>OY855912.1:6875000-7185000 GCA_963693305.1 Meandrina meandrites | reverse complement strand
TCTTCTTTGCCGCCAAATCTACTTATTTAAAACATTTTCATATCACTAAATTTCTTCGGTGATTTCTTTACGAAAAGAAATCATTTCCATTACTATACTGTGGAAAAACGTAGTGAAATTTTCAAATAGAAACTCGTGCAAGTCGAAGAGTGTTTTTAACCTCTTCGCTGGCTGTGCAATTCCGATGAGTTCTCACTAAGACAAAACAGCTGTCCAACAATATATATGTAAAAGTTTTGATGATAAAAAAGGCCATTGTTAAAAGTTAATAACGTACAGACTTATGGAGAGGGTCGCAAACCAGTCGTTGTAATTAAACGCAAACTGCGGCTTCTCGACGCTGGCTCAAGCCAAATTGAAAGAGTAAGTACAAGAATTGATAACTCAGTTTCGAATGGTACCTGACACCCGGGACCAGACAGCGCTAATACATGAGATCGAGCGTGTAACCAAACGAAGCTAATTGGGGCAACAAATATGGGTCTTTGTTACATTTAATGTCGATATGCTCTTCTGTTGACAAATGTTTATGATCTATATTAAAAGACAAAATTCGAGCGCAACGTAAAAAGTGACCACAGCTAACATTTATATTCAGATCACCGAAGAAACCTTCAGGAATCCTAAAGATAGTTTTCTGAAAATGTTTCAATTATTTTGATCGCAGGTACCCTGCGAGCAGAGTCTTCTTCGATCTTCCTAGATTAGTCGGTTTCGTAATCTAGGAAGATCGAAGAAGACTCTGCTCGCGGGGTAGATCGCAGGTTGTTTCCCAAAAAATATTGTGGGGACAAGCAAATCGAATTACATATAATATTCATCTCGCCTTTTGCATTGGTTGCTAATCTTTAGTTAAAGTTTACTCAGAATTGCTTGGAGAGAAAAGAAAAATGTCATGAAAACAAATCCAGTGATCAAATCGTTTACAACCCGATGGGCCTTTATTTGGGAAAATAAGTTTGCTCGAATGTGTCTTTTGTTTTAAAAGGAAAGGACTGGTATGAAATTAAAAAAAATGGGTCCTGTGTGCTTCTTAGTTTGTCCGCCACGAAGAAAAGCAAGAAAACAAGGATTCTTCATAAGGTGAGTAAACGTGACTGGCTGCCCGCTCTGCTCTGACTTTTAATTCTAAGCTGTCACAACACGCATAGTACAATTCCGCCATCACAGGCTGGCAGGACTAATCTGATGCACCCGCCCTTAGATCGCTTAGCTGCAAATCCGTTATTACAAAGAATGTCTCGATAATATTTCGGGTAGAAACGGACCAGAATTTACCTGGGTGTTTTTTTTTCTTCATGATTCCATGTTTGCCAAACCCTCAAATCTTTCAAAGCCTTGAAACTTCATAGACAAAAGGCAAAATGGGGGAAGGGGGGGGGGGGGAATTATCGATATGTCTTTTTCTAAAGTCAAACGGCAGGACCGAAGGAAGTCGCTTAGATTAACTGTTTTGGACGTAAAACGTTTGTTAATCAGAGAAAGCGAAGTACGATAAAATTAAAATTCATCTCAATCAATCTTGGAGTAACTGTTTTAGTTGAACTTTACATTTTTCTGATCAAAATTATTAATTACATATAAAGTTGTTAAATGGCGAGAATGTTAAAACGGTATAAACGATGAGAATATAAGGTGTTAATGATGAGTGACAGCTGTGCGACAGATTATATTTAGATTTGTAAATTGCAATCTGGTTAAATGTGCTGAATAGCCTTGCACGGATCGACTACAATTGGGCCCTCTTCGTCCTACGCTCGTGAACAATATAACAAAAGAGTTGATGTTCGCTGTCGTAAATATGTTTTTGGCCCGACTCAGGCTCATTTTAGCCCGAGCCGCGGGCGAGGGCTAAAATGTGCTCTGAGGAAGGCATCAACTCTATTATTATTACAATAATTTCAGAGGGCATTTATAAAAGGAATCAAAACAGTAAGCGATATCGTTAACACTGCCGGCGTCGTGTCGCTTAAAAGTTTACAAAACTCGGCTGAAAACCGCAAAATGACTCAAAACCATCTTTGTTCTAAAGTTCTTTTGAAGAGGAAATTACAGAATTCTATAGACAGCAAAGAATAGTCGTCACTGAGAAGTATTACAATTAATCGTGTAGCAGACTTAACTGGCAGTTTGGCATAAAGTTATGTCCGAACTGAGCGAGTTTCGTTCGCTCGACGAACACAAACTTACACCTCACATTGCAGCCTGGATTCTTCTTCGAATTTCAGTAATAGGCCATTTTACAGTTGTCTGCTCAGTAGCCTAGCCTTTGAATGGTAGCGAGGCTGGAGGTGACCTTGCATTGATACAAACCTCTCTACTTTTCTCATGTAAATGAAAACCATGAGCATCAGAACAACGTGATTTGCAAGACAAAAGCGGTGAGGTCTGTATCAAAACAAGGTCAACTCCAGCCTCGCTACCATTCAAAGGCCTGGTTTCTGAGCAGACAACTGTAAAATGGTCTATTCTTATTCATCTAGCTGAGAAGACTGACAATTTGCCTCCACGTTAGGTTTTCCAGTCATTTGGTCGTTATAAAGGTCACAAACAGTTTGCAGATGCAGATGCCAGTTAGTCCATGAGCCAGTAGGGTGGTCGGTATCATCTGGGGGGATTAACCTAAATGGTAATTTTTAGAAAGGTGGAGTAGTAACTAGTCAGAAAATACCTGATAGCAATTGATCGGTGGTAGTTTGTGGACTTGGGGGCCTTTGAAAGTTTTCTCTTAGCATGGAAACGAGGCTAAGGAAGAATTGTTGTAATAGCGCCCAGTTAACAACACGAAAAATCCAAAAAAAAAAAAAAATCCTATTCTAGAAGCTTAATTTTACCTTTTTTGCTTCTTTCAAAAGTCACGCGCTATGTCACATGCGCATTAAAAGGTAAGGATTTTCTAATAAAATTGAGGATGGCAGTATGGGGCCCAGTTCTCGGCCGGGTCCAGTTCTCGGCCAAAGATAGACTGGTTCCTGTACTTTCGTTATCTTCAGTCTTGCCCTCGCACTAACTGTAAGACGTTAACACGTCGGGCTGAGGCGAAGCAAGGTGAATTTGTTTTTCCGAAAACGTGTTTCAACTGCTTTAATCTTTTCACTGGACTCAGGCGCGTAACGCATGTTACAAACTTTCTTTTCTAAAATAAGCCCCTTAAACACAATTTGTGATCGTTGTAACAAAAAAACATACTGAAAAGGTATTTAAAACTTCTTTAACATATAGATTTGGCACACTCTTTTTGAGGAAGAGAACTGGGTCCACTGGCCAAAAACGGGGACCGCAAACGAAGCTACCATCTTTGTTCGAAGCTGCCAGCTTCGTTATTGCTCGGACAGGAAAAAAGTGTTGCTTACACATATAAATTGAATGCTGAAGCTAGTTTCAAGTTCCTGCGGTTCTTCTGAGGTACCGGCTATTTATATTCCGTATAACTATACAACTACTCCAATCCGCTAAGCTGTCGACTTCGTCCTTTACATTAAATGGCTGGTTTTCACAGTTGGGCAGTCTACTCATTTCTGTGCACCTTATGCCGTTAGCTGAGCGAACGCATAGAGCAGATCATAAATTTTCTATTGTCGATACATGACAGATCGAGGTCCACGGGGCCTCCATATTGTAGTCCAATGGTCGGATCTCCCTTTTTAGAACACAGTAGTTGCTATTTCAGATCACTGACTGTTGTTGTGGTGGTTTTAGAGCCCAGAAATTTCGGGTCAAAACTTTAAACCCTTTCATGAACTCTAGTGAGAGTTCCCACTTCCTACCTAGCCTGGTGAAGATTTCATGACACTCTTCTTCACTTGTCGCTGAACCTTCACTATCCTGGGGAAGGCACAAACAATTTATGTGCGCATTTTAACACAGCCTTGCAGGCGTCCCGACTAAAACCGTTAGCAACTCTGACTGTTGAGTCCAACGAACCTTGTGTGGTTTCGGGTACGTTCCACATTTAATGAACAGCGATGTCGCAATATAGTCGACAAATGCAACTGATATAGTGAGGACATCCACCTGGATTGCACCCCCCTCCTTGTGGCTAGCGAGTAGTAAGGGTGGTGGGCATTGCACAACCCAGCCCATCATTCCGCCAAAAAAAAAAAAATATATATATATATATATATATATATATATATATATATATATATATATATATATATATATATATATATATATAGTGAGGACATCCGTGTCTTCAGATCGTGAAGGTGCTATGCCCGTATTTGCCTATGTGAAATGCATGCAGAAATAAAGGACCATCTGTCATTTTCTTACATTGAAGTCAATTACCTCTTTACTGGCTCTTTGTTGTCTAGCTTCTGCCTTTCCATCTTCCATTCAGCCGGACAATAAAACTGATGACACGTTCTTTATTGTTGTCGTTTGTTCTGAGTTTTGCTGATGCCACGCAACTGATGCCGTTTAGCTCGCTTTTAGATGTCTCTCTTCATTCTCTATTGTCATCCTTTAATAATATAATAAATAACATTTATATAGCGCTTATACATTGCTGTTCTAAGCGCTTTACAACAATAAAAATCCATTCCTTGGTACGTGCCAAATACTATATATGTATCTTGCCCTGTGCACCTTCCCTCAGCATTTTATTCACGACTTTAACACCTCCGAAAGACACGAGCTCACTCCGTCAATTCCGAAGCAGAGCTACTGGGGACTCGTTCAACTTCAGCGGCCATTTGCACATTTATTCCCTAGCAAAGTTGCAAAAGTAGCCATGTTAGTCTTGCGAAGGAAACCAAAAGGGGTAGACAAAGTATAACGACAGCGGCTCCCAATGGAAGCGAGAAAATATTCCCTATCTAAGATTCTATCCTTGTGCCATTAGTTCCTTAGTTGCACGAAAAGACCAATTAGGCTTGAGTATAACTGTTTTTTCACAAGAAGTGACCTGTTTCTTCTGAATCAGTCACGTGAAGTGTCTTTAATTGGTTTTCAAGAGATCATGGAATTTCTTAACTTGTGGGACTTTACTTCTCCATGCCTTCCTCTTTGAATGCTTTGTAGTATTTCTCACCAATATCATATGCTCTTATCAGGCTTTTATGCGAAGTTCCTTGAGATCCTAACGTGATCCTGGTTTGCAGAGAAGGAATTGAAACAGTTTTTTGGTCAGCTCAACTGCCATCGCAGAAATGGTTGTTGATAATTTTGATACAAGATCGCTGGAGGTCTGTTTGTTATAATTCATGTTCTGCTTGACTGTACCGCGTCTCTTACCTGCGCATAGTAAAGAGCAAGGTTCCTAGCGTTGTTATTCTTGCTGTGCACGCCTGGAATCATCGATCGTATGACACGAAGTGATAGTTCTGTTTCCCTCTTAAAACGCAAGCAAAAGACCGAGGGCCACGCCCTTAGCTACATCCACACTTTCGCACCCAAAAGATGGCAATCTCCACTATAACGCCATAGCTTCTCAGTGAGCTCTACCATGTCTTCATGACCTAATACAGGTAGAACCACATACCATTTCACTGCAAGGCTTTGGGCATTTTATGGTATTTTTATGGTCTAAAACCATGAAGACCATGGAAAAATGTGGCGGATTTGTTTTATACAACAACGCTGAAAAGTTCCACGCGCGTGAGTTCCTCAGCCTGATCGCAAATGTTCCAATTTACATTTCTACTCCAAACTTGCATTGGTTACAAATTAGAATTAACACTCGAATTAGCAATAAGACTAATTAGTAGTAATTCTTACATCTAACGCTAGGTAATAACTACAAACATAACTGGGAATAATTGGAAGGGAAGCCCGAAATACACAATGCACGAAATGCATCAACCACTGCAAGGATATCAAGAATATCAATATTGATCAATAATAAAAAAAATCAACAAAAAGAAAACGTAATTATGTGTATGATATACAATGCAGACGCTATTTTGGTGTACATCCCAAACAAAACGCAAACGCGAGGCTATCACGTGACTTGCCACGTGATTTATATTACATGTTTGGATACAAGCAATTGACCTGATAGCCATGCACTAAATAACCTATGTTTCTGAGCAGTTTAATTTGAACAGTTTGGTCTCCAATATAGTAAGCCAATTTTAATAAGATCATATAGACGAAGGGGGGGGGGGGGGGGGCAGAAAAACCTTCACAATTCACAGAAACTACCTCAGATTGCTTGCTATCAGGCATTTTCTAACTCTATATTAAAAACACAAAGAACTTTAATCCCCCCGGATGATACCGATCGCCCAATTTTTGGGGTCTGGCTCATGGACTAAGTGCCGAGATTCTGCCAGCCAGCAGGACAACGGTTAAATGGGTTTTCAGTTCTGATTGGCTGGCTTCGTTATTTTCATGTTTCTGATTGGTCCACGGCAGCAGGCTTAAATATATTTTAGCCTGCTGAATTCTCCATTTTAGCCAGCAAAATACGCTGCAATGCCCGATGAAATTCTCATAATTTATCATTATTATTTATTTACTGACAAGCAAATTTACCATCATTTATTGACTTCATTATGTTCGTTCCATTTCTGTCATCCATATAGTAATTCTATTTCTTATGATTGCCTAGGTCACGTGACAGGTTTCTGCAAAGAGCCTATTACCATAATTATTTATTCAGTTAATGATTTTCAATTTAGTGTCGAAAGTAATCCGCTTTTGCTTTGGTTTTGCATTACTACGCTTAGTGATTGGTTTAAAAAACTCGTGCCATTTTCTCGACCAATCAGAATTAAAACCAAAACCAATCATGATTCGCTCACATACGTTTTCCCGCGCTTTGCGTCGCCTACATGTATTTGCTTCGAGTTTTGATTGGTTCAATGGATTGCCTCTGTCCTTCGTGATTGGCCAGAATGATTGCTTTGGTTTTGGTTTTGCGACACTCAATCGAAAATCACTCTAAGACAGTCAGTTCCGAGCCATATCAAATTTGCTCATTGCTGCTGGTACCACGCAGCTGCTACATCTTCTGGTAAATCTTCCGAAGGACTTATCCGTTCGAAGACGCACTCTAAGATACACCAAGAACCATCTGAGACTATGCTTACTGAAACGGTCAATACGGAACGATAAAACTATCGTTAAAGTGTGAGTATCTGCCGTGAAACATTTGTTGCAAGTCATATATTATTGTTGATACGATGGATTTAGTTCAGTTTCCTTGAGGTTGAAATTTGCTAATTATCCTGACTCAGTTGCAAATTCTCCTTTCGTTATCCGCTGTCTTGTTCTGGCTTCAATAACTAGAGCAAATGTTTTGGGCACGCTAACTTAATCTATAATTATTGCGAATTTCTTTAACCAAAATTAATTACCAGTTGCGTCGAATGAAATCTATCTACAGATATACATAGATAACCAGCAGTCATTTTGTAACACAACATTGATAAGTTGAAACACTCCTTTTCCGAAAAAGATAACTTTTTACTGACACTGTTGTTTCTTCTGCATGTGCAAACAGGCTTATTCATCGTGTCATCATGGCGCCAGGGGTTGTACATATACTGTTATCAGCCATACTGCTTTTTCTACCCGACTGCTTTATTTACAAAGTAACAGTTCCTTTAGCAGCAGGCACTGAATCTGTTTCAAGCTTCTTTGAGAGTCACCAAGGTATGAAACAAAATTATTTTAATTTCAAGAACAGTTTACTTATGCAAATGTTCCTTTCAGTGTCAATTTTTGTATAAACTTTTATTTGGCATGAAAACTCTCTGAATCGAGGTGTCATTCACTTGTTCTTATTTTCAAGTAAGGTAATTAAATAGCAACCTATATCTAAACTTAATAACTGATTAAAATGACATTTTCGTAGTCTAAATGTGAAGTTGGTAAAAGCCAAAAAAAAAAGAAACTGGCTAACACGTCGACCAGACCTTTTGAAACTTAAATTTTATTGACCGTAACTTCTCGAAACCATGCGATAAAAGGCTGGCACACACGTGGAACGGAAGTATTGAAGAAAGAAGCATATTGTATTTATCAGGCCTGTTTACAATTGTGATGTTAAAATATGAACCATTTTTTTGGAAATGATGTTTTACCTGAAATGTTTGCTAGTGTTACATGAGAAGAAGAAAAAAAATTTCTGAAAAGTCCGTCGGTATATTTTCCAGAAACAAGATTTTTTCCCAATTCTTTTACCCACGCGCGCAGCTTAATTGTTAATTGGGAAGCATTTCTTTCCGAAATGTTTCCTCGACATCATGTTCCTGAAGTAACCAAGTCTCTAAATGACTAGCCATAATTTCAAGTTATACATAATTAATCCATTCCTCATTTTTAATTTCCTGTATTATCCCAGAAATAATAAAATACAATGACTGATGAATTTGCACATAATCTGCCCGTCTGTAAGCAAAAAGTCGAGCGCGCACAATAAATTCATTTCTGGTTTCAGAAATTTTGAAATCTGAATGTGAAATTTTACGACTAAAAATTATATCTATGAGCTACAATCGATGTTTGAAATTTAAACCTTTGGAAAAGTTGAAGTGTCATCATTTTTCGTTTTTTCTTCACTTTTTTAAGAAAAGATATAAATAAACATGTGACACGGTTTTGTCGTATATTTAAGTAAATTAAAATTGCTTTTTTGCAACAATTTCATACATACATGTTAAGTACCACCTGTCTTAGTCACAAATTCTAAAATTTGCAAAGGTTGAAAAGTGTCCTAACTTTCGGTGTTCCTCTCGTCCTATGAGAAAAATGTAACTACTAAATATGTGGCACAATGTTTTTCGTATGTATTTAACAATTTGATTATTTTTAGTAACTTTCGGCAAATAATAATATTACTAATTTTCATTTAGACTTCGTACGGTTGTTTGTAAAATCGATATGTATCTGGTGTATTATCAGGCGATATTTACAGTAAAGTCACCAAATAAGAGTTTAGAGAACTGAATCGAGGACCCGAGACATTGGTCAGTGAACTCAAGTTAAAAATCCGATTACATTTTCAGACACCTCTCGATTTTTGTGATTACGAATTGTATGACTTCTAAAGGTAATCACAGGCTTTGATTGCAAATAAATAAGTTTTTAATAGTTTCGACTGCTTTTTTATTCTGACTTGCACTAGAACAGTCATGCGATTTGTAGTTATAATATGCGATCAAAAAATACTTTCAACTTTGTAACTTTTTGCACTCAAGTTTTAATCCTTAAAACTGTTTGGATTAACATGCTCTCTGCCAATCAACGTACAGAATTATCTTCTTTGTATATTATTTTGTACCCAATTAATTCTACGCCACAAAGATTGTTTTCTGAGCTAATAAATGCGCCGAGGCAAACTAATTTTCGAAGATAAGTGACATGAATCGTAACAGGAGCCATAATGAGAGGAGACCGTAAGCGCGAGATCTGGCCTTGTCCCTATGATATGGGTCAAAATTTCTATTTTTAGAACAAATCGTGTCATCCCGCGAGACGAGCGCGCGTACTGCCGCGAGGATTTCGCGAGGACGTCGCGCGGAGAAATATAAACAAAATGGCGTCCAAAATAACCTCTGCAAGTGAAGTAAACACTGGCTTTCTTTCATCAGTTTCTATTCCTAATTTACGTCAAGGTCTCCTTGAGCACTTCTTTGAATGTAGCCATGAAAGTGAGGATGATTCAAGTGATTCGGATGTCTGCAGTAGTATTTTTTTCGGACAAATCCAGTCGCGAAGACTCGTTAAACATGTCGTACGAGGAATCACACAGTCGTCAAGACAATTTACTAAACGTTTCACAGCGCAGCGATATGGGCAACCAAAGAATACAGAATGACAGCAAAAAAGGAGAAAAAATATTTTTGCCGAAATACGATTGTATACGCCATTTCGACCTTTCCTTGATGCTTTGTTGTAAGTTACATGTGACTTTCATATCATATAAAATTACATATATATTGCAGAATGAAAATATTTTCATTTAAGTCACTTATCCGACTAATGCTGCTCCAAAATATTTCTTTTAGTATCCTGTATTATAATTCGCAGTGCAGCTAAAACATTGTTGAAAAGTGTGGAAAGATCGGAAACTTCCAGCAAAAGTTGTAAACAAATGAAGCAGAAGAGGATTCATTTTTTTTCGAATTAAAAAAATCTACCTATTTTTCTTCGTTTATTTTCAAGTATGAAAAAATGCAGCATATATGCAAACGGCTTTCGTGTGTCTAGTCTCGATGAAACCGATTCGACTTTGGCTCGCCAAGATAGCTACCTTTCGTCTTCAATTTTGGAGCGCTTTGAAAACGCTCTTGTTACAGTAAATTATTCACACTACCCGCATTCTCAAGATTATTTAGCACCTGGAAATAAACATGCCACGGTTAAAATTGCGGCTGAGCTTTGTATTCATGCATTTTATTTAGCAATGAATGTGGTATGTGGCGTGCCATGTTCAATTCCAGGTGCTAAATAATCTTGAGAATGCGGCAAGTTTGAATAATTTACTGTTACCCGAGGGTTTTCAAATGGAAAACGCCGAGTAGCTATCTTGGCAAGCAAAATTCGACGCATTTCATCGAGACTAGATTCACGAAAGTAGACAAAGCCGTTTGCATATATGCTGTATTTTCTCATACTTAAAAATATAAGAAAAAAAATCCGTAATTTTTTTTTAATTCTATTTTCCGCACCGTAAACCTCTTCCTCCTCATTTGTTTACAACTTTTGCTAGGGGTTTCCGATCTTTCCATACTTTTCAGCAACGTTTTAGTTGGCATTAAGCTTTCAAATAATCTATGGGATCTTAGCATAGCTTGAACGTTGTTGTAGCTCCCAATTATACACGAGCATAATATTTTGAAGCGAAAGTTCAACAGTCAACTGTGCTGCAATTTCTACTCAGCCGATTTCGTTGAAACTTGCTCACACTAAAAATTGGATAATTTGAACTTGTTGACTTTTATAAGAAAAAATCTATCGTCCCGTTTAGAAAATATTCGCGTTTTTTTTCATAAATATATTTTTTCAAAAGCGCTAATATCTCGTGATCGTTTGCCTTGTTTGCTCTTTATTTTAAAGCTTTATAAAATTTGAACATTTGTTTTTTCGATTGCTAAAAATCAGAAAAATCGGGTGAGGTTTACATGCCCAAAGCTTGATTTAGAAAAGAGCACCTCCGTTCCCCAGAAATAGCCGCGGGCCATCTTAACCAAAGTACAATCCAAATGTAAACGAGTCATGGTGAATTATCTTACTGAGAAAACTTCTCTAGATTAGTCCTGTGCTTAACTGACAAAAAATCCAGGAGATGAATTTAGCACGATACGGAAGCTGCACAGCCTAATGTATAAATAGCGTCCGTACAAAATTTATGGTTCACAGAACGACTGATTTATTTTTCGTTCTCAAGTTTAAACACAGAGTCTTTTGCGGCAGATTTACTCGCGAATCACATGATACTAGTCACGCAACTCCGGCAACATCGACGCGAGAACCCACGCATCCGCGCGTGTCTGCCTGTTCTAAAAATATAAAAATTGTCTCGTATCATAGGGTGCGTGGATGTCGCGCTTACGGTCTCCTCCCATTATGGCTCCTGATCGTAATTATTGCATTTACATCTGTCGCTGGGAGATGTAATAGGTATTTTCTTGATCGACTTACTTGCTTGCTTAACGCATAGTTAATAGAGGGAAATGGTTATGAAGCCTGGCAAAGTTCTTTGTTATAGGCTTTTGTTCCCTATTTTGGGGGTTGACCCTGCACAAAACCTGACAAAATACAATAGGTGGTTACGTGTGTTCATGGAACTAACCAATAGAAATATTGCGATTACGTAATTCATGGATAGTGTATGAGCGCAAAACAAAAGATGTGCACGGTCATGGACCTTCCAACCTCAATCTTGGCCTCTTTGTTTGCTCCTTTGATGTTTGCTGGGCTTCCTAACCATTTCCCGCCATTAACTATGCTTAACGTGGTTGCTTGCTTGTTTGTTTGCTCTCTTTTGTAAAATCACATTTCTGAGACAAATTGCTTTAAAACGTATCAAATAATAATATGATTTACATTTTTATAGGGTGCATTTTCTCATAATCAATGCGCTTTATCTATTATCTTCATCAAATAAGACTACAATTCCCCACAAAGCACCATACATTTTCACATTTCATCTTTAACAGCATTTTTATTATTAATATATACTTTCCTTATGAAAAGAATTACTACTTTAAGGAGGCTCACAACGGTTTCCAGCAATTTCAAGCTCTTAAACTTTGATGGGCCAGTACTACAAATCTTTACCAGTTGCTGCAACAATAATGATATCGACCAAATGTCCAATCATTGCTGAATAAGTTGTGGTCATTTTCATGACGTCACTGGTTACTATAGCAACAGTTTTACCTGTGAAAAACACCCTTATTTTTCCCTTTAAGTGCTTATAACTCAAAAACGAGTCCGGTGACCCCCATTTTTTATTATTGAATAATGATTGGCATGTTAAGATACAACTTTTTGCAAAGTTAAAAAAATTTCTGCGGAGCAGTTTCAGAGCCACCTTAAATTGATTAGGCTGTAGTATAGTTTGTTTGAGTATGTATCCGAGTGTATATTCGCAGTTTAAGGTGTTGTTTCCTGCAGATTACTCTCTATTTGGCCATATTATCGATGTTTGTACGGGAAGGGATTTGGACTGTGGATTACAGTGTTTGAGAAATAACAAGTGTCGATCGTACAACTGTTTCCCCGCCGAGAGCCTGGATGCACCAATGTGTCATTTAAACAACGAAACACGAAAGTCCAGACCAGAAGACTTTAAGGAAAAGCAGGGATCGACGTACTTCGAACTAATGCAGGTGTGTGTATCGTTAATGATCACAGCGTTGCTCCATGAAATAATGAAGGAATGTTGGCGTGACATAATACCCTAAGAGAAAATAAAATGCCAATTTGTCAAGTACAAACCAATCAAACTATATCTTATGTTTGCTGTCGTATCCAGGCCCTTTTCTGAACCAATATAATGCAATACTCTTTGGTGTCACGTGTGCCACACTGCTTGCTGATATGTTTATTTGAAACTAATTTCCGTGTGTCTTAATTATAAGGAGTTGTTTTTTTTTTGCCAGGTTGCCAACTCAAATTTTGTTTGTGAAAACGACGGGAGATGGAGCTCATGTGAGAATCACTGCACGTGTAATCCCGGATACAAAGGAATCACCTGCAGCTCAAGTGAGTTAAAATTCCCTGACACATGAATAAAGTACCTTTGCTCTCTTAGCTGTAAATAGAAGTGACTTGGCAGCTCATGATCACAGAAAAACAACATTTGGGAAACGAGCGCGAAAATTCCACAATGAAAACATTGTCGCCACCTAGTTGTAGTTTTAAAAGAAAGAAAAGTCACGTCATGCACTTTATACCCCGTATATTGTAGCATATACACAAAAGGTAAAAAGATTACTGGTACTGCATTAACGTATCCTTGATGCAAATTTTCAGAGAAACTCGGGTTTTTTTCCTCGTCGCCTGGGAATTCCTGTAAAGAAATCCGGGATTCTGGAGATTGTGAAGGTGACGGGGAGTACTGGATCGATCCTGGACAAACAGGAAACCCTTTTAAAGTCTACTGTGACATGACAGCTGATGGAGGTAAAAAGAGCGTATCACTATATCTAATTGGAATATCTCAGAAAATATTTTAAACGAATAGTGATCCTCGTACCTCTTATAAAGTCAGGATCTAGTAATCTTGGATTAGTTTTTCTCTTTCCATGAGATCAGTTGATATTATGAACATTTCGTTGCTTTCACCTTTTTTTTTTAAAGGGACAGTTTCACGGTTCGGCGCATGTCCATATTATATATTCGCCTGTGCACGCTTTATTGCAAGGCCCGCTTTTTCATTGTTTATGAACCAGTCGGAAGCGAGTTGCCTAATTTCGCATGCAAATAGCCATGAAATCATCAACCGTGGAATAAATCCTACGGGCCAAAACTAAATTCAACGGTCCACTAAGCTTGTAAAATCCACTAAAATCTTCTCACAATTTTGGTCATCCGTCATTTTGGTACGTCTAATCATAGTATGTGATTACTGAACTACATGTGAGTGGGGTTTACTAAGCGATAACATTGATAAAAAGCGAAAAAAGTATTTTGATTTATGGACATGCGCCGAACCGTGAAACTGTCCCTTTAATACGGACTTAGCAGTCTACCAGGTAATTGTCCAGGCTAGTCAGCTCCTCAATACCAAATACTTATTTTGATCCTCAGTTTTTACGTTAAAAAGCGGTAAAAGTTAAGCTATTGCTGATTTCCAGGAGGCTGGCTTCTCGTCGCCAATTTCTTGATGGAAAGCTCTACCCCGCCCTCCAGCTGGACCGCTGAGACATCATACCGCGGGATCAGCAAATATCACAACAATAGTATGGGCATCACAAAAAGCGCCATGAATGAGCTGAGAAGTCACTTAAATTTCACTCAAATGAGATTCCACTGCAGTAAGCTACTGGGACGCACGTTTCACGTGACCACGGTCACTAACAGCATTGGTGAAGCTGTGGTCCAGTACTTCAGCGGTCAGACGGACGTACTTCCCTCTTCGTGCAATTCCTTTAAGAGGTTGGCCGGCGACAACTCTCAGTTAGCCACGCAGTGTGATAAGTGGGGAAATGACGGTAAACACCATGTTGGAAAGTGGGGACACTACAAGAAAAAAGGAGAGAACAGGATATACGACCACGCAGCATTTGTTGCTAACAAGTATCACTGGCATATCATTACTGGTAACTGGCTGTGCGATGATGTCGGAAGTAATTTCGTGATATCACCGGGAGATTTCTGGAAAATTTATGTGCGCTAAGTTGTAAAACAGAACTGAGTAGGTGTGCTGATTCATTCGACCATTCCGAATTAAGCGAAAAGAGGCCATTTTTGCTTCTCTCGTAATAGAATTGTTCTTCTCACAGTTTGCGTTGTCGAAAGTCAGTTTGGTCGATAAAGCGTTTCATGTATTAAGATAGTAGAATATGAAACAAAATGTTTGGTATTTGATTCTGTGTATTTTAAAGGAACCCTCCACTGTATCGCTAAAAATGTTCCAAATGTGTTAATTAATAGATCCTATATTAATAAAATGACTTACCTAGCGAACTGATTTTTTAATCGATTTTCGAAGAAGAGCCTTTCAACCTCTTCGAAATTCCCGCGGCCGCCATCTTGAATGGCGCGCAATGGACTGTGGGCATTGCTGACGTATCGTGGTTGCTCTCTCCAATCTCTGCTGTATGAATTCGAGATAATTTGGTAAACATGTAGCAGATTTTGCCATATCACCTGAACCTAGAGTACTCTTCTAAAGAAGAACGACCAGAGAATGCATCATAACAAGAAGAGGAGGAGGAGGAAGGTTCAATTTTAAAGTAAGAAAAATAATGTTGATCGCCATCGAACACGTCTTTAGACCGCTTATGCGAACGATGTTCTGCACTGCCGATCGAGAAGCCATCAGTGCGATGCAAAGAGCTGGCATTTTTGTCGAAAGATGAAGGTACACAGTGAAGCAGAAAGGTCATCTATGCTCTGTGTTTTTATTTATGTTTCGTTAAGTATTTGTATGATTTTAAAAGTGAAATAAATTTGATGAATGGAACTGAACTGCTGATCTTTGTTTTGCTCGTTTGTAAATAAAAGCCACTCGATTCTTTAAAAATGTTTCTTCATTGTGGCCCGATATTTTTTAAAATTCATCAGAAAGAAGAGTAGAGTTCCAGGTTAAAAGAGTACTGTAGGTCCAGGTGATATATGGCTGATACGGTATGGCAAAATCTGCGACATGTTTACCAATTCATACAGATTGGATGGAGCGAGCAACCACGCTACGTCATCAATGCCCAGTCCATTGCGCGCTATTCAAGATGGCGGCCGTGGGAATTACGAAGAGGCTGAGAGGCTCTTCTTTGAAAATCGATAAAAAAAATCAGTTCGCTAGGTAAGGCATTTTTTTAATATAGGATCTACTAATGAGCACATTCGGAACATTTTAAGCAATACTTGTAAAAACAGTGGAGGGTTCCTTTAAGATATAAGGTGTCATCTAGGCAAGCTTGAGGAGGTTTACTTCGCAGTTATTTAGTAATAGCCATTTAACTGAAAACTGATCTTCGCAGCCACCCCTCCCCCCCCCCCTCCCACATCCAGGCCTTCTTCAACCAATCATATTGGAAAAAATTGAGCTCGCGCTCCAGTGAAGACCAGGCACGAGACAAGTCGAAGAAAGCTGCTTAAATGTAAGAAAGGCCATGGTAGCTCACTGCACACATGGAGGAAAGTCCTTAAAACAACGATCAATTAAGGAATGAATACGTTGTCATCTTCACAAGATCCCACAAATCGATAAACTTTCCGTTCAACTTCGTTCCCAAGTTCCCCTCCAGGGGACGGGAAGGAGAGTACTCTAGTAACGAGATTGCTTTTATATAGTTCTTGCTGGGCTCACACGAAAAGACTGATTGCAGCGATATAGCGTAAGTTCCCGAAATTAGTCAGAAAGGTTCATGACAAAACTGTTTTATAATTGAAACTTTTCCTAGCTACTAGCTAGCCCATTTAGTGATTATTTCTTTTCTTCTCGTAACTGTGTTCTTGAGTAGGTATTGACATTAAAAAGAGAAATAAAACGCTGATTATTTATGAGATTTCATCCAACAATATGATGGAACGTTGCTCTAATTATTTTTTTTTATTCACGCAATCACTTATATCATTCAGTTCAGTTAACAATTTTCTTGCTTCCTTTATCACGTTTTTCCTTTGTTCGTGCCATCTTTTTGAAAGTCCTTTTTACCTTATTATTACTTATTTTCACGTGTTTTTTTGTTCGCGAATGAACTAAAAAAATCGCGAAAATTTAGGCGCAAAAGCAAAACCTGACAGTGCCGAATGTATTTCGATTACAGTTTTATGTGTTAGTTAAATGGTGAAAAAACAGTGACGACAATCTCCTGTAACTAATGCCCCTTGAGTCCGTTTTTCGTCTAAAATTAAGCCACTCGAATTGTCTTCAGCCCATGCATGCTTAACTACTATTAAGTTGATTCCTTTTTAGGGTCAGATTCAAATAATTGTTTGATGAAATTGTTGATATAATTGGCAAAAATGATTGAGCTCGACAGATGTTATTAGAGATGTTCATCCGTTCCGTTTACCTTTCAATGCTTCATACAGACAGCTGATCAGGAGAAAGTACAATATTTATTTTCTGAAGGAATCAACATCGTCTCTCAATAAAGATGAAATGACCACGAGAGCTGCAATGTTGTAATTCCTCAAATCTATGGTTGTGTTTCGAAAAAAATTGCTTAATGATGTTACAGTTGAATCTCGATAACTCGAACCCTCAATAACTCGAACCTCCCGCTAACTCGAACCTTTTTCGATTCCCTTCCAGGTAATTTTCTTACTAATTTTGCCCTCCATAACTCGAATTCCCGATAACTCGAACCTTTTTCGATTTCCCTTAGTTATCGGGATTCAACTTTATCTTCCAATGCAACTCCCGGCTGGATCCGCAAAAAGCATAGGTGAACCATTAGCTATAAAGAGCCTCATAGTTATATTTAACAATTATCCTGCGAAATCGCGCGGAATATCGCCTGCATGATACTTAGCCGACGAGGCCGTAGGCCGAGTTGGCTAAAATCAGACGATATTCCGCAAGATTGAGCAGGATAATTGTTTTATTATTCAACAAATTGTCAACGAAACGCTTTTTGAAGGTGATATGTGATCTTCGCAGTGAATTTCCAATTTAAGCAATTGGAATAAAGAAGCCTGAAAAAAATCAGGGCTTCAACGGGATTCGAACCCGTGACCTCCGCGATACCGGTGCGATGCTCTACCAACTGAGCTGGGAGCGAGGTCAATTGTGAGTTCATATTTTCCCGTGAAAGGAGTAAAATGATGTAATGTATATGAAATGATTCATATGTGAACTGCGGATATATATGAAGGTGATATGTGATCTTCGCAGTGAATTTCCAATTTAAGCAATTGGAATAAAGAAGCCTGAAAAAAATCAGGGCTTCAACGGGATTCGAACCCGTGACCTTTTTGTAGCTTTTTGTAGCGAGAATAACTGTGGTTGTGCGGCACTTTGCAAGATTTCGGACGAATCTTGGCGATCTACGTATATCGCAGGATATCTGTTACAGATAACAATGGCTTTCTGACCATATATGGGCATCGCGCGAGCTTGTTGAATAATAAAGTAGGATACATGTTTGCATATGACTTACAAGCGATAAAAATGGGTGCGAATTTTATATAGAAAGGCAAGTTGAACATTGACTTGGGAAAAAGCGTAAAACTTTGAATTAAAGATTGTCAAGATAAAATAATCATCTAAATAAATGTATATCATGCTTGTCTCTGAAGAAGTGTACTAATTAAGCTTTGGTCCCTAAATTGTTTAATTTCAGTTCATAATTCGATATCATATCGACGTGTTCAATTACTTTGTTTATCGGGTGATTGATTGAATTCAAACTAACAAACTAATTGTCAAATTAGTTGTTCTTCCTACTAAGCAGATTGGTCAAGCCTGATAGCTAGTCACTAGTACATAACATCTGGTAAAAAGGCTTCATCGTTTTGACGACGCACCATAAGGATACGTATATAGACTGTGCTTCTCTACATCGAAAACGTATAGCGATAAACCAATCGTTATTCAAGGTGCGATTATCTTTCTTTGAAAATTGCAATGGACATTTTGTAGCAAGTAAGACTATATAGTTTAATCAAATAGCCGTTTGTTTATTTCATTCAGGTTACAGCACGGGACCCAGTTTTCGGCCAGGTCCAGTTCTCGGCCATTCTAAGTTCAACGCGTTTTTTTTGGCGCCACAAATAAGATAGACTGATTCATGTACTTTCGTTATCTTGATTCTTTCCTTCCACCGGCTGCAGGACGTTAACACGTTGAATTGAAGAGAAGCTAGGTGAGTTTGTTTTTCCGAAAACTTGTCTGTTTACGGCTCCTTAAATTTCATGGTTTCACCCAATTTTGTATTTTTATTCGTACACACTTACCGTACCAAAAGGGTCAACTTTTTTGGAAAATAGAGTGCAGAATGATCTAGTTTTTCTTTAAAGTGAACGTTTTGTTATACGCTTGTATTTTTCAGCCAAAATTCACTCCGTAATATTTTCTTGCGACTTTTGCGTATTTACCTATTCTCGGCCGCACTACTCGCAAATCACCAAGGAACCAATATTTTCAATACAATTTCATCTGCTGTGGGCAGAATAAAAGAAGGTTGAAGTATTTTGACAGTAAAGACGAATTAAGACTCTGAGGTCTAGCTTGACCACTGCATGTCTAAAAGACCAACTTTTCACTGCACTCAGGCGCTCAACGTGCGTTACAAATTAAATTTTCTTGGTTCTAAAATAAAACCTTCTTAAACATAATTTGTGATCGTAATAAAAAAAAAATTTTAAACGTGATTTAATATGCGGAAAAAGGTGAATGTAATCTTCTATAATATAGGCGATAGCTTTACAAATATAAATTGAGGTAAGAAATACAAGGTTATGTCTTTTTGGCCAAGAACTGGGCCCCATACTGTACATGCAGCTCGATCAGTGAGCAGACTCAAGGGGAACATACTTTACTTAACAAAGATTAATTTGTTACAATTCATCTGCGTTTCCTCGGAACATATTTTGGATTGTATCTGCTTATCGCTTTTGCTAATGCCCCGGCCCTTGCTTAGTTAATCGTCGTTATCGGTATTGTTGCGTATTGTGCGTTAACGTGTTCTGTGTTGAAAGCAGGTGTTTGTCTTTGTCACACGCTTAGTTTTCACTGAATATATGTTTAACTTATCCCAGTAGATATTGTGCAATTTAACATTTATATGTCAGTCTCAGTTTGTCATGCTATATAATTTAATTCTCGCTGACAGAATTCTTCCTTTTCTTCAAACAGCTTTGTTTAAAATGATGATGGTACCAAGCGTTCTACAGATATTGTCTGTTATTGTAGTTATATCTTCTGACAGTTTAATTTTCCTGAAAGTGAACGCGTCTTTCGTAGCAAGCACAGAATCAATGTCAAGCTTTATTGAGAGTCACCAAGGTAAATATTAAATTATTGGGAAAAATAATTACACCTATGCCAATATTCTCTTCAGTTTATTAGATTTCGTACAAACTTTTGTCTTTCTTAAAAGCTCCCCTTTATCGGCTTGTCATTGTGCTTGTTTTCAATTAACGTATCTGAGTTAAAGGAGCTCTGTCACGAGGATTTCGTAGATTTTTGGTCTAAACTGTTGAAATATTAGTGGTAGGCAATTCAAAACAACTTGAAAAGTTTAGCTAAACTTTTCAAGTTGTAATCCATTTCCATCGTAGCCATCTGCAGCTAAAGACGTTTGTTAACAGTTTCGATTTCGGTGCTCTAATATAGCAATTGTTAATAAAAATGGACCATTATTTTTTGTTTTCCTTCGACACAAAGATAAATTTTGGCTGTTCAAAAATCTGTTAAAATCCGTGACAAAGCCCCTTTAAGTTATATCCAAACGTCTCAGCAAGCTAAATTCCAGGTTTCGTAAACGTTAAGCCGGTTAAGAAGAAAAGCACAATTGCTGATATTTCTCGATCGGTTCTCATTTGTATTTACGTTAAGTTGATCTTCGTCATGAATGTAAAACCTTTTTATGTAATTAGCGACTGGTCTAATTCGGAAACATTGCAGCTTAAACTAGTCGTGCTTGAAAGATCTTCGTCCGGAAGCAATTGTTGTCACCGAAGCAAAAACTGTCTTTGAAATACTCCTGAATGTTTCCGAGAAACTTTGCTTCCGAACTGTTTCCTGTGTGACTTAACTATGAAACATTTGTTTCCGCAAAGATTTCAAAGCAAAAATAAACAATTCTGTCAGCTCGTGACCTTATATTTTATTGGGATTTCATGTGGTTAAAGGAATGAAAAATAGAAAGAGATCATTCGTTGTTTATGATGTTTAAAACCAAAAATTCAAGATAACTATCCATTTCTAGGTGTCCTATCTGTCGAAAATTAGTACACAGTATGTACCATTTGATAATCTGTTCAACATTGAAGTCAATCAATTTCCTAAATTCACAAGAAACTAAAAAATGCAAAATCAAAACCACAAATTGCAGACTGGAACGTTAAATCGATCTTACAAAACAGGGTTGCAAAACATTTTGGTAAAAAGACCCTCTTTAAACATTGTTTTCATAAAAACGTTTTAGACGTGAACAAACACACATGACATATCGAAATTTAAGGCACTATTTCGTAAACGTTAGAAGTCCTTTAAGTACTGTGTGATCCCTCCCCCCCCCCCCCCCCCCCACCCCATGGTAAAATAGAGATAATAACCTTAGTAGCTATGCACTGCATTCATGATATTTTTCCAAAAGAGTTAAAAGTGCAGTAAGGCATGTCACTGTCTGCAGGTTACTCTCTGTTTGGCCATGTTATTGGTGATTGTACGGGAAAAGATTTGGAGTGTGGACTGCGATGTTTGAGAAATGCTAGGTGTCGATCATACAACTGTTTCGCCGCCGAGAGTCTTAGTACACAAATCTGTCATTTCAACAACGAAACACGAAAGTCCAGACCAGAAGATTTCAAGGAAAATCAGGGATCGACCTACTATGAACTTATGCAGGTTTGTATTTTTATGGTAAGATTGCCGTTGCTTTTAAAAAATTAAGGATGTCGAATTTAAACTTAAAACAAACCAATCAGACAAGTCTGTTTTTTGTTGTTGTATCCAGGCTGTTCCCAGAATCAGTACCGTTCTCTTTCATATCACACATACAAAACAGCTCATAACTTATAAAGTTTAGTTGTACGGAGTTTTTTTGGTTTAAATATAACTGGAGTTGTTTTGTTTTTGCAAGGTTGGCAACTCGAATTTTGTTTGTGAAAACGACGGGATATGGAGCTCACGCGAGAATCACTGCACTTGTTATCCTGGCTACAAGGGATCCACCTGCACGTCAAGTAAGTTAAACTTCAATAGAACATTGGGAAAATTCATATCTGTCATTTAAATCTTAGTGTTTTTCCTAGCTACTCATATATTGCATTTAGCAGGTGATAAATTTAATTTCTGGAAGTCCTCACTTGGAACACTGCAAACTTTAACTCCGTTTTGAAAATAGCCCTCACGTTTGAAAAAAAAATACTATAAATATGTTGGAAACATGTTCAACCAAAGCAAATACTGAAAACATGGGAAAAAACTGAAGTCGAGAGTAAGTATACGTAAGAAAAGAAATTAATGAGTCGATACAAATTATATCGCTAGACACCTATATAAGTATTGCCAGTGTTATATATTACAGCACGCACGTCGAATGCACGCCTACACATATAGAAACACCAAAAAGTACGGGGTCAAGAAAAACACATTATATTGTTACTATTATTTGTCAATATGTAGAGAGACTTGGTTTTTTCTCGTCCTTACCTGGACATTCCTGCAAAAACATCCGGGATGCTGGAGATTCCTATGGAGACGGGGAGTACTGGATCGATCCTGAGAAAGATGAAAACCCTTTGAAAGTCTTCTGTGACATGACAACTGATGGAGGTAAGGCCATGAGAATATATATATATAAGGGAGATGGTAGGCCCTTATTAAGTACTAAATTATATCTTGTCTGAGCTCCGCTTACTGGGCTACTATTAAACACATCAAATTATTGGGTCAATATGGCAGGAACGCAATGACAAGGCATGGCTTTGTTGGTCATGTGATCTACGCGAGAACCCTATAGCGGGGAGGGGGTTGGCTGCATTATGGAGGTTCCAGTTCCTTTCCAAATATATCAATATGCAAGCACAGAAAGGGCATAAAAATCCTATTTCCAGGGAAATATTTTATTTATGAAAAAATTTTGAGATGACCACTTATATTCCATTATCTCAATGGAAACTTGGCTAAAAAGTCAGGAAAATTAAAGTTGCACTGGTTGGCTTTTTGCAGTTCTTTGAATCGATAATTACTTTTTACCTCCTCGAATCACGGGTAAAATAGTTTGAAATTGGCGTTGTCGATGTAAAATTATTTCTCCATAGAGCAACTGACTGAAATATCAGTGGCATGAAAAGAGGGAATGAGTGGTTTTGCACATGATTAAGCGCAATACAGATTTCAACTGGTGGCCAGAAAATATTGCTCAGAAAATAGTAAGCTTTATACTCTCAGCCGCATTGCATGGCGTTCCACTGATTCTACACATACGTTATCAAAATTGGTAAAACCCACGAGGACATGATCACACGGGGCCCACTGTTAAAATGATTTGGATGCCTTTTAACGCGTTTAGTAATAATAAAATATAAAATTTTCAGAAGTTTTAGTTCTGAGTTATTGTAAAAAGAGGCAAAGAAGTTCTAAAATGTAATGATTTGTTATTGATTTCAGGAGGATGGCTTATTGTCGCCAATTTCGTGATGAACAGTTCTACTCCACCTTCTAACTGGACCGCTGAGTTATCAAGCCGCAATGTCAGTAACTATCACAACAATAGAATGGGCATCAAAACTAGCGCCATGAATGAACTGAGAGCTCAGTTCAATTTCACCCAACTGAGATTCCACTGTAGCAAACAACAGGGACGTACGTTCCACGTGACCACGGTCACCAACAGCACTGGTGAAGCTGTGGTCCAGTACTTCAGCGGTCAGACGGACGTACTTCCCTCTTCATGCGATTCGTTTCAGAGAATGGACGATGACAACTCTCAGTTAGCCACACAGTGTGATAGGTGGGGAAATGATGGCTCACAGCATCATGTCGGAAAGTGGGGACACTACATGTGGCAGGGTAAAAACAGGATGTACAACCGTGCAGCATTTGTTGCTAACAAGTATCACTGGTATATCACGAAGGGTAACTGGCTGTGCGATGATGACGGAAATAACTTTACAGCACTATCGAAAGGAGATTTCTGGAAAATATATGTACGCTAAATTATGGAACAAAACAGAATATATAAGGGGTGAACTATATTCTCTTTTGAGTCGACGTAGTTGGACGTTTACTGTTTCTGTCACTTCTCCATGAAAATCATGGGTTAGCAGAACATGAAATCCGAGGACCATTTCCGAGTTGCCTTTTTTTCTTTGATTCAACAGAAAGCCTTGTTTAAAAATTGATATTGTAGTAATAGTGGTAGTGGCAGTGGTAGTAGTGGCGGATCCAGACCTTTATCTAAGGGCGGGGGTGGGGGGGAGGGGGCTTTTGAAGGCTTGACTATGAACGTTGAATTCTGCGAGATAATTCCGGCCGTTCAAAGAAAACACGCTTTTCCGAAAAATAAAACGGGGGAAGGGGGGGGGGGGGGGATGGGCCCTCCCCTGGATTCGCCACTGGCTAGTGCGAGTGGCGGTATAAGTCAGTGTCATCATGTGCGCATCATCATCATCATCATATACTTTATTTAAACACGGTAAAAACATCAGTTACAAGTTAAGAATGATTACATCACATTTTAAAAAAATAAAACTGATTTACATGTTTGCCGTGTGGGAGCACGAGGGAGACATCAGGCAATTGATAAGTCTTTTAAAGTGGCTAAAGGATCTAGCAGCTCTGGCATCGTGGGGAAGGCTATTCCACAACTGTGCCCCACTGTAACAGAAACTTCGTTTTAAAAAATCAGTACGGGGCTTAGGTTTAGCTAACTTATTTGCCTTGTCTCTAAGATTATATCCTGTGCTGAATGGTTTAAATAGGTCTTGTAAGTACTCCGGAGCTTGTTTATTTATGGTTTTAAACATTAGTTTCGCTTTATGCTTTTTCCTTCTGGTATAGAGGGAATCCCATCCTAACTTTAATCGAAGGGCGGTAGCACTAGAATAGAAATCCGACTTCGTAATGATCCTAATGGCGCGATTCTGTAACTTTTGTAATTTATCAGTCAGTTCATTGCTGAGACCATCCCACACAGGACAGCAATAGTCAAAATACAGTTCAATGAGAGCTCTATATAGCAAAATAGCTGAATCTTCGCAAATGAATGGCCTCAGCCTTTTAAGAGCACCTATACCAGAGGAAACTACCCTAGCAATCTCATTGACATGTTTGGTCCATGACAAATGTTGGTCAATGTGGATTCCCAGGGATCTAGTGTGGCAGACTCTATTAATCTGTTGGCCTTCAATATGAATGTTTATTGAATGGTTGGCGGTATTTGAAAGCCTCTGACGCGAGCCAATAAACATAAGCTCGGTTTTAGCAATATTTAAACTTAATTTATTTACCGTCAGCCATTCGTGAAGGTTAACAAGTTCGTCATTTATTGAATGTTCTAGTTCGGGTAAGCTATTGGCGGCAATGCTAATGCTGGTATCATCAGCGTACATCCGAGGGGAGGCTTTACTCAGACAATTCGGCAGATCGTTGATATATATCAAGAAAAGGAGAGGCCCAATTAAGCTTCCCTGTGGGACGCCACAGGTGACATGGCGTGCGCCAGATAGCTCACCATTAACTAGACACTTTTGTTGTCGGTCACTAAGATAAGAGTCAAACCACCTTAGGGACTTTTGATCAACTCCATAGCAAGCTAACTTTCGCAAAAGAATCTTGTGGTCTATTGTGTCAACGGCCTTTTTCAAATCTATAAATACCACACCATTAATAAAACCGTTATCTATATTAACAGACCAGCTGTTAGTAGCTTCAAGCAAGGATGTAAGGGTGCTATGTATGGATCTAAAGCCGGATTGACAGTTAGCTAGAAGATCGTTTACGTTAAGATACTCATAAAGTTGATTGTATATTATTCTTTCAAAAATCTTCGCAACAGCAGGAATAATCGAAATCGGTCGGTAATTATTGACATCCTGTCTAGCTCCCTTTTTAAAAATTGGCGTAACCCTTGCTAATTTCCATTCAGTTGGAATAATACCAGTGGAGATCGATTGATTGAACATAAATGTTAGGGATGGTGCAAGAATATTGGCCGCTAATTTGAGAAACTTGGATGGTAAATTGTCCAGGCCAGTCGCCTTATTAACTTCTAGCTTTTCAAGTAATTTCAGGACTTCACTCGTGCAGCAACTGCCGAAAGAAAAGGTCTTGTCAGCAGAGATGAGAAAGCTTTCTGGTTGGGTATTTACCAGAGGTATTTCACTTGCCAAATCATGGCCAATTTTCACGAAGTGATGATTAAAGGCCTCTGCCATGTCAGCTGCAGAACTTATCTTGTTATCACCAATTTCGATACGAGCAATAGTTTTCCTCTTGTGATGACGAGAATTTAGTTCATTGATAAGTTGCCAAGTCTTACGGGGATCCTTTTTATTAGCAGCAAGGTTTTCATTAAAATATGTGCGTTTAGCATACTTAATAGAATTGTTTACTTGATTTCTGGCGGCTTTGAAATCCGCCCAGTAAGACTGATGATCCTTATTTTGCTCCGCCTTCTTTTTCAGGAAGTCCCTTTTACGCATTTTACGAATTAATTCGTAAGAGATCCAAGGCGCATTCTTGTTCCTGATTCTTCGTGATTTGGAGGGGGCATGTTTATCTATACAGATGAGTAATTGATTCTTCCAAAACTCCCACATTTCGTTGGGATCTGAAAATTGATTTACATCATCCCATGGTCTTTGAGCTACGTCTCTAAGAAAATCCTCCTTGTTGAAGTTCTTAAAACTTCGAGTAGTAATAATTTTGGCCTCACCAAAATTGGTATAATGCGTTTTTCGAATTAAGTAAATAAGGGAGTTTTTAAAGTTTGGCATTTCGTCATTTGGTCTCTCAGGTTACGTAGCTGATATATGTATTTCAAATGTATTCGTTAATAATATGATTACAGTTAATAATAATTAAGGCCCAGGAACTTAAATTCCTCGCACATATCGAGAACAATTTACCACGTATACATCCCTTCCGACGTACATGGTTAAGGTCGGGGGGGGGAGGGTGCACGTGGACACGTGGATGCTATCATGCCCAAGTTCAGGATTTACTGAAGTCACGTAACAATTAGTCAGCGGTGAACAAACAAAAATGGCGCTGTAACTACCCCGTCAAAATACATTATTATAATTTATGAATTGTGTTTGGCACACAAGAAGCGCGACGTTTGAATCGATGCCGTGCCAGAGTAGTGTAGCACGTCTTTTTTCGAACTTAACTCCTGAATTTAGTTCGGCACGGCAGAAGCACGACGTCTGAACTGGGCCTCTCTTTTCGCTCACTGATAAACTAGCGTAGGCTAATTGCTGCTGTTTTTTTGACAGAGTAGGAAACAGGATAAGTTCTACTAAATGGAAGACAATAACTTTTGATATAATTACGTCAGCAATGCCAAGTCTGAACTATTCAAGTGCCTTGGTGGCCTCACACCTTATGAATCTTATGAATCACCGATTATCAGTTCAATCACCTCAATAGCATGTATTGTTTCCTGTAAGGATGCACGATGTTTCACAGAAAAAGTGAGGGTGTTAAAGAACACCGAGGGTAGTATAAATTTACACTATGTCCGTGTTACCACAACACCAACATGGTGTAATTACAACAATACACTAATTCAGTGTTAAAAAACACCAAAATGGTGTAATCAAACCATTGTGCAACACCTCATTGGTGTTTTTTTACACTGCAACCGTGTAGCAAAAATCTTGCACGGGCTTAACACCGCTAGTATGTAATTTTACACTGGATCGTGTATGCCAACACGAAATAGATGTGAAATTACACGAAATGCCAATTACTTCTTGTGCCAGAAAATGCTCAAGAAAGACACTTATGTAAGATTATTTGATGTGATGCAGACCGATACTGAAGGAAATGCCGAATAAACCCAGCTGACTAGTATGCATTGATATCAGTAAAGCTGAGAAGAGTAATAAGAAGGATACCACGTACAACACAATACAATAAGTCATGTTTAATACACTTTTTTATTATACATAGTAAATAAAAAGGAATAAAACTGAACAGTTTCAGTTTTGCTGGATAACTTCAACCTTAAGGAGACGTGGGAGGACCATTCATAACTCTGTCAATAATTGAGAAAAAAAAATCCCAAAGAAAAAATCCCAGAGTGGCTGTGAGCCACTGAAACTCGGAAAATATATAGCCTTTGTTTTCTTCATATATAGTGACACAAATAAAGGCTGCATTTTACCCAACCCCCTACCCGCTTCACAAGACTAATTGATTACTAAATTTAATATTAAAGACTCTCTGTCGACTGCGAGTGTTTGTTATTGTTTTGATTCTGGCGTTGAAGAAAATCGTTCGAAAATCAAAAAGATTTAGGGCATTCGCGGCCTAAAATAAAATATACCGGTAGAAACAGGTATAAAGTGTTTACTTTCGAGGTCATCCAGCTAAAGAAATACTTTATTTTGAAATTATGACCTCGCGTCGTGGGGGCGCAAGCTACAATTACAATTACAAGCTCCTGTCGCCATACGCGTCATTGGTCTTCATTTGAAACAACTCCATAAAATAAATTTCCTTTTTATTTGCTTTTAGAAGCACATATACAGAGTATATATATACAGTACTTAGTGCTCTTAAAGTACAAGATGTAGAACTAGAGCAATGAACATTTCGTGGCGATTTCCATACCGCGGTTTGGAATTCCTGCGGAGATTGTTTCGATAAAGCGGTCACGTACAGATTCTAAATGCTTTCAGTTCGATCTTTTTTCAGTCCGAAAGATTGCCATTACTAGCGAGTGGGGGAAAAATGAAGCAAAGAACGCACTTTTCATCGAAATAAAAATTTCAAATAATCTCAATAAAGCTTACTTGGTACTGGAAGAATCTACTGGCAATGCGAAGGGAAATACGGTAATTCTGCAACGATTCAGTGTCACTCAGCTCAATACTGCAACAAACGTGGGCAGTTTTCACTTTGCCTGTATCCGAGGTCATCTTCTTTGTTTCTCCATTGATTCTGGGCAGATTTTCTTGAATAAATCTTTTCGGAAGAGCCTCTCGTTACAGTCTAGGCCTTACGCAGGCGATTCTTGGCACCCGCCATGCATGGCTAAAAGCATATCGCGTACCGGCCGTTGTTTAGCTTCTCACACATGTGAGTTTGCGGATTACGTATGGACGCCATGAATCATGCATCGTGCACGTGCTGAACAAATAAGTAGCGCGCTGATTGGCCACAACTATGACAAATTGTGCACGTGCTGAACAGTTTCTGCTCAACAGATTGGCTAAAAACATCAGACATTGTGTCGTCACGATCTACCTTACATTACATTACATTACTTACATTTCTACATTTTGGAGCGTTTGTGAGATTTTTTCCGCACATACAAATCTTCTCACGGCTCTATAATCTGCCGCCTCGTCAGGCCTTCTGGTCTTCCAGAAGGCCTGACTCGTTGGCAATCAGAAGAGGTATTTCGAAAACCGCTCACGGAGGGTTCGTTGTTTGAGAACAACTTGTTAGAACGATCTGCTATTCATCGTCCTCTTGTAGGAATCTCCAGGCAATCTCCGTGATCAGAGGTAAGTCTTCAATCATTCTTGTTTTACTTCGTACTGATTGTGAGTACTGCAGTGAGTAGAAATAACTGAAGGATATTACACGGTGGCGAGAGAGTGTGTACAATATGCGAGCCAGCGAGTCATGCGAGCCATGCGAGGCAGACCTGCGAGGCACTTGAAAATCCCAATAAAAAGACTACCTAAACGATCTGTAGGCTAACCGAAGTGCTTTTTTGGCTAACCGGAGTGTTGCTAGGCTAACCAATGTGTTATTTAGGCTAACCAAAATGGCTCGCTTGCCTCGCATGACTCGCAAGCCATGTGAACCGGGCAAGCAAGAAATCCCTTATCCCAATATAAAAGCTAACCGCAAGCTACCTAAGAGCTAACTGTAGGCTAACCGAAGTGCTATTTAGGCTAACCGGAGTGCTATTTAGGCTAACCAATGTGTTTTCAAGTGCCTCGCAGGTCTGCCTCGCATGGCTCGCTGGCTCGCACATTGTGCATTCCCGTGGCGAGAAGATATTCGAGCGGCAAAAATATATAATTTGTTTTTACCACTCGGAGATCAAATTCATATCCTTGAGCCGGCGTGTAATGTTTTTTTTTTATTATATAGACAAAAACTACAGAAGTGAATCGAAAGCACACACCTTTAATAGGTATAAAGCTCTTGCAGCTCGGCGGCTGGAATTTCTTAAATATCTCCCCTTTGATATACATGTACGTTTCAAGAAAATTATTTTAAGTGGCGAACGATTTTATGTCAGCTTCAGTGAACTTAACTTCTCGATCACTCGTCGTGTTTCAACCGGCGTTTGCCAACGTTTGGCAGCCGAGCAATATAATGGCGCGTAATGGCCGTTGATCTTGGTCGAGTTTATGCCTGCACGCAAATTTTCGCTTACTGAATTTAGTTTCCAGTAGGGAGCGAGGACAATAATGTCCACGCTTCGTGTCGTTGACCGAGACGAATCCCTTTGCGTGAGTTAAAGCGGAAAGTTGTTGGAATTTTTTCAGTTTTAAACTGAAAATATACGAGATTAACTTCACAGACTTCAAGAGCAAAAACTTGCGTGCCAGTTGGGAATCGTACACATGGATCGATTTCCGGTCTTAATTGCTCACTCGCAACATGTTAGGAATATGCGGCCGTTTGTGTCTTTGCCAGAACATCATACAATAAAAAGATATGTTTTATAAACTCTACGTGAAAATAATATATTTTATTTAACAATTGGTTCATGCTTTAGCGTGCACTATCGAGTTATGGTGCACGCGGGAAGTTTGGAGAGCACGAAAGAAGCGTAAGAGTTGCCCGAGGCGATAGCCGAGGGCAACTCTAGCTTCTTGAGTGCTCTCCAAACTTCCCAAGTGCTCCATAACTCGATAGTGCACGCTAAAGCATGAACCAATTGTTTTATAACATAGCCGGTGGAATTGTGCATCAAAACCGGCCGCGGAAAAAAAACTAACTGTATTTATTCTGTGAAGTGTGAGAAAATAAACATAGCGGTCGAGCGATAAATTACACATGTACAAGTTTACACGAGTGGTGCAGTTTGTGTCAAATGGCGAATAAATTAACTAAGTTTATTCGGTGGTAGAGCGAAGGAAAAAAACAAACGAAAACAGCAAATGCTGCTTTTGATTCCGAGGTTAGTTTTCGCTGAATTAAATTTTTACTCCAGAGTCCAGAGCGGAAGAAAATTAAAACAAAACAGCCCCGAACAGCCGAGCAAGATTCCGAGGGTTAAAAGAGTCAAAGAATTCGGTTCCATGCTTAGTTTTTAGTATTTTTCTGGAACGATTTCATTCGTGGTTGCAGAATTAGGGTCGTGATGAAAATAAACGTTTTTCTTTTTAAATGAATCGCCCGATGAATTAAATTTTCCCGAGCGGCAAAAATCACAACAAAGCCGTTGACGCTTTGGTGTAACGCTTAAAACGCGAAAACTTTCGTTCGGTAGCTAGGTTTTACTGTCATCGAACTGTTGTCATTCACGGTTGACCCATTCTTCCACGTTAGGGCCGTGAAAAAGATAATTTTCGTCCTTCGAGACTCGCGCTTTAGTTGTTGTTGTTGTTTGAATGAAGAAAAGCACACAAACAACTTTGATGGCAAAATCGAATTTATTTTCTCTTTCGCTCTCCGTCTCGTAATAAGAAACAGCTTACCTTGTAGCTCGTATCCTTGAAAAAATATTGAAAGGATTCACTTTCCACATTCCGAGGATAAGATGTCATCGATCGCTTTCGCAAAACACAGCGTGCGAGCCCAGGAGTGTAGGCTCAGTGAGATTTTCACTCGTAGATTACGTCATCAGCGTGCACTATTGGGATTTTGAGCACGCTTACGTATACTGAATTTGATTGCGCGGCTCTGCTAGCTATGTTATAATTTTATTTAGACACGGTGGCATTTAAAGCTAGAAGCTTGTGGGGCGTGTATTCCCGATCGAATTGGAATTTGGAAGTGTTTGTTTTTATGGAGGGAGGAAAACCGGAGAAAAACCCTCGGAACAAGGACGAGAACCAACAACAAACTCAACCCACGTATGATACCGGGCCGGAATCGAACCCGGGCCACATTGGTGGGAGGCGAGCGCTCTCACCACTGCGCCAGCCCTGCTCCTCTAGGCTCCTAGGTGTCTCCAAAGAGGATCCAGAATGTTGACTCACCTTATTTCCCAAAAAGTAAATAATTTTAATAGATTTTAGAAAATAACAATCTGTTTCCAAATTTTAGGCGAAAGAGGTTCTTATATCGAGGGGGTCTAATTGGCATATTTTAGCCTAACAGGTTCTTAAAAAATTAGGTTCTTACTAGCGGGTTTTTACTGTATTCGACCTCCGTTTTCAAGCTGTGCAAAATTTCAATTTAGATCAACGACAGTGTGCAAGCAGTTCGAGTTCAGATTTGTTCAGATCCGTTTGCGTGCCTTACCAAAAAATAATGATTTTTTATTATTTCGTGATAAAACTTGCACTTTTTATTGATTTCCACTATTGTAAATGTGCGAGGAAAAAAAAGAACGATTCTGAATTAAATACAATTCAGCACTTTCATGCATGATCGGGAGAAAAAGAAATTACTGTGACAGAAATAAATAAATAAATACTGATGAATTTAAAGCACCCGGCGCTCAGGGTACACAAAGAATAAATTGTATTTCTACTCGGCAATAGCTGATCTAACTGTTTTTGGTCAACTACTATTTCATAACTGCTACTGGTAAAATGGTTGCTGATTTTAAATTTAACTTCGGTTTCTTGAGAGACGATTCTCCCTTTTAAATCTATAATTAAGGGCACTGTCCTAAAGTAAGGTAACGAAAACAAGAGAGAAACCCCTAGCATTTTAAGATATTTTTAATTTTGCTTTTAGAAAAGTCATGGTTTATGTAGCAATAATATATAAATAAATACATAACAAGCAATAATATACAAGTGATTACATATCACTAATGATAGAAGGGAATGATTATGAAGCCCGGCAAGCCTCAATCTCAAGATTTGTCCTCAATTACAAAACTGAAAGTCGTTTCTATTGGTTAGTTGCTCAGGCAGAAGTAAACACTAAATTGTGTTTTGTGTCTGATTAATTCCAAAAAAGTAAGCAAAAACATAGAAAAGGAACTTTTCCAAACTTTATAACCATTCCCTATTAACCATTGACCATATGCTGTCAACTAAACGTTAGTTTCGTGTTATGGGAATGCTGAATATACGAGTTCACTAAACCACTGTATTTGTTTATAAGAAATAAATAGTAATAATAATAATAATAATAATAATAATAATAATAATAATAATAATAATAATAATAACGTTAATCGACGTTTCGATGTACCCAAGATCGTTTTCAAGATTGCATGTTTGTCGAGTGTCAAAGTTGTTTAAGAGCCGAGTTCTGAATATCATTTAGGTTTCATTTCTGATATTATGCTTATGTCAAACTTCAGTAAATAGCTTCCCGGTAATCGAATCAGACTGCAAATTAAGCAACAGCTTGAGATCTTAAAGAAATTTCACTAAACAGCTTTTTTTTAGGTCTGCACGTCAGATCGGGGATGCTGCGTGGGGTCTGGGTTCCCACAGCTGTTTCCTTTACAACAAATTAAAACAGAGTGTTTTATTTATCCTTCATGTCGTGACGTCACGCCACGTCTTGCATCGAGAAAACCTTTCAAACAAAAAATGAGCTCGTAGCCGCTGTAAACGTCGCTTGTAGTTTACTCTCTCACCGAAATGGTCGGTGATAGGCAGTTTTGTTTTGCGATTCTTGAGTCAGATAATGAACAAAAAAGTCAATGTGGGAATTAAGTTTAAAAATTTCTAATATTTCTGCTCACCTTGCCCATCTTTTAACTGCCTAACGAATGCAAATGTGATCGCTAAATGCTAAGACTCTCTTAAGAAACACGACCAGTTTAATCAAGTTGCTTAATAGATCTCCTTATACGATATTTAGATCAGACAAGAAATTGCATTTCATGGATTTATATTATTCGCGATATTTTTTGACAAACAGCCACTGTCGCTATTGTCAGTTACCCTAAACTCACAATGGTGAAAGTGTTAGAAAAAAACTCAACGTTAGAAGATTCCACGCGAACGTCCTTAAACCACTATGTCATGCCGCCTCGCTCGTAATTCATACATCTATGGAAATTGTTCTCTATTTATGGGTTAGAGACTGTTGTGAGTGTTTTGTTTACAAATACAAGCACCCGCTGGCCGCACAATGAACGAGAAATTTTCAATATGCACGAGGCGTAATGTTGAAAATTTCGAGTTCATTGTGCTGCCAGCGAGTGCGTGTATTCGTAAACAAAAACACGAACTAACAGCCTCTCTTCCTTTTAATATTACAATCTGAGTACACTGCACGCAATACACAATTTCGCGAACTTTGAACAAGAACAAAAAGTCATACATAATTAAATATAAACGAGGCTTTAAATCATTCACAAAATCGTTCATAAACTGAAAACGTTCATAAAAAAGTCAGCGAGATTGCGAAAAACATGTTCAAAGCAAGTCAATCGCTTTTCTTTGATACGTTATAAGTGAGCGCAAAATTGCAATTTTCAAATCTTGCATTTCCAAAGTCAACAAATTTAGGGGAACTTGTAGTTGCGAACGTGTTTTGATACGTAATTTCGTTTGTATTTCTTTGCTCGATTTGCTGCACTTGTTGTGTGCGAAAGACGTTGTCAATAATGCACGATTTTTATGCGTTATTGTCAATAACGCACTTTATTATATGACTAGCTCCGTGAGCGGTCAAGATGAAGCGAATCTCGTGCTCTGATTGGCTACCCGAGCGGTCAAGATGGAGCCATCTTGACCGCTCGGGATCGCCCGCTGTGTTCCTGCAAGCGAAACAACTTTTACCGACGCTACTTGAAAAAGTTTTTCGTCGTAAATTTTTGCTATGAAACTATTTTCCGAAATAACACAAAGATTTCCTGTCTATTTCTAGCAAAAGGAAGTCCAACAACAAAGAAATAGGTCTTGAAGCGAATGAGAGCAAACAAATTAAACTACAAACGTTAATTAACGAGTTTCGTGAATTTTATTTGCCGCAAAAACCGGCTGATACAAATATTAAAACGCAAAGCGACTTGAAGACATGATATCAGCTTTGTTTGGCGGAAAAGGGAAAGAGTGAAGTCAGTGACATACCTGAAGAATAAAGTGCTCTGCAAACTTGTCGTTTGTGTAGCATCTTCAAAAATGGAAGAAAGCGGACGGCACGGCGAACCTAACATCTTTTCACCGAAGCCCCTAACGCTCACGTCGAGTAAGGGTGAGTCGAGCATTTAAATTAATGATGTAGAAAAGTTCAAGCTTTTCCTGTGAAGTGGTATTAAAATCCCAAATGCTTTCAACAATCACAATTTCAATATTCAGCTCGTGTATGTCACCGCAGGTTTGCACCACTAAAGCGCCAGAAGCGAGCAAATACTCTGCAAAACGTCCAATAACCAAAAGCTGGCGGCAAGATGGAATGGACATTCTTCTTTTAAGGCTTCAAACTCAACGTTGTTTCGCAAATTTAAGCCATTTCAATATCCTTTTGAGGGTTAAAATGAGGTGAAATTCGCTGTTGTCGCATCGTTTTACTTCGTCTCGATTCATTCAAGAATTTGACAGTCACTCATTAACCTTTTAAACCAATGAAATGATTTAGCGTGCGCCATTGATTGTGCATGCAACTGGCTTTCTTTTCAGTGCTCGAAAAAAGTCATATAATAAATCCTTTATTGACCAAGCTTGTTCGGTCAAGATGGCAGGATATTGGCCTCGTTCTTTTTTTGCGTGTTTATGGACCTCGACTTCGTCTCGGTCCATAAACACGCAAAAAAAGAACTCGGCCAATATCCCGCCATCTTGACCTCACGCTTGGTCAATAACCCATATGTCAGAGTTTGCTGACGTCAGGTAAAGTAAAATCACGTGCTCGATTTTAACCAATTGCGCGCGTGGATTTTGGACAGTGAACGAAGATTGTATATTAATCTCTCAATACAAGCAATCGTTTTGGGATGGTATAGAGGTTCCCCGCAGATCTGTAAACACAGCACTTCAAATGAAAATAAAGCACGCCATATGTTGTTTTGTGTAGTAGTTCTCAAACTACGCTCACTGCTATTCCATAATTAATCAATTTACTTTAAGGAAATATTCCATTTATGGCAATGTTCTGGAATACTATGTTTGAAATAACGAAATTGAAAACTGTTGTAAAAAGAATGGAAGCGAGTAACAGTTCTAATAAAAGCTAATCATACATTTCTCTTTTCTAGCTCAGTTTTTTTATATGCAATAAAAATAACGTTAGTTTAAAGCACGTTAAAAATTTAAACAACTTGCATGATAATTTGTTTTACAAGTTAAGCCACCTTCATGCTGAGGATAGGCCGGATATAAACTGATTGTTATTTGATTGCGTGTTTGTACTTTATTACCGATTTGTTTACTCGGAATATGCTCATAAGGTGCTCGTTGAGCTAAAGTTCTGAAGAGACCTGGCTAAATTCAAAAGAAAATCTGTTATCACTGATCGGAAGATGGCTGGAAAGTTTAAACTATTTATTGGGAAAATTGGTAAGTATTTTCCTCATTTATTGGATTGCCAAAAAAACTATAAACAGAGGAAAATCTGAAAATCTGCTTTTCCGTAAAAAGGAAGGTCAGCTCGCCTTAATTTAAGACAATGTGTAAATTTCTACCCGCATAACTTTTGTTTTATCACCAGGACTGTACGTGATGATGTTGATTGGATTATTTCGGCCTATGATTATTGCGATGATACTTCTTCCCTTCGTGGATAGCTTGGTATTCAGAACAGCATCTCATTCCTACTCGGAATCGCGCGCAAATCAATTTTTTGAAATTCATCAAGGTGAGTAACGTTTCCTTCTGTGATCTTAAAAGTGACGTAAGGCCTTTTCCGGTTCCTTTTTTGAAAGTTGAAATATATCCTACCCACAGATTTCAGGCTTGTTGGTCACGTCATAGAGACTTCGATTACTGATTATTTCCGCTGTGGTTTGCGATGTGCAAGGAATGAGAAATGTCAATCATACAACTGTCATTCTGACGGACACCACGGAAACAAAACATGTGAATTGAACGACCAAACACGACTCTCGAAGCCAAAAGACTTGATACCAACCAAGGGATTCTCTTATCATGGAAAAAGTAAGAAAAATACCACAAATTAATAATTGGGGACGAAACGCTTTGAATTTCCGACAAACATGAACTCATACATATTGCAACTAATATGAAAATATCTTAAAGTGCCCCTGTGATCCAATTTTTGATTTTTTAGGTTTTTCATTTTCATGTTCTATTACACTTTCTTACCCATCTTGCCAATCCATTATGAACATCCGCAGTCGTTTTATTTTAACATTTATTTCCGAGAATTTACGACCGCCATAAGTCAACTTTGCTCCAAGGCTTGGTTGTGAATGAAAGGCAGCGACTTGAAAGGCTTTAAAGTACCTCCCGGGTTGTAATTATAATAACAATAAGTATTGAAAATTACGCGAAAAGGAACAAAAACTCTGGACTTGCTTTTCGTGCAATTTTCTGCTGATTGTTATTATTATTTCAGCCCGTGAGGTATTTGACGTCACTTTTCGCCCATTCGCAACCAAGCCTTGGAACAAGGTTAATTAATTAATGGCGGCCGTAAATTCTCCGAATTCAATTTTAAAATGGATTGAAATTTGGCAAGATGAATAAGAGAGTCCAATTGTACACGGAAATTTAAATAATGAAAGTCAAAAATTTGAACACAGGGGCACGTTAAAGTAATGTGAGGTAGCACCTTAAAAAAACGGTTTTCTATTGCAGCCAAACGAGGTTGGTATTCCCATCAGCCTGCTCACTCCTGTAAGGACATACGGGACTCTGGAGACTCCAAAGGAGACGGGGAGTACTGGATCGACCCTGACAAAAACGGAAACCCTTTATTAGTGTACTGTGACATGACAACGGACGGTGGTAAGTGATGCACAATTCTTTAAATACTGTCTGTTATGGATATTCACCCTAAAGAGGTGCCATTTTTAATACAAAAACTAGCTACTATGCTATTTTTCTGCTTTGCTAACCCTAATGCTATATATATACCGGAAAATAAATTCATTTTACATTTCAACGCCCCAAGTGGTAGGAGCCATGAACTTTAACCCCTTAAGTGCATATGAAGCGAAATTTATTTCTACCGTTTTAAGGTTTTCAATATGTATAAACCACTGTAAACTTAAAAATTCTAGCCAACAAAGATTTCTGCCATTTTGCTGGGGTTTAAAATGAAAAAAAAATGCCGTTTTTCCGATCAAAAGTTTCCGGAGACTGGATCGAGTTTTATCCAGATTGTGGCGTCACGTTGAGTAGGGCAGTACCTCTTGTGAACCTCTAATTTCAGAGGCATTCTAAAACAATATTGCTCATTGTCTTCAGGGATAGGGGCATTGTTTGTGCCCTTTTTCCTATTGTTCTTATGGCCAATCATGTGAGATGTTCAATAAGGTCGACTCGTCACGTTGGTTGTAAAGGTTGTAATAACACTCCGCGTGTCTCAGTGAATTTCTCTCAAACACAGAAAAAATGTCCAGTGACGAGTCCGAATTTAGCGTTTTGTATGGCTCTTCGGGTAGTGAAGGTAGGAAAGACGAGGTTTACGATGCAACCAAAGTGACGTCACGAGATGGTTTGGCCCCGCGATTCGAAGACCATTTTTGAGAGCAAAATGCGATAACTTTCATGAGTTATAAAATCGTCAATTTGTTTCCCCACAATCTCAAACTTTCAGATAATTTCTTTGAGATGCCAAAAATTGGAATACGCATTAAAAAATTTCGCTTCATATGCCTTTAAAGAGACAACAGTCGGGTGGGATAGCAGCTCTCTCAAGGTCTGACATGAATGGCTCGCGATCGCTTTTCTTCGACAGAATGATAGAAAAAAACAACAAGAAAAATGCCTGTAACCTAATGGTCGGTAGAAATAGAAGCGACACTTTTACTTCAATCACCCCTGTAACCTTTGTAAGGGCGATTCCCCAGACACTTGGCTACACATGACAAGCTCAGTATATCAGCCGCTTGAAGATCTCGAACATCATTTCATTGTTAAAAGACCCAATTATTCCTTTTAGTCAGTCTGTAACGATCCTCGTGGCCCCTATTAGGCCGGAGCTTATCCCGGTTTCCGTAGTATGAAGCGACTAGGAATATCTCTACTCCCTCCTGGATGGAATGCTAGTCCATCTCAGGGTTACCCAGCATTTAATTCACCCATATCCATTTATACACCTGGGTGGAGAGAGGCACTATGAGAGTTAATTATTTTGTCCAAGAACGCAACGCAGTGCCCCGGCCAGGCCTCGAATCCATCCCGGATCCGGCCATTGCACCTCTCTTTTTATAACAAAATAATGACGCATAATACTGGATTTTGTAGGAGGTTGGCTTTTGATCTTCAACGTTGTGATTGACGGCTCCTCTACTCCTCCCACCACATTGGGTTTCGAGACATCATTCCGCGGAATCAGCAATTACAAAAACAACAACATGGTTCTCGCGACTAACGCCTTGAATGAGCTGAGAACACACTTGTCTTTCACTCAGTTGAGATTCCACTGCAGGAAACAACAGAGACGTACTTTCCACGTGACCACGATCGCTGACAGCACTGGTGAAGCTGTAGTCCAGTACTTCAGCCGTCAGACGGATGTCATGCCCTACTCCTGTGGATCTTATGCAAGACTGGAAGGAGACAACTCGTACCTCGTTGGTGATTGCGCAAATTGGGGAATAGAGCATGGCGACTATAAAGTTGGTAAATGGAGCCACGAAGGAATGCGCGAGTTCTATGAATTTCCTGCATTTATCTCCCCATCATATCATTGGGCCTCTAATCCAGTTTGGCCCAGATGGGAATGTGATGACTTTGACGATGGAAGCTTTGTATCACCTGGAGACTTCTGGAAGATTTATGTCCGTTAATCATTCATGATTACGCGTTCTCGCCGGTGCAATAATTTTCGGTATTGGGTGCTACGAAAAGTATTTTTTATTAGAAACATCCTGTTAGAAAGCACTCGCTTAAAAATGCACCATATGAGCTCGAGATTTCTATGGGGTGATAGTGGCCGAAGGCCGGATCAACTATCATACAGAAATCGAGAGCGAATAATCGAATTGTTTTTAAGTAGAACTGTTACTCAAGCGCAATAGATTATGGCTTCTATAAAGTTGGTAAATGGGGGTACCAAGGAATGCGTGAATGGTATGAATTTCCAGCATTTATCGTCCCCTATAATAATTGGCCCCCTAATCTAGTTTGGCATAGATGGGAATGCGATGACTTTGGATCCGCTGTATCACCTAGAGACTTCTGGAAGATTTATGTCCGTTAAACACTATATAATGATTTCGCGTTTCTTGATCTTGAAATCCTTCCGCTGCAAACGCAGGTCTAATAATGATAACATTTGTTGCAATAATATGGGGTGTTGGTTACTAGGTAAAGTATTTATTATTATTTTTTATTGAAAAACACAGGAAAGAAAAAAAAAACTACTTACAGGTCAACTGCCTACATTACTTACGGGATACTTACGTACTTACACTACAATTACTTACATTACTTACACTACAATAAGTTGCAAAAAGCTACTTACTACTTGCATACAATACACGTTACTTACAATACTAACAAGTACAACAGTAGTAAAGGTTGACCTACAATCTGATACAATAATATTCGTACACAGTGCTAGCCTTGCATTATTGCCTGCTTGTATATACGTATAACTATCACCAACTTAGATTTCTAAAGATTATCATTTGACGCTGCTCCAGTTTTCAGGCTGTTGTAACATGCCAGAAAGATAGAGAAATGTTTCATTTCAGGGGACAAGTTGCGTGTCCTACAGGACCATACGTAATATCTCGCCACAAGAAAATTAAAATTAAGTTTCTGTTATTCTTTGATGTGTCTGTCGTTAGGCCTAATACTGTATTTAAAGAAAGGTTGTATGTTCTCAACGCAAGATTTTGGCTTACAAGAAAAAAAAAGTATTTATTGTTAGAAAACACCCTGTTAAAAGCACGCGCTAACAACGTATTCCTATTTAACAATTCGATTATGAGCTCGAGATTTCTATTGGGTGCATAGTTGAGGTGGCCGAAGATCGAATTAATTGAAATATATGCATACATAGAAATCGAGAGCGAATAATCTAATTGTTTTATATAACTATTACTAAACTTCTTTGATATAACGATTTCGAATTATTTCTCGACATTTTAATTGATATCGAATCTCACGCTCTAGCGGACAGAATTTTTATTTGAATCCACACGCGGTAATCCGTTTTTGTTTAACGTTTTCAACTCTAAAGTCGCGTAACGGTAAATGCCCTTTTTATATAATTCTCTTGTGAATTGAATTATCCAATAATATTTATAAGTCTTCCTCCAAAACTTGGTCATGGAGAGAGAGACGACCTCTAACCACCGCGCACTTAAATTAAGCAACAAATCAGTATTAGCCATACTATGCATGCATGAATTAGGTTGCTGAAAGTCGTTTTTATTGGTTAGTTGCTCAGGCAGAAGTAAACACTTAATTGTGTGTTTTCTGCATGGTCGAGTCCCTGTTAAACATTAACTATATGCTGTCAACTGTTTAATGTTAACTGAATGCTGAATATACGAGTTCACTGAACCACTGTGTTTGTATTTTGTATTTACTGTCAATCGACGTTTCGACGTATCCAACATCATTTTCAAGATTACATTTTTAAATAAACTTCACTAAACAGCTTGAAAAAGGAAGACCTTTTTTCCTGCATTTATGTAGAGTTAAAAAAAATCACAAGTGGAGGTCTGCACGTCTGATCGCGGATGCAGCCTGGGGCCTGGGTTCCCACACCTGTTAACGTTTTCTTTAGAACAAAACAGATTGTTTTATTTATCATTATGCGCCAGTAATTCATGTCGTAATGTCACGCCACGTCATGCATAGAGCGCGTGCGCTGAGAAAACTGTGTTTACGTTGCTTGTAGTTTACTCTCTCACTGAAATGGTCGGTGACCGCCATTTTTTTTGATAGGCAGCTTTGTTTTGCGATTCTCGACAGATAAGGAACAAAAAGTCAATGTGGGAATTAAGTTTAAAAATTTCTCATATTTCTACTCACCTTGCCCATCTTTCTAATGCCAGGCGAATGCAAATGTGATCGCTAAATCATGTAAATAATTAGATTTTTTTTTTTTGATTTATTCCCGATATTTTTTGGCAAACAGCGAATATCGTTATTGTTAGAAATAAAAGCCGATTTTTTAAGATCTTAAGGTGATCTTTTTGACATCCTATCTCCAAAACGAATTCGATCACCCCCCCCCCCCCCCCCCCCCAATATTTTTAAATTTCTGACATGAGTAGCCCATAAACTAACAGTGGTGAAACTGTTAGAATAAAACTCAATGTTAGAAAATTTCACGCGAACGTGCTCTGCCATGCTGCCTCGCTCGTCATTCATACATCTTTAGAAATTGTTCTCTATTCTCTTAATACGAGCAATCTTTTCGGTATGTTACATGTTCCCCACAGATCTGTAAACACCGCACTTCAAATGAAAATAAAGCGCGCCATATGTTGTTTTGTGTAGTAGTTCTCAAAATATGCTCACTGTCTTCCATAATTAATCAATTTGCCTTAAGGAAAAATTCTATTTATGGTGATTTTCTGGAAAACGATGTTTGAAATAGAAAAAAAGAATGAAAAAGAGTAACAGTTCTCATAAAACCTAATCGTACATTTCTCTTTTCTAGCTCAGCTATTTTTATATGTAATAAAATAACGTTAGTTTAAAGCATGTTAAAAATTTAAAATCAGATCAGTTTAACCTATGAGTTATTAAACTTGAAACTAAAAAATCCTTTCTTTGTTAGTGAACAACTGCATGAGGTTTGTTTTATAAATCAAGCACCCCTTCATGCTGAGGATAGGCCGCATATAAATGATTGTTATTTGATTACGTCTTTGTACTTCATTACCGATTTCTTTACTTGGAATATGCTCATAAGGTTCTCGTTGAGCTAAAGTTCTGAAGAGACCTGGCTAAATTCAAAAGAAAATCTGTTATCACTGATCGGAAGATGGCTGGAAGTTTAAACTATTTATCGGAAAAAATGGTTAGTATTTTCTTCATTTATTGCATCGTGAAAAAAAAAACACTATAAACAGAAGACAATCTGAAAATCTGCTTTTCCGCAAAAAGGAAGGTCAGCTCGCCTGAATTTTAGACACTAAGGTAAGATAAGGTAAGGTAAGGAAACTTTATTTTATCGGGGTGGCCCAGTCAGCAACGAGGCTGGTATTCATTGGGGCCCTGGAGCAATAACACTGTGCAAATTTCTACCTGCCCAACTTTTGTTTTATCACCAGGACTGTACGTGATGATGCTGATTGGATTAATATTTCGACCTGTGATTATTGCGATGATAATTCTTCCCTTCGTGGATAGCTTGGTATTCAGAACAGCATCTCATTCCTACTCGGAATCACACGCAAATCAATTTTTTGAAATTCATCAAGGTGAGTGTGATATTAAAAGTCACTTCACGCCTTTCCGGTTCCTTTTCTGAAAGTTGAAATATTAATATATTCTACCCACTACAGATTTCAGGCTTGTTGGTCACGTCATAGAGACTTCGATCACTGATTATTTCCGCTGTGGTTTGCGATGTGCAAGGAATGAGAAATGTCAATCATACAACTGTCATTCTGACGAACACCATGGCAACGAAACATGTGAATTGAACGACCAAACACGACTCTCGAAGCCAAAAGACTTAATACCAACCAAGGGATTTTCTTACCATGGAAAAAGTAAGAAAATAACCACAAATTAATTAATAGGGACGAAACGCTTCGAATTTCCGACAAACACATACATATTGCAACTCATATAGAAATATCTTAAAGTGCCCCTGTGATTAATTTTTTTTATTTTAAGTTGTTTACATTTTCGTTTACTATTACACTTTCTAACTCATCTTGCCAAATTTCAATTCACTATGAAGTTAGATCAGAAGTCATTTTATTTTAACATTTATTTCCCAGAATTTACGGCCGCCATTAATCAATCTTGTTCCAAGGCTTGGTTGTGAATGAAAGAAAGTGACTTCAAAGGCTCAAAAGTACCTCCCGGGTTGAAATTATAATAACAATAAGTACTGAAACTCAAGCGAAAAGGAACAAAAACTTTGGAATTGTTTTTCGTGCAAATTTCTGCTCATTGTTATCATAATTCCAACCCGTGAGGTATATATTGGGCGTCACTTTCTCCCATTCGCAACCGAGCCTTGATTAATGGCTGCCGTAAATTCTCGGAATTAAATGTTAAAATAAAATGACTTCTGATGTTCGTAATGGATTGACATTTGCCAAGATGAATAATAAAGTCTAATTGTACACGTAAATGTAAAGAATGAAAATCAAAAATTTGATCACAGGTGCACTTTAAAGTGATGTGAGCTAGCACCTTAAAAAAAAACGGTTTTCTATTGCAGTTCAACAAGGTTGGTATTCCCATAAGCCCGCTCATTCCTGTAAGAACATCCTGGATTCTGGAGACTCCAGAGGAGACAGGGAGTACTGGATCGACCCTGAGAAAAGCGGAAACCCTTTATTAGTGTACTGTGACATGACAACTGACGGTGGTAAGTGATGGATGAATATTGATAAAACTTATTCTTTATAAGACGGGCTTGTTATCAGTCCGGGATATCCCTATATTTAAGGACAGTCATGACGTCACTGGCCTATTGTTTTCGGGGAAAATGGCGGACGAATGCTTCCCAAGGCATCATTAGTATTTAATCGATTGTTTCCAGGCTTTCTCAGTGTCCATCCGGGACTTTTAATGCAGAGAGAGCAAGAAAAGATCGGAAGCCATCTTTGAAACGGGTGATGTGGATTTTCGGCGTGTTTCTTGGAGTTAAATCTTGCTTTTTAAGCGGCATTTCGCCTCGTGCGTCAAGGTAGGTGAAGAATTCTTTACAATTTCTTGTCTTAACAGATTTTTCCTGAAGTCGAAAACATTTTTCCCCGATTGTTAAATCTCTAAACTTCCATCGTGTGAAATCTGGGCATGGTAGACAACGTAGATTTTTGGTAGACAATTTTGGAAGTTTGATGTTCAAGACCCTTAATCCTACACCAAACCAGCCGCTCCACGAGCAACCGAAATGTCTTTATGTTATGACGGTTCTTTGGCAGTAATTTTATCCATTTCGACAGACAAGAAATTCAAAAGACGGCTTTTGGTTTTTTTCCAGGTTTTATTATGGAAATACATGTAAATAGTCTTGTCGCACTGTGTAGAATTTGCGGCGAAAAAATAAAAGACCAAAGGCGGAAGGCTGATGCTCTTCAATTTCCAATTCAGGAGAAAGGGATTTTTTTATTAAACCCCAACAATGAAATATGGAATAGAAATTGATCACATTATTCCATGAGCGTGCATTTGATATGAGATGATGGATAGCAACTATAACTAACTAATATCCAACAAGTGGAATAATTGTTTATTAAAAACACCCCAACAATTGTAATATTTGACATCCTCGGCTGTTCTCTCTGATACATACAACTACCACTGATTACTTCTGGTGAATGTTATAATTACATAAGCAATAGCATTCATTTGACACAGAAATATGCAGGGATATTTGTCTGTGGAGGTTATCTGTCAAGAGAAGTGAACAGTTTTCCAAAAGCAGAGCTTGAAAAAAAACTGTGATCTTCAAGGAATAGAGAACGTACAAGGACAAATATCAGTGCATATTTTTAAAGCCAAATGGAGGCTCTTCTGTTAACTATCCTTCAATTCATTGAATATTCCCCAGTTTTGGCTACAGCACATGATGTGTTTAAACCAATTGCGCACACGAAAAATATTCGATGATAAGAACTTATATACCATTGCCTGTACACCAATCAAAACTCAGGAATTGCAATATACCATAGGTAATAAATATTTGCATTTGTGAGGAGATAATAACAATTTGGTGGTGGATGCACACTGTATTGGTGTTGCTAAAATGATGTTGTAGTTCTGTTTTTATCACACTGATCATAGCTAAAACTCTTTTTTTTGGCAGGTCCTGCAGTTGGCAAAGCAGCAAAAGACATAGACCAAAACCATGTTAACTGATCAACTGAAAACTTGAAATAAATTTTTGTCTAGTCTCTCTTGATTGGACCATTGATCACTTTGTGTTCTGTTATGTTTCTGGGTGATGTTGATTCCAGCCCACTCCTGTTGTCAGCTTTTGGGAAAGTTTAGTGTGCTGGTGTGTAGCACATCAAGATATTTTTTGTGTCACACTTTATTTTGGTGAATCTGTAAATAAATTCAAAATTTTGTGTGACTTGTAAAAATAGCCGGAATATGCAACACAACTAACCATCTAAAGCAAGTGTAAACAAATTGTTATCCATGGGATGCGGCCAGATATGATATTTATTTCTACTGTGATCAGATGAATGCATGTGGTTAACACATGTACCAAATAAAAATATTCACCACTTTTCTGTTTACAACTTCAAGATACTATCCTTATTTGAAAATCTGCCAAATCTTATCAGAGGATGTGACCAAAAAGGAAACTCAACTTAAAATTAGTGAAATCAAATAACAAACACATGGGGAGCTATTCGAACCATTTGTTGAGTTTAGATATAAATATGTATATATATATATATATATATATATATATATATATATATATATATATATATATATATATATATATATATATATATATATATATATATATATATATATATATATATATATATATATATATATATATATATATATATATACATAGGAACAAAAATAAATAGGAACAGAATAAACACAACTATATAAATGAGTGAAAATGTGGTCCAGCCGGGAATTGAACCCGGGTCTCCAGATTACTAGTCGGATGCCTTAACCACTCGGCCACTGAACCAACCACGCTGACAACGCAGCTGGAAATTGACCTTATAGTGATTAGGTCCGGGGAGACATATCAACACATTTTCTGCAGCCAGGATCACCTCACTACACCCCGGTCGATCGGCGATTCACAGTCCTATTCCCCCGAGGAGAGAAATAAATATTAAATTAAGTGTGGGGTGGGGAATCTGGACAACTGACTGCCTCATTTATATAGGATCACCAACCTATTCCCGTTCGGAAGGCGATTCACAGCAATTTCTGATAAATAAATACATCCGACTAGTAATCTGGAGACCCGGGTTCAATTCCCGGCTGGACCACATTTTCACTCATTTATATAGTTGTGTTTATTTCTGTTCCTATTTAACTGTGTATGTATTTATTTATCAGAAATTGCTGTGAATCGCCTTCCGAACGGGAATAGGTTGGTGATCCTATATAATGAGGCAGTCAGTTGTCCAGATTCCCCAACCCACACTTAATTTAATATATATATATATATATATATATATATATATATATATATATATATATATATATATATATATATATATATATATATATATATATCCCCTTGCGAGACCCCTTATCTGCTTAAAGTTGAACATAAAAAAAATACGATAATGAAGTTTTAGAGTTAAAGTTGCGCCCTGTTGGAAATTTATTAGCCCTTTTGAAATGCACTAAAAAAAATTGTTTAATGTGTGCAAAGACAGAACAAATGCATCGTTCGATTGAATATCCAACTATCTACAGATGTATTAAGAAATTTTGATGAAAAGTCATTAGATAAATGTACTGAAATAAGCATGAAAAAGACGAACCAGTGACGATCGATGAATCGGACGATAAATCAAGACAGTTGGCTCTTATATAATTTATTGTTGCATCGGTTCCATCTTTAACCATAAATCCAATTCTACGAATATAAATAATTGCTTACCCGGTGATTTGACTGCATTTCAATGACATAAATCAATGTTATAAATTGAAACGAGATGTTTGGTCGTCATGGTCGTTGTACGAGTTTCCTATTGCTCCCATAGCCGTCCTTAGCAGAATTGCGTTCGCGTTGTGCGCTAAATGTTGATTCGAAAACTAGACGTGCTCGAAAGGTTCGTTTTAGAGAAATGAGAAATTGGTATTCGTATTCTGCCAATAAACCTCCACAAGTAGGCAAAATAAGGCCTTGGGAGACCATCACTCAGCTCTGCCTCCGTCCGCCATTTTGGAAATTGAGGTTTGTTATGATACATGATCCGTGAAATCAAAAGGCGGCTTCTCATTGGTTGAGAGTCAAGTTGACCCTGTCCTTAAATATAGGGATATCCCGGACTGGTTATTGAATAATGGTACGCAAAAGGTAATTAAAAACCTGTTTTTCTTGGGCGTGGCTCAAATTCATTTTCAGTTAGAAGCTGCCAGGAAATTCTAACATTACCGATTGAAGATTTAAGCATAGTTAGGAATATCAAAAGAAGAATTTTTCTCTTAAAGGTACGATGACCAACACCGTCACTTTAAGCGAAGTGCCCCTACCCTTTCCTCTACCCATCTCCCGAACCATACAATAGTCATATACGTACTCAGTAACTACACCTGCACCTTGACAAGGTGGAAGACACTTTACTTCCTTTTAATACGAGTCTTAATGTTACTTCAGGAGGCTGGCTTATGATATTCAACGTTGTGATCGAGGGCTCATCTCTTCCTGCCATGCTTGGTTTCGAGACATCATACCGCGGAATCAGCAATTATAATAACAACAACATGGCTCTCGCGACTAGCGCCTTGAATGAGCTGAGAACATATTCGTCTTTCACTCAACTGAGGTTCCACTGCTATAAATGGCAGCCGGGACGTACGTTCCACGTGACCACGGCCCCTAACAGCACTGGTGAAGCTGTAGTCCAGTACTTCAGCCGTCAGACGGATGCCATGCCCTACGCCTGTGGATCTTTTGCAAGACTGGAAGGAGACAACTCGTACCTCGCAAGTGATTGAGCAAATTGGGGAAACGATAATGGCGTCTATGAAGTTGGTAAATGGGGACATCAAGGAATGCGCGAGTTCTATGAATTTCCAGCATTTATTTACGCCTTATCTCACTGGGCAACTTCGCCATGGAACAGATGGGAATGTGACGACTTTAAGCCTGGTGCATCATCTGGAGATTTTTGGAAGATTTATGTTCGTTAAAGGGACACTGTCGCCATTTTTTAGAGGAGGCAGCGTGGCCTAGTGGTTAGGGCGTTGGACTTGTAATCCGGAGGTCCCCGGTTCAAATCCTCCTCCCTGCCACTAGATGGATTTGTCATCGGTGGTCCCGAATTCAACTCCTCCACGCTTTGTATATAGCCAACTGGTCAGCCTCCTGCCAGTTGGGATTTTTAAAAAGTTTCTGTTTGATTTATAATATTTGTTTCACTATTTACAGTGTCCTCAATTAGTACAGCCGTGCTAAATACATTGACACTTAAATAAAGTGATTTTTTAATATAACTATGAAAAGCCAAGACATTCTAGTCACAGGAGACCCAGAAATACTGGTTCAGTTTCGCTTAAAACTATCCAACCTGTTCTCTGAGACTATACAATTTAGTGTCTTTGCAATTTGGCTGCGGATCGCCAGGATGCGAATGGCTGCAACTTCAAAAACATCAGGCTGTTTTTTTCAAGTTCTTCCTTTGTTTTGTGGAAAAATCGCCCGTAACTGACTATTGTTTCGGTTTTTCCTTTGAGAAAAGCAATAGATTTCCTTCTCTTGACTTTTTGGGAGTATTCTGTGTACGTGAAAAAGCATTTTATTTTACCTTAAGCACAGTTTCTCCCCCAAAACGTAAAAAGCACCCATGACAGTGCCCCTTTAATAACCAATAACTTCAACCTGTAGAGACCTTTTTACCGATACGGCGGCCATTATGGGATGCCCAGGGGGCAGATACCTATCAATTTGCTTTCTGAGCATCCCACAATGTCTTTTAAAGCAATAGAAATCAAAATGGCCGCCGTATAGGTAAAAAGGTCTGAGGATTCTCGTAGCTTCAAAGTCAGCTCAGGTCCAATAATGCGTGAGGTTAATTATCTGTTGCGACAATTTGAGATAATTTCTTACTAGTTATAGTTGCGGATCTGGATAGAGTTTACCTGATAGCTGAAATTGATAGCTGAGATCTGAGATCTGCAAATTTGAAAAAAAAGGGCTAAAATTTTAACTGATAGCTGAAAAATCGCCGAAGTATTTAACTAATAACTGAAATTCCAGTACCCCCTTGCAAACCTTAATACTCGGGCAGATCGTGTATTAGGTACTGCCGGGTATGGTATTTAACTGTACATTCAATCTTGTCAACAGGAAGGCAATCGCCACTGATTCACAAAATTGTGAATGTTACATTAGCACGAGATGAGAAGCTACGGAAAAACGACCATTTATAAGCGGTTGTTTTTTTCGGGTTGTTCGAACCTCAATATATGTCACAGATATTTGTTAGTATGGTATAAACACGACTACAACCTCGTAACAGCAATCTTATAATCTAGAATTAAAAACCTAAAATTGGATGGAATTACTAACAGTTAAAGGGATTTTGTCACGGCTGAGTTTCGTCAATATTATTACGGTTTTGTCAATTACTCCCTAATAAAACTTAATGTCAGCAAAGGGGGAAACTCCTTCTGTGGATATAATAACAAAACCACAGCTTCATTACAAAGATGTAAGTCTATCGGGCGATATAATTGAAAGTTACAAACAAGCGAGATTTCAAATTTGAAAACTGTTCAGCCTAACAGGTCTAACAGTATTTCAAAATCCATCAGCTAATACCTTTTTTGTATTTGCAGTGCTATTAAAATGTTCCTTCACTGTTTTAAGAGGTTATTTTTATATTTCCACTCAATTTGGTGACTTTTTCTATGGCTAAATTTCAATTGGCTAAAATCCGTGAAACAGTTCCTTTATTACGTTGCCAGTTTTCTAGTACTGGTTTTTCTGGTTTGTCTGGTAGCATCCCGAGGTAGCAGCTCTCGCAAGGTCTCACATCAACGGCTCGCTAGCCTTCGAGAGAACAATGGAACAAACAAAGCGAAAAAATGACCCTAGCCCCCAAACCAGTAGCAACTGCCACACTAGAGGACCAGTAGAATTACAAGCCTACAAGAGCTGCTACAATGCTGATTTCTCTGGGCACAGGCTGAGGTGCCAGAAAAAATGTGAGAAAAGAGTTAAATGTCCGAGAGTACTATTTGTTAAAATTAACGAATGCCAATTTCATTATTTCTTTATTTAATAGTGAATAATTTTAATTGTTACACCCTAGAATCCTTAAAAATGCTGTGTTATGATCAAAGACCAGGCGCGTAGGAGGGAGGAGGGGGGGGGGGGGGGGGTGGGGTTCGAAGGGTTCGAACGAACCCCCTTTGGAGGTCAATAATGGAGGACTGAAAACACAAACTGTTGATTTTCAGCTTTTAGCAATTAGTGGGGGACTGGAAAACAAACTTTGAGTGTTGCAGGTTTTAAATTACCCTGAAATGTGTCTTGCACAAGAACACAACGCAACCCGGACCGCCCGATCCGAAGTCCACCGCGTCTCCCATGAAAAGTTATGCAGTTCAATGGAGTTCAGGTGAAAATTTCAGCACAGTTCACCTGAGATTTGGTGTATGTGCGATTCAATAACATGGCATAAACGCTAGGCTTAAACGTCGACCTACTTTACCTAAGGAAAAATTTACACCTTAGGCGTTTAGCGATGAGAACAATTCAAGAATTGGTTAAATTTATGCCTTGCTTACGTCTGTCGGGTTGTGAATGCACATGCGGGTGTTTGGAGAGCACGAGAGAAGTTAACGCAAGAGTAGCCCCGAGCAGCTCTAGCTTCACGTGTGATCATCAAACTCCCAAGTACATCTATAAATAGAAGCACAGCTTATGACATAAACCGCCCTTTTATAAAGTAGCGAGAGAGCTACAACGTTGGACGTTTCATCTTGGAAATTTTTCCTAACGCCCTTTCCAATGTTGGAGATGCGAACTGAATCGATCGAGAGCAATTTTTAAAACAACATTGAACAGGGGGAAAGGGGCGAAAATGTTCCAACACTTGTGTCCATGGTAGGTCGGGAATAGGGCTACTTTTATTTGCGATTAAATTTGAAAATTGCTTTAATAATGTGTTTACTGGTTACCTATTATGTAAAAATATATTCAAAAGGCAGGTGAATTTTTTCAAGTAATTATTTATTGCAAGTGTAATACAGTAGTTTCAATTCTGAATAAAATGTACATTTTGCCATTTATCGCACATGCATTATGTACTTTATTTCTCCAACAGCGTCGTCTTAATCATTCATCCTTTAACTCTCCCGGGTCGTCAGGACGAATGGAAACTTAGCAACGCCGAAAATTACGGCTGGAGCTCCTCGCTGGTTTTCGTATTCAGTTTTTCACTTTTTGCTTTGGCGCTCAAAGTCTCCGCCCAAACTGATGGGCACGCCCTTATATGGTAGCTACATTCCATGGGGCACTGAACCTTTTAGTCGAGAAATGGTCGTTGTTTGTTTTGGCTCCTACCCCTCCCTATTCCAATAGATACTGAGTTTTATCCAGCCAACTCCTATCATGGTAGATCTACAGACTGTAGAGACATCGAAGAGGCATCTTGCGCCCTTTAATTCAAGATGACGAGTTTGACCATGACTCAGGAGACGACACCCCTATATTTGAGGACGAGGAGGTACAGAGGCTAATACAGTATCTAGATCCAGCCGTCCAATACGCGCATTTTCGCCTGGATTTGTAGGGTACCTCAGCGGACATTTTTTATTAGCTGATTAAAAATCAGGCAAAGAGGTATTTGTTTGCCCTGCTTATAGGAAAATGATGAAGTCCATTATGTAGTGTGACAAAAATGCAAAAACGCAAAGAAATTTGAAAAGAGTGCACTTAAGTTAAGTTATATAAATTTCAGCATTATAAAGGATCAACTTGAAATAATTTTTTGAAATAATTTTTAATAGCCAACTAGATAACAACCTGATATATAGTCCAACATTTTAACTGACAACTGACATGTGAGTACTTATGCCTGTAAGTGTGAAGTCTGTTTAGCATAATGAAAACAATGACTCCAGAACTCCCAGTGCGAACAGAAAAATCTTGACATCATCTTGTAGTTATTAAGGAGGTGATGAATTGTTTTGTTTTTACAAAGCACAACGCTTGCTTGTTATATAAGCTATAACATTAAACGAACTAAGTGTCTTGTTCAATAAGCTACTTACTGATTCTGTTCTAGGGTACAATTAACCTACTTATAAAAATAAATAATCATTCAAATAATACAGTACAGGTGATGCTTATACTACTTACAGGTCTTTACAATTTCTGGTGGTCGAGTAAACAGTTAACGGACATAAATTTTCCAAAAGTCATTTTTAGACACGGGGGTATAGTTATATTCATTCACAAAATCATCGCATTCCCATCTCTGCCCAGTCCTGCCGATTACCCAGTGGCCTTCATTTCTAATGTAAAATGCGTGATCATACATTACTTCCTCGCCACTCCGTACGGTGTTCCATTTACCGGCAGATTTGTGCGCCGATGCGTTGTATCCCCACCTTTCGCACTGTTTGGCTAATCGAGAATTATCGCCTTTTGCTCGTGCGAAAGAACCACAGGAAGCAGGAAGCACTTCCGTCTGACCGCTGAAATACTGGACTACAGCTTCACCAGTACTGTTAGCGACCGTGGCCACGTCGATCGTACGTCCATGCTGTTTCTGGCAACGGAATCTTAGTTGAGTGAAAGACAGGCGTGCTCTCAGCTCTTTCATGGCACTTCTTGTGATTCCCATTCTCTTGTTGCGGTAGTTACTTATTCCGCGGTATGTTGGCTCAGCGGTCCAATCTGAGGGGGGATCTGAGTCACCTATCTCAAAGTTTGCAACAAGAAGCCAACCGCCTAAAGAGCGAAGATTAAAGGGGCAATATCATTAGAGGTCTTTTAAGTTTTTGTGTAAACTGTGCTGGAATTATAAAGCTGTACTCTCTGATCAACAAAATAATCTTCAAATGACAAAAAAGCATAAATTGACTCTCTCTAAGAGGTGGACAAACCAAAATTACTGTTTTTCAGTGATTTTCCTCCAAGTAACATCATCAAACTTGAAAACGTCGGCCCGATGCTTTCAAGTCACTTCTTTCCTACCCGTACGTAGCTACACTAGATTTTAACAACTTTTGTGACCAGTACAGTACGTTTTAACAAGGTTTTAACCTTGCTTAAAAGCATCTTTTAATGGATTTCCAATTAATATCAACACCTTCATTGAACTTTCAAGTAGCACTTAATCTTGGTGAGACTGCCCCTGTAAGATAAATTCGAGCAATCGTACCAATTCTAAGTCTTAGTTAGTCTTCCGTATAAGAGCCGGAAGTTACGTCATCGGATATCCTCACTCGCTAGTGAGGATATCAAAAATACGCCACTACGGTCCCGGATGTAGTTTCGCAGGAATCTTACGAGGGGTCTGTTTTACAGTAAAGCACTCGCGTCTATATAATAATAAGCAATAATTAACTATTGATATTAATTAATCTTGTAAGGATTTTTATCTTTGACTTTGTCATACACATAACATAAATGAATAACGGTGGTTGAATATACCACAAAAATGACTACGGGGGCTTCATTACCTCCGAACGATATGTCACAGTAGACTTTGAAGGGGCTTCCATTGTTGTCAGGGTCGATCCAGTACTCTCCGCTTGCCATCGGATTTTCACTGTCCAATATGTCCTTACAAGAACGGCCAGGATTGGATGAATGAAATCCGCGTCTCTCTTAAGTGAATTAAAGGGGAGGAGTTATTAAAGGAGCAATGTCATGATGCTTAAGTCATTTTTCTGATTACTCTGAAATTGAAGGAAGCCTCAGAATAATAGTTTTCTAACATAAAAAAAACACCAACGGAATAATAAAAACAGGAAAACAACCAAGGATGGTTTCAACTGACGAAGATTAAGACCGATTACTACCAACAAACTTGAAAAAAAAAATTGCCATATTTTTCAAGGTGTGTTGTCCGTGACGTAGCTCCTTTTAGGTGGCCCGCGGCTATTTTTGGGAACGGAGGTGATCTTTTCTTAATCGAGTTTTGGGCGTATAAACGTTAACCGATTTCTGTGATTTAACAAATGTTCCAATTTTATAAAGCCTTAAATTTTATGGCAAACAAAATAAGCCAACATGAGATACTACCGTTTTTGAAAAAGTCAATTTATGAAAAAAAAACGCGAATATTTTCCAAACGCGACGATAGATTTTTTTCTAATTAATGTCAACAAGTTCAAATTATCCAAGTTTTAATGTGAGCAAGTTTCAACGAAATCGGCTGGGTAGAAATTGCTGCACAATTGACTGTTGAATTTTTGCTTCAAAATATTATGCTTGTGTATTTTGGGGAGCTGTTACAACAACGTTTAAGTAATGCTAAGATCCCATGGATTATTTGAAAGCTTTATGCCAGCTAAAATACTTCCTAAAAAGTTTTCTTTTGTTTTCTTGAAAAATCACCCGTAACTGACCATAGTTTGTTATTCAGTAGTTTTCCTCTTGAATTTCTAGGAGTATTCTGTGTATGTTGAAAAGCATTTTATTTCATCTTTAGTACATTTTCACCCCAACATGTCAACATCCCTGTGACAGTGCCGCTTTAAAATTTCAGGCCAGCGATCAAAATATATAAATCATCGCTCATACTAGAAGGGAGCCGGAAAGTCCACTCTTCCTCTTAATCCAGAACCAGTTTCGCAATTGTTTTATTTTCCATAGTATTTAAGTCTTCTGTACGTTCCAACCCCCTAAGGGGGAATCAGATTATTTTTATTCATTTCGGAGCTTACACGGTTAGCGCGAAATTTGTCTCATCAACAGACAAACAAAAACTATTTTAAATCTATAAAATAAAATTCACATTATATCAAATGAAATATGTAATCGTAGCTATTTCCAAACCTTTTCCATAGTAAGTAAATCCCTTGGTTGGGCTTAGGTCGGTTAGCTTCGAGTGTCGTGTTTGGTCGCTCAGTTGACATGTTTTGTTGCCATGGTATCCGTCAGCATGAAAGTTGTATGATTGACATTTCTTGTTCCTAATGCATCGCAATCCGCACTCGAAGTCGTCGACAGTAATCAAGGTTTCTATGTTGTACCCAACAAGCCTGACATCTGAAGACCGAATAAATCTCATCAACAAAAGAAAAAGAAATAAGCATCTTTCTTTAAAGACGCAAAAAGACGATGCCTAAATTGTTCTGATCGATTGGGCCAAGAAAGGATGAATCCTCTCTCCATTAGGATGTTGGAAAAATAGGTCAACTGATACGCAAAAAGATCGAAGATAAAGATATATCCGAAGTATCGTAAGCTTTTTCCCTACCTAAAGGACAAAATCAGTTAAAATCAGTTAAATTTCTATTTACGAACGAGGCTGTACTTACCTTCGTGAATTTCAAAAAACTGTTTCGCGTGTGAATCCGAATAGTATGCTGTTTTGAATACCAAGCTATCCACGAAGGGAAGAAGTATTATCGCAATAATCACAGGCCGACAAACCCCAATCAGCATCATCACGTTAAGTCCTGGTGACAAAACAAAAAGTTGAGCCCGGTGCCATACTCTTGCAGACGTTCGACTACTGTGATATTTATTAATAACTTGGAGGGTAGTTTGTTAGAACAAGTGAAAAAAAATTCCTTTGATCCTTGTTTTTTTTTTTTCAGTTAGGATTTTACTTAAGTGTAAATCAATCTCAAATCAGGATTACAGGTTCCAACAATCACGTTTGTGAAAGTGATCGTAAAAACCTGCATCCGTTTATTTGGAGGAAGTTTTTCAGAATCTACAAATACGGCATTTGATTATTAAATCTTTTTCTAACGTTTCCATCAATTGCTCGGAAGTAATAAAAAAAGGTCTTACCTTTTTCCTTGATGAAAAGTTTAATATTCCACGCCATTCTCCGAGGAGTGATAACAGATTCCTTCTAAATTCATTTAAGTTCCTTCACAGCTCCCCCTTCGGGTAAAAGTTAATCGTCTTTTGTATTGTACACTCCGCTCTCGTAGGGGTGCTTTGTGAAACAAATTAAATGTAGCTATAAATTAACGAAGCCAAAATATACGTATTTTTAATGAAATTACTTTAAATTTAACTTTTAAAGAGTCATGCAATTTTTCCGATGATTTTGTGATTTTAATATAACAAAAATGCTTTAACAAACAGTTATCGATTTCTATGATTTTATTCGAACAGAGAAAATAAATTGACGATCTAAAGAAGCGGAATGTATGATTATCTTATATGACAGCTTTTACTCAAGTCATCTCGATTCAAGTTCTTATTCACAGTTATCCAAACTAAATGGCATGTTTTCTTAAATAAATCATTCATCTATTTAATTGTCAAATATAGTAAGGTTTGTTCGTTATTTTGAGAACTACTTTAGAATGAAACATATGGCACCCTTTGTATTATTTGAAGTGAAGTGAAGTGTTTGCAGATCTGGAAATTTCCAATATGTTATGTAAAAATAAATACTTCATATAGCCTGCAGCAATCGTTTGCTGTACAGTTATGGTTACACGCACATTTGTTTGGAACTTATAATTGACTGAGAAAAGTTTTAAAAACACGAATCCCTGGAGAATACTTCCAGAACGGCTTCGAGTTCCCACACAGAACTTTCTTTGCTTTATGTATGGAGACAAGGAATGAAGCTTCTCTATTTCTTTTTCTCAAAAACACTTAAATTGACATTAGTTTGTTTATGCTCTAAAAGAAAAAACTGCAGAGACACTCAACAAAGTACTTGGTTATATGACATACATACCTCCTGCCGTGTTTTAGTCTTGATAATTGAAGACTCTAATAAGCAGGTCCAGGGAGTTGCAGTGGCTTAGTGAACTCCAAAACCATTCATCATAGCACCACGGTAGTGCGTGGGCTGTCCCTCTGGCCTATACGGCGCGTCACCTGGGAGGCAGATTGGGAACCCCCTGATCAACTTGGAGGTACTCCCTGAGGGGGATTAAATAAAATAAATGCAAATCGGTTGGGGTTCGGTTTCATTGAAAAAGCCATTAGTGCCTTCAGTTCTCAGATATAATAAGTGGTAAGCCAGAGAACACGTAAGAAAAATAAGTCCAAATTCCTGAAAACATATGAAAACATATCTTTGAGACACAGCTCCCTTTCCGCCTCACAGCAGGTGCTAAGTTTATATTTAAAATCAGACCTGGTGGAACGGGTGTTTCTTTCACGTCAGCGCAGTTTATTCGATCGGGGCTCGGTTTTGCAAGGAAGTTCGTGATTTGCATTTCGCGCGGATTCACGCTACATATTTATTAATTGTCACCTCGTCTCCAAGCAGCGGGGAAAAGGTGTTAGTAAATATATTCAAAAGGACGCTATTTTTTTCAAACCGTTAACTGACACGAACAAGCACAAGAAACAGACGCGGATTTCATAGTCAAGAACTAAAAGGACTTTAAACACATAGGAAACACAAATTGTAAGTTTTGTCAGTTTCAGGATATATCATGTAAGAAGTCTGAACTCTAATAGTTACTTGTACGTAGTGATTTTTTTTTCAGTTGACTATATATACATATAAGCAACAGCTTTCATCTAAACGTGACGACGACTCGTCAAACGCCGAAGCAAGTATTATTAGTGCAAGAAAATAAACTGTGTGACCTAAGTCCTGCTTGATCTTCACTTTTATTATATAGCACGCTTCGACCGCAGAGCGCGCAACAGTGCGACATGGCTTAAAAGCAAGGGAAAGTTTAATATATTCTGTATAAGCTTGAATAGTAGTCGACGACGTTGGCAAAAATAGAAGTATGGTTTTGTAAACTGCGACAAGTCGTTAATTTGTCTGCCCTTTTTATAATCTCTCTCGTAGGGCTCGGCCGATAAGAACGTGCAAAATCGGTTACATTTCAGTTTTAGACGAGATACATTATTTTCGGAAAAAACTTACTGAAAACCCTTGTTTGCCTTACTGAGATGGATCCTGGGTACGGAAAAGAAACCATTAGCTGGTACTATTTTCTTAAGAAGTACATTAAAACGGTTTGTTCTTTCCTGAGAGAGAAAACATTTATACCCCATAAAATGGCAATTTCCTTACTTTCGGTGGAAACGTTTTCTTTGGCAGGAAAACGCAATTGTTATTCCCTACACTCTCGGCATGTAGTCTACTGCTATACTCCTATTTTTCTTGAAATGGTGGCAGTAACAGCCTTTCAAGTTTCAAGTTTCAGCCTTTCAAGTTTTAAGTTTCAGCCTTTCAAGTTTCAAGTTTCAGCCTTTCAAGTTTCACCTAGGCTGCAGGTGCAAACTTGCTTTTCCTAACGAAGAAATTTTGAAATACTTACAATCCTACGATTCACTCTGCTCTTCGGCTGACTGGCCGACGCAGAAGTCAATTGCATACTATAGACACTAGTATTTCAATGTTTATCCTGTAAATCTTAATGAAGACAAATCTGGTGAACGTCTAGTAATTTTAAAATAAGTGAAAAAGGCATTATTACCAGTGCATTGATCTCCCGGTCATATGTAGGAAAAGTAGCTGCCATTAGAGATTTTTCTTAAAGAACAATCGGCACTTTTCGAGATAAAAAACAGTTGTTTTGCCGGCGTTAAAAAGAAATGACATAATGTTTTCTTTATCCCCCGAAAGAGTCTGTTTTTTAACGGTTGAAGAACAAAACAACACAACTTGTTTCGCCTGAATGAGTATCATGTGAAATATGAGAACATTGCTAATGAAAAAGCCATTAGTGCACATGTGTTTCATAAAAAGAATTGGACGTGAAAGCATTATAGCCGGAACAAAAAAGCGGAGAAGCTATAGTCAGATGAGCTTCTGTTGTTATTTTGGGTGGAATTACCAGCAACGGTCTTGTTGTTTTGGTACTGAAGTTCTTTCTTGTTATCTGAAGGTAAATAGTATTTTGTTGTGTTTTTTGTTGTTGTTTAACAAAAGGATTGATCGGTTTGTCAGAAAAACAACAAAATATATTTTAAGAGTTTTGACAATTTTTTCCTTCACTATCGCAAGCATGCAGGTGGCCCAGGTGCTACTATGAGGTCGACGGAGGACCAGTATTCCCAAGTACGGCTCAAGCAAGCTAGGTTAGTAAATAGTTTATTATATGGCACTCGTTTTAACTGCAAATTTTGAATTTGCCTGCTTTCGAAAACACGGAAACGGTCCGTATGGCAAAATCCCGACCAAGATAGAACCAATCACAGCGCTCGGATTTGCCTGAAGAATACTTTCCCATATAATAATTACGCATATCAGGTGTCAGTTAGGTTACTGGAGGTGTTTATTTTTTGCTGTTCCGTTATTCGCTTTAGCGAGTGTTAAAGGAGCTACGTCACGGACAACGCATTTTGAAAAAAAATGGCAATTGTTTTCAAGTTTGTTGGTCGTAATCGGTCTTAATCTTCATTAGTCGAAACCATCCTTGGTTATAAACACCTTTCATTTGCTAAATGTTTTGTGTCCGTGCGAATTGATTTGGCTCGTTTCAATTTGCTAGACATGTTGTAACCTCTTAAGATTTTCGCTCTGGAAGGACAAGGTCTGAAACTTTCCGTGATGATGATAACATAAGGTAATAATTATATTTGCGACGCCGGCAGCGCCGGGCCCGACTGTTTAAAATTAATAATGTTGCAAGGTGTGTTGTGTCTTATCACGGGTGACATAACGGTATTTATCTATGTGCGCTTTCGACTGTATGTTTTTATTACTGACACTAGCTGTTGTAGCTTTGCTTCGAGAAAGCTAAAATTTTATTTTAAAGAGACGCTCTGTCTTGTAACGCTATTGTTTCCTGCATCAATTAGACCAAGCGTTTTGACTCTTGAGCTCTATTATCTCCCTTGCTGGTGACGTGTTGTCCTGGCACCACATGATTGAAATGTAGTCCTCCCTCGCGTCTGTTGTGTTCAAGTCAGTTGACTCGTATTCTTCGCCAAACGTCGATATTTCCTACAGCCAAATTGTAGAATCTCTCTCCTATTCCGAGTAATTTCTTACAAAAATACCATTTCACAAGTCGCTTTCATCGAAGAAGCGTATCTCCACGCGGTCCGCCTTTGTTGTTCAAATTTCTCACGTCTTGGGTGACGTGTGCGGACGTCAAGGGAAACAGGGCAGCGTCTAAAAATAAATTAAGTGGAATAGTCTTCTATGTATTGCAAAGCCTACACTGGGTGCGTCCCTCTCTGTCCCCTCATTTTTTTTTTTTTGACTCAGTTAATTAAGTGTTAATGAAGCCATTAGTGCCTTCTAAGGTAGCACAGCCAATTAACTTTGAAATTGCAGAGAGATCATGTCAAGTATTCCCTCTAGCAAGTGGATCTCGAAGACTGTCATAGTGAAAAAACAAAAGCTAGGCTACAGCTTGAGCAGTTCGCCAAAGAAATCAATTTAAATATTTTCGTTTGTCTTTACAACATTATACGTGGTTGCAGTACGCCTTTTCCGTTCATCATTGGCTAATTCTCCAAAATTTAACAACACTTCAAAATGCAAGTAAAATCAATCATCTGACTCAAAGTTTGATACTTGGAATTAAAGCCTGGAATAAAATTCAACGAAAAATTAAAGCCATTAGACCCTTCCCCCAAAGGAACTTTGGGCTTTAGAGCATCTATTAGTCACTGAAGCGTCTTAAAACGCTTTAACACCTCAATTGTTTGTTCGTAAAGTAAGAATGCGTATAGTGAAATGTGAAACGAATGCAATGAAGGACACTCCAGAGGAATTATAGAACATGGAGGCGAAGAAATAAGGAAGTATCAAGTACATGTAGTCCACATTGGAAGTATTACTGTCCATTGGTGCCATTTTGTTAAAAAAAATTATCGCCTGAGTGTAGTGGTGGTGACCATGGTTATTTTATATCTTCTTTTTATCCTTAACAACAGTCGAGAGGTTGTCATTTCTCATTCTTGCGTCACTCCTTTAAATTTCTCATTATCAATAATAAATAAGCAATTGCCCCTTAACGTCAAAACGTCTTTGCAGAAACAAGATCATTCAGTTGAAGACCTTCAGTCCTCCAGTGTCCCAGCTTTCTACCAGGATCAACAGAAGCAGTACCAATTTCAAAAACGGTGAGTTACCATAAATGCTTCGAAATGCTAATTACAACTCAGTCTTTACCAGTTACAGATACAAATTCAGTGCTTTCGATATCACTTATCGGTTTCTGTTTGATTTTTTGTGATTTGTTTTTGTTTTGTTTTTTCTACCGATGTTACTTTTTGAGCGGACTTTTTTTACCTCTGTCACCTGGTTTCGTTTTTAAATTTGTACTGATCATGTCTTCCCACCGAAAGTATTTATTCATTGCCTGCTGTGAATAATGGCCACATCCAAAACAAACGGGAATTGGCAAACTCGACAAAATTTGACTGATTCATGCATTTTAGGTACTGGCGATATTATTTTGGACTTTTTGCAATTAAAAATAGCAAAAATGGCGGTGCTGGTGTTTTCAAATGTTGCTTAGTTCTTCTGTTGTGTTGAAGCTTTCATCCACCAAGCGCAATACATTAAGAAGCTATTTTGTTTTTTTGGGACAAGAACATACTGGCCTACAGGTCAATCAAATGCCCCTTTAAACAATGCTATTTCCTATACAGCTGAGCCAAAAATGTGGGCATCCGGCCATGCTTTTGGAATTTTGATTGCAAAATCCCTGCTGATGTTGTCTTAGTAAAGTCTTACGTGAATTGCCTCTTGCGTGAATTTTCTAAGAGATTATGAACCTTCTGTTGGATTTTTATGCCGTCACGAAATTTTACTCGGGTTAAATTGGATCTAGTCGGTTCAAAGCGACGGTTCGAATATTTACAAGTTTAAATAAAAAGTTAAGCGAGGTTTCCTGTTCTATAAGCGTCGGTTCGAATTATGTTTGCAAGTTTGAATAAAAAATTAACGAGGCAGTTATTTTACAGTATACCTCAATTTCACTCAAAAATGCGAATTTTCTTTTTTCACATCTCCTTAAAGGAAATTTGATTGTCTTTCTTTTGCAAAAAATTCGAAAAGAAAACCGTTTTTGGTTTCCGAGATAGAAGTAGAAAACGATTTTAAATTTATAATTACCGCCAACTGCATGACGACAAGCTCTTGTCATCGCATATTGAAGTCATCGCCAAGCATCACGCATGCGTCGCATTTCACAACCGAAATGTTCATTGTCTTTCTCGCGATCGGTCTTCAAATGTTCCCTTAAAATTAAATTAAATTAAATTAAATTAAATTAACGGTTCTTGAACTACACGACTGTAGTTTTCGTGACGATAGGCACTCACATAATTTAGTGTGGCAGGTAGGGTTGAAGGGGGAAGTTAAACTTACTATAGCAACTTTGCCTAGTAAGATAATACCACTCTAGAAACCTAGTTTCATTCACCCGCTGTAAACAATACTTCTATTGTTATTTAGGGCTAAGAACATTGTTAGAACTTGTCATATATTGTTTTAAGAATCAATAAAGTAACTTAAAAGGTTAAGGTTTCTTGTACGTACGATTCGTTGTACAAAATGTAACTGAAAAGAAATTAAATTTGATTTATAACCTAAATACAACTTCTTTACCGGTTACAGATACAAATTCAGCGCTTTCGATATCACCTATCGGTTTCTGTTTGATTTTTGATTTTTTTTTTCCTACTGATGTTATTTTTGAGCGGACTTTTTTACCCTCTGTCACTCGGTTTCATTTTAAATTTGTACTGATCATGTCTTCCCACCGGAAGTATTCATTCATTGCCTGCCGTGAATAATGGCCACATCCAAAACAGAAGAGAATTAGCAAACTCGACACAATTTGACTGTAAAGTAAGAGTCGATTCATTCATAACTGAAAAGAAAATTAAATTTGATTTATTAACTCGTTGAACAGGCAGAATTTTTTTCTTTTCTTCTCACAGGAATATGCTGGCCTACACGTCATTCTTGGTTGTCTTCATGTTCCTAACGGATGGAACTTTAGGTGTGTTAAAGGAAATGAATACATTTTCAGTAAGGAACATTTCCGTGAGGTGCGGTAGGTGGACTCCGCATTTAGCCCCCTGGCAAACTGTCTTCAAACAGACAGATGCTGCGATAGAATAGCAACCAATTTAGCCCTCTGTTTTATGGAGGCCGGGTACCGTTTCATTCGTACTCTATATGCAGAATACTAGTCTGTGGGTACTTTGTCCCTAACGTAGAAACCGCGTAGAAATCAGTTTAACTTCAATCGTTTTAAGAAAAGAAATAAGGAAAGCTTACATGTATGTTGGACTGAAGTAAACCTGATTCAACTTTCAACGAGACAAGCATTTCCCAGTAACATGTCCCCCACTGTCAGGGAAAACTTCTCGAGTCTAGAGTATATTAAGCATATTTTTTTGCTTTTTTTTTCAAATCAAAGGATCTGGAAAAAATGAGAGTGTTGTCACGGGAACTGGCAGATTACAGACACCCTCAGGTAACAGAAATTTTCAATACTCTTAACTCTTGTTTTTACGTCGGCAGGAAAACAACACACGTGCAATTATCGAAAATAAAAAATACTAGATTAAAGCTCAACTAATAGCAAGATAGGGAGGCGCGGTGGCCTAATGGTTAGTGCGCTGAACTCCGGATCGTTGTGTTCTTGACCAAGACACTTTACTCTCATAGTGCCTCTCTCCACCCAGGTGTATAAATGGGTACCGGCGAATTTACTGCTGGGGGTAACGCTGCGATGGACTAGCATCCCATCCAGGGGGAAGTAGAAATACTCCTAGTCGCTTCATGCTACGAAAACCGGGATAAGTTCCTACCTGATGGGCCACTAGGCTCGTATGCAGACTTAACCAATAGCAAGATAGATAGACAACTTTGTTAGCGTGTCGATACCACATAGCTTGGGAAAATCCGATAATAATTTGAGAACACAAAAAAGAAACAATCAACTAATAGAAACAATACCTAAATAGTGTTTTTCGAAGAAATTCTGGTACATCGACCTTTTTTATAACTATAACATGGCTTAAACAAAGGCTGCCATTTGTCTTGCAGAGGCCTTAAAGATAACTTTGGCAATATTTTCCGGTCTTCCTGATCCCGAGTGGGTCCTTCAACCGAGTAACCAAATGTATCAGAATATACGAGGACGACTTGATGCAGCGAGGAACAAAGGCTTAATTTACAGTGAGAAAAACATGCCAGCGAGGCTTGGCTACAAAGGTTTCCTTGTAGAATCAGCAATGATGGGTAAACCGGAACTGGTTTTAGGTCCTAACACCGTCGAATTACAGCAATTACTACTCCAGACCATGCCGAAAGATAAGAATCTGTATCACATCCAAGACCTTCTCTTGAAAGAAATAGCAAAAGGTGAGTCACCTGATTTGGGGAGAAGGAAACGCGTTGCTCCTAACTTTGATGCAGCACCGTGGGATGCGGCTAACAAAGTGAAGTTAAATAACTGCTACAATTATGGAACCAACCAACAAACAGACACCTTTGCACGGCCTGGAAGAAGAAGTGGCAATCCAATACAGCGTCCTTTTAACGACCTGCAGGTACAGCAAGCAGCAGAAAGTGATGGGTTGGAGACTCTAGAAGAGGAGCACATTCCTGCTATCGACGGGACTTTCGTCATCCCACCTGCACACAAGGATGCAGGACATTTGGTAGCACTTGTTGTTTCTCCGCCAGAATGTAAGTACAATTTCACACTCTCAGACTAAAACCAAGGAAAGCTCTTAAATTAAAGGAGCTCTGTCACGAGGATTTCGCAGATTTTTGGTCTAAACTGTTCTGAAATTAGTGGAGGCAACTTAACCCATGAAAAACATTATCTTTGAACATCTAAAGGAAAAATATAACCTTAAAACGTGGATAGATACTAACTACGGCTATTAATATCGATTTTTGTGAAGACGCGCGGAAACAACTTGAAAAGTTTTGCTAAACCTTTCAAGTTGTAATCCATTTCCATCGTAGCCATCTGCAGCTAAAGACGCTTGTTAACAGTTTCGGTGCTATAATATGGCAATTGTTAAAAAAAATGGACTATTATTTTTTGTTTTCCTTCGACACAAATGTAAACTTTGGCTGTTCAGAAATATGTTAAAATCCGTGACAAAGCCCCTTTAAACGTCAGGGATAGATTCGTTGTGAAATTAAAAAGTTTATTCTTGATTAGTCTGTCAATCATGTGATGCGACATGTATCCTGTTTAGCATGACTTAGAACCTAATAATAATAATTTTACAACCTGTACCATAAATATGTCGTGCCTTACTGGTATTCCGCATTTAATGCAACTACCAGAACAACTTGAGACCCCAAGGAAAGGGCACATGGATTTATTGACAATCTACATACAATACAACTTAAACAGTCAGTACAGTCTATCGACATCTCTATTTACCTACTAGAAGATGGTTTTCCATGTTCTATAAGAAAATAATGCACGCTTGAGGTCTAGAAAAGCTGCTAGTGGATGCCCGAGCCGTTAGGCGAGGGCATTCAGCTGCTTTTCTAGACCTCAAAAGTGCATTATTTTCTTTTAGAATATAGCCGCTGTATACACACAATACATTTCTATGCTATATTCTAAACCCACTAGAAGATGGTTTTCCTATGTCCTATTTACCTACTAGAAGATGGTTTTCCATGTTCTATAAGAAAATAATGCACGCTTGAGGTCTAGAAAAGCTGCTAGTGGATGCCCGAGCCGTTAGGCGAGGGCATTCAGCTGCTTTTCTAGACCTCAAAAGTGCATTATTTTCTTATAGGACATAGGAAAACCATCTTCTAGTGGGTTTAGAATATAGCATAGAAATGTAAATAATTAAAAAAAAACACACACACACTTGCGCGCGTGCTGACCTGAATGAACAAACACTACGCCAAGAAACCTGACGACAGCAATCAAATCCACTTTAATGCTGTTTTGCAGTCGAAAGTGAATTTCTATATCGCTGTACTTACCTTGAAAAACCTTTGCAGCCCGTTTTGTGTTTGCTTTTGTGCTCTTAGAGTACGATTCCGTAACAATTTTGTTTAAATCAGTGTCTTGCGAGTTTGCAAAGCGGCCGCCTTCCTGGCACTCACTGCTCAACAACTCGTCCACGTCTTCATCTTCCCAGTCACCGAAACGTAATTCAGGTGAACTGTTTTTAGCGGCCATAATTAAGGAAATAAAATGACAACTTTAAAAGATTGTTGCCGCCATGTTTTTGAATTCGTAACGCAGCAAAAGTTGCATCCGGGGTACCGGGCTTCTATAGTTTTTTAGCTATGTTCTATAAAAAAATAATGCCCGCTAGAATTCCATTGCGTGTATACAGCGGCTATATTCTAAAACATATTGATAATCTATTGACTATAAAAAAAAAGACGATTACGAAGACGTAACGACGTGACGCACGAAGTATGGCACAACCATCCGCCAAAGCCCATACAGTCCCTAAACATCATGTAACACGCGGGTGTCTACATTGGGACGTGGGGATATTAATTTCTGTATTTTTTTTTAACTTATTCGTCTCACTCAATCGTTAGAAGTGATAAATTGTTTATTTAAAATGTTTACTTAACTGGTGCTGAGTCAATAATTCTCTACTCTTTTCTTTAGTTGGACTTGATTTCCACTGGTACCGTTTAGATAGCGACGGGCTATGGTCCCACAAACCAGGAAAACAACCGGTCACCAGGAGGGATAAATTCAATCAGTCCATACGGGATCCAAGAGAAGCTTTTCATGGCATGGCTCCAAAATATCACTTTGTCTGTTTCATGACTACGACTGCCACTACACAGGTTTCGTAGTTCTTTAAGATAACATTTAAAGTGCATTTATATAGCGCATATTTATTGCTGTTCAGTGTTGATCGCAATATCATCAAATAAAGTGAACAAATCCTTTAAAAAACATATGTTATGTATTTACAGTATCAGAATAATAAACTTCAAAGAAATGGTTAAACCCAGAAGTGTCCAAGCTGTCATTAGAATATAGTTCTACTAGTCCTCTGATGTAGCCCGTTGCTATTGTTTTTTTTAAGAAGGTGATAAGTGATCATCGCAGTGAATTTCCAATTTTAAGCAATTGGAATAAAGAAGCCTGAAAAAAAAAAAACAGCGCTTCAACGGGATCATTGCATATACATTACGTCATTGTTTTTTTGTGTGTGTGTTTTGTGTTTTGTGTTGTTTTTTTTTTTTTGTTCCTGTTGTTTGTTTTATTGTTTTTTTTCTCTCGAAGCTGGGTAGCGAGCCTGCATTTATATGAGACCTTGCGAGAGCTGCTAACCGACCCTTTCCTTGGTCTAACTTTATATTTCCGGTGCAGTAACTTCATTAGAAACCATGCAATAAGTCCCTATCCTGATTGCAAACCGCACGGAGAAGACTAAAGGTGCCAAAGGACGAGCATTTGTACGCATGTATGGCTTGTGGTATGATCTGAATTAGTACTCATGTAACAGTATGTCGCCTGCGTATTGGTGGTTTTCATCTGAGTCATCAAAATTGATTCACTAATATAAACTGTATAGTCCTAAAAAGTTATCTTTTCACATACAGCTATTTCAATAAACGTTTGTCAGAGCAAAGCTTAAAGGCAAGACCAAAAGGTTGTATGGGTAGAAGAGAGCTATACCGCACGCGCTGAATACTAATGAGATATAACGACATGACAAACGCCAATTTGCAGGTTGCCTTTCTCTTCCGACATGTGGAAACAAGGTATTTTTTTGCCACCATTGACTTTGTGAAATTATTTGTGTACTGGCTGTTCAATCATATCAAACAGGTTCATTCGTTGACTCCCTTCTTAGCGGGAAACGAGCGCTCTAGGGCATAAATACCGCGGTTTCACACAGAATTTGCTACTCGTATTGAAAAGCTATAATCTACTTCAAATTGGAGATGATTTCAAATTGATGTCTAAGAACGACTTCGTTTCAATAAGTAACATTAGAAGCTTCCCAATGGCTCATGCACCTATGAGATACAATTTACAACGAAAAGTATAAGTAATCACATCATTTCGAGTGCAATTTTGGGATAAATCAGCACGTATACATTTTTCAAAGGCTAATCAAACTTGAAGTCTTTGAAAAATTTACGAGTGCTGATTTATCCCAATTTGCACGAGAAAAATCATACGATTACTTGTTAATAATACGCATACACAAATTTTACTGCAAGCTAACTGGATGACAAACAAGATGTGTTCGGTCGCTTACCTTTCCGATTCGTTATTAAAATATTAAGGAGTTGCCGGGTTAGCTACGTAAAACCAGATTCTGTATGCTACGGAATTTTAAAGCTCTCGGTTAACATTATTAGGTGCCTTTCTCTTCATTCAGTTACATCGGTATGGGCTGAAATGTGCGACTTCAATCACGAGCTGTCGCGAAAGAAAATCCTCGATTGGTAGCTTTCAGTAGTTTCTTAGAGCCTCTATTGTGTTGCACAAACGCCCCGGTTGCTAGTACTTTGGTTTATACACTTACAATTTTCGTCGTAAATCAGTCTAACGTTGCATTAATCGATGTTTTTGTTCTCTCCAAACCCTTCGACAGCGGCCACCATTTTGTTTTGGTGCGCTTTCGCCACTTTCCTGTCAATCAATTTAATTTCAACTTTTTCAACTCAATTTCAACTTTTTGCACTGTTTGGGATTAATTGACATGCTCTCAGCCAATGAGCTCCCTGAAATTTTTGGCATGTGTATTATTAAGGAGAAAACAATAATTCGCAATATATGCCAATGGAATCATAACAATACAATTTTTTAAGTGCTATAAAAAAACATTTAGGCAGTTCTGTTTACCTTAATTATTCTCACTTAATTTCGCGAATATTAAATTTTGCGAAAAATTAAGAGCCACATTTCGCTAGTATAAAATTTTGCGATTTTGAGAGAAAGGTAGAATTGAAGTGTATTAAATTTCGCGATTTTTTTCTATTCTTCAATATGTAGCTTTAACCTCAAAACCGTAACAACATAATTGGTATGATCGCCATCTTAAACAATAGAAAACTAAAGATATTCCACAGTCTAAATAAGACTCGGCGATAGAGGACAGTTCGGACTGCGAGAGTGATGCAGTCGAAGAGAACTGATGGGAAAAATCAAACAAAAATCTCCTAAACATGAAGCCTGGACATGTTGAAATAACAATAATAAGGCAACAGCTTAAATTTCATTACTTTATTAATTTTATACAGTATTCAACTTCGCGTGTCCTTTATTTCACAAGTATTAAATTTCGCGTTTGTTTGAAAATCGCGAAATTTAGTACTAGCGAAACAAAGCGAGAATACGGTAAATATTAATACAGTGTAGTTTAAAACAGCAGGTGACAATTTTCCTTTAATATTTTTAATTAAAGCTTTGGGCAATTAAGGTAAAAACCATATGATCATTATAGGGACGAGAATAAAGCAACTTTTCCCGCTGTCCTTTTTCAAGGCTATTTGAAGCTAACAGTGTTGAATTCTAGCTCATGTCAGTAAAACTGAGTTACCGCCTTGACCACCCTCCCTTCTTCGGTATCTTAATTTTTTAGCGTTTCTTTTCTGGACGGTTGATTGATTCCTCGACACATCAAATTTATGACTTGTATTAATTACAATTGATCTCTTTGCAAAACCATTGTCTAATCTACAGCACACGCCTTCTCTAAATTATATTTTGTCAAATTCACCACTTCCTTTTAAACAAAGTTTGCAGATCACGAAAACAGCTTTTTATAAAGGGCAATATTTTAGCTTTACTTTGTACTAAGGAATAATAAATGTAAAACTCAACGATAAACTAAATTGATAAACAGCAAAGTGCTTCTCTGATTGTCTGCTTTACTGCAAGTTTTACTTCGCTGATCTTCCAGCAGTAAAGAAATGGGTTCAGCGATGAGTTAAAGTAAACTAGAGTCGCTGTCACATCTAAAAGGAGAATTTTGGAGGAAGATAGAACTTTATCATTACTGTACAAAGCGCTAAATATATTAAACGGTAGATAACAAGCAACTAATGTCATTTGTACCCAGAGCGCACTGGACACTGCCTTCTTGTATCGCGCGAAGTTCAAGAAATTTATTTGGCTCGATTGTTGTTGGTGAAGATGGTCATGCACTTGGGTTTGATGATGACGAAGTGTAAGAAAAATCTTAGAGTACGAAACGGTTGAAGTTATTACACAGAGTGGTATACCAATATAACCGTACCAATGGACTATAAGGTGATTCGTAAAGTACGATGTCGAGGCGACAATGGTAGGCACAATCCAAAAGATAACTACAAACACAGATGTTCGCTTTAAAGTTACAACGTACCTATACCCCAGCCCTAACATCAGGGCGAGAAGTCTGTCCACGCTTATTGCAGTCACTGTAAACAAAGAAACTGAACACAAAGTATAGCCTATGATAACGTACGAGGCAAATGCATATACGCAAAGATTTCTTTCTTCATAAACCAGAGACATCCAAAAGGTCACATGTAAAGGTTCAGCAATGAGACCAACGCAGAGATCAGTTGTTGCCAGACTGCGTAATAAGAGCTTAGACGGTGGATGAAGTGAAGTCTCCTTGCAAAGGGCAACAAGGATTAGAGAATTGCCAAAAACTGCAGTGATGGATAGAAAGATGTTGAATGCTGAAAGGTATATCAACTTTTCGTGTATTCCACCTGTCAAATTAGCTGAACATCGCATTTGTGCAATCGTTTGGGTGTGTTTTTCCCCTCCAGTCAAGTTTGCTATCGACATTATTCTGTAAACTTGATATGTGTAGTTTTAACGACAGAAGTTTCATCCACCAAACAACACATAAGCTGAACCTTATTCAAGCTCTGAATTTAAATAGCGACTGTTATGCTGAATAATATTTACATCTGCGTAGAGGCTTTCTGTTATTTATCCAAACATGTCAATTTTAATGCACGTTATGTGTTTACGGTGGGGAGTGAAATTTTAGAAGTCACTTTTTAAGGAGTTTTATGTATCTTGTTCCTTCTAAATTAATCACAACTAATACTTATTCGAAATACCATTGTGTGTGCTGCTTTGGCTGAGCTCTGTTTGCTGAGACAAAACTAGAACTTCCCAGTTTACTATCTTCGTGACTTATATTCATTTATATATCCATAAGTTAATGCATTTACACCATCATCTTAGACATATCTTTCATTTGTACTTACATTATGTCCTTTGCTATAATATTAATGAATATTGCATTTCAGCCCCACTCAAATCGATGAGGGTATGGGAGAAATTAAAATATGACAAAATTCTTGACATGAGGTAATATATATATTGCATTTTACCCCTTTAAATCAATGAGAAATTTATAATATGCTTACCACGACAAAATACGTGACTACAAAATATTTACTAAAGTTTATAGAAAATGGCACAAACACAATTAATAAATACAGTTCGAAACAATTTTAATGCAAATATAAGAAGTTATCAAATATTTATACATTTACATTTATTCTTAAAAGTTTTGTTATAAATTTGTTAAAAGTGTTTTTGCATGTTAGTTGCTTGAGTGTGTTTTTAAAAGTGTTTTTGTAAATTTCTTAAAAGTGTCCTTGTTTCCCCAGATTCTCCGAATCCGCTTGTGAGGCAACTGGCATAAGTGCTGAAGGTTCTTGAAAATTGCTTGAATGCAACGGCAGTCGTCGGTCAACATTCGCGGATAACAGTACATTGTTACCCTCTGACGTCATAGATTTTGCATTGTCTCAGAGATTTTTGGCGGGAAATGTCATGTGACCTCGAAGTAACTTATGAGAGCGCGCGCTGTTGGGGAAAAAATTCCAGCTATATAATAACAAGTAATGTGTTAACCATATTGAAAAAATTACAAACTACAACCGAGCTTCAATTAAAGAAATGTTTAAACCCAGAAGTTTCCCAGCTGTGAATAGCTAGTACTACAATTATCAGTTGAGTAAGGCATGAAGGAAGTTTGGGGACAAAGTTTTGACGTTAAAACTAAGTTGTTACCATGGGCAACAGGCTCGGTTTCCAATAGTAACTTGTCGAACTCGGCCGTTCCATGATTTGGCGGGCTTTTATGGCAAATGACGCATACGTTACCAATGGATACTAAGCCGGTTACTCGTGGCAACGACGTAGTTTTAACGCCAATCCTTGTCACAAAACTTCTCCCGTGCCTTACTCAACTGAAAATCATAGTAATTCTACTGGTCCTCTAGCATAGCACTGCTGTTGCTTTGGGGGCTAGGGGCATTGTACGTTCATGTTGTATGTTCTGTTGTTCTTTTGACAGGTGAGACCTTATGCGAGATGCTACCCGATCGTTTAAGACCAGAACTAGCTCAGGCCCGTAGGGAGGGGGGGGGGGTGCGATGGGTGCGTCCGCCCCCCCCCCCCCCCCCTCGAGCCTTGGAAGTTCGCTTATTGTAAAAAAAAAATTACCAAAATAAATAAATAAATAAAGGGAAATGGTATTTCTGTGCTTCGACTATTTGCATTCAATATGATATGGTCCTTGGGTTGAAGGTCCACCATTTGTGAATTCGTGTGGTATATTTTGGACCAAATTGTGTGATTCTAGGTTAATTTCGATGATACTTTCTAGGTAATGTCCTTCACTTTTACCTGCCTTGTTTCCTAACAAACTGTCTTCAAAACGCATGAAATGCTGTCTAAGATAACCTATTTTTCACAATTTCTTGGGGGAGAATACCCCCCGACCCCACTACGTTCTTGCGCCTGCGCGGCTCGGGATTAAGAGCCGGAGGCGATCATGTGCAACCCCCTCCCCCCCCCCCCCCCGTGTAAAATCCAGGCTACGGGCCTGTAGCTATATATACTGGAAAGTGATCTCCGGTGTAGAAATAGTTCTGATTACCATAATAGAACCATGCCATAAGTCCTTATCACGATTGTAAATCGGAGGAAGGCGTAACTTTCGCCAGAAGACGAACTGATGAAGGGTATGACTACCTTATTCTCACTAAATTTCGCGAAAAATCAAGAGCCGCATTTCCCGAGTATAAAATTTCGCGATTTTGGCAGGAAGGTAGAATTGGAGTATATTAAATTTCGCATTTTTGTTGCTATTCTTCAACCTCAAAACTATAACAACATAAATGACATGATCGCCACCGTAAATAACAGCAAACAAAACGGGCTTAATATAACAAAGCAATAGGTATTCCACAGTCTAAATAGAACTTAGAGGCAGAGGAGAGTTCGGACAGCGAGAGTGATGCAGTGGAAGATAACTGAGGGGCAAAATCAAACAAAAAAACTCCTAAACATGAAGCTGAGACATGTTGAAATATCAGTTATAAAGCAACAGCTCGAATTTCATTATTATTGATATTGAATTTAATTTCGCGATTTTCATTTTCGCGTGTCCTGTATTTCGCGACTATTAAATTTCGCCCTTTTTCCAAAATAATTAAGTGAGAATAAGGTAGTACGTCTGCAACAGTATGGTTTATCCTACAAAGCCATTTTTTTTACATATTCTAGACATAAATAAACATAGACCCTATGCACATTTAGGTATCAATTCAGTGTTTTGAGATACATTAACGCATTTGAAATTTGTGAGTGCTTTCAACATCCATTAATAGTCTCAAATTTAGAAATTGTAGTTGTTTAGAACATTTTAAATCCTATTTTATTACATCTGTCCACCTATTGCTGGTTTTCAGTGACACGCCATAAAAAAGTAAATCCAAAACTATTGAGTGAAAAAACTCAAGAATATTATAGGTTATAGAAAATTACCAGATATTCTGTTTGTCCAAGTCTCGGGTTTGTACGGTATTCCGTACTCGAGTTATCCGTCAAAATGTTCCACACAAATTTACAGAGCTTTGTATGGGAACGCCATGTTGGTGCCCATGCAGTTGGGTACCAACATGGCGGCCGGAAATCAATGAAAACATCTGGAATTCACTTCTGCTATAAAAGGCAGTTACATCACTCTAATGAACAAGTAAGCATTCACATAAACACTTCTCACAAAACCTCAACTGTTCAGATTGTTAAAAATCGTAGGATAAGGCATTATTTTGAAGCATACGTGACAGCCTTCTGGCGGCTATCTTGATGTCGTGTGGCGTGTAATTCCGAAATTCAAACTGGTCTATCTTAAAGACGGCGGCTGCTATCGAGCTAAAAACCTTCAACAAGATATATATTAAGGATGCCTAATAGCCAGTGAAGGATAAAAACTCAGGGGTTTTGCGATTCTGGATTTTAGAATTTTGATGACGTCACGTGAAAACCAAGAATTCGGGAAGAAATCGAATTAAATGGATTTCATAAATAGAGCTCAGCGCACACCACAATTTTGCAAGAGGGAAAGAGCAAAAATACGCACACCACAATTTTGCAAGAGGGAAAGAGCAAAAATACGGCCACCCGCTGGCAAATCGTGGTTATTTTCATAACCTTGAAAACAACCTGCAACAGTTGTTCACATTTTTTCAACGCTGTTATATTACAATATTGATTATTCGCATACGTGAATGTATAGAGTGGCATTTGTATTATGTGCATGCATACTATTTGAATTTATCTAAATGTAGTACAAAGGTGCTATGCTCTTGATTGTTATGTCGTTACTGTGATGCTGTACTGAGCATTTACAAGGTTTAAGAAGGGAAATGATTACCAGGCAAACTATTTGTATTTCACAATGTATTTCAAAGAAACTGCGGTGCCTGCGACGACGTATAAATGAAACACTCAGTTGATTATCAACTGGAAGTCGATAAGGTTAAAATAACGGTCTAATCGTATCTGAGTGGTCTGACTGTTTGCAACGTTGTTGACTGTTTAAATTTTGTTGTAAATCTATTGTTTGCGTTCTAGAACTTCATTGGTCCGTTGCTTAATAAAAGGTCGCTATCCATTGTTCTCGATTAACGTTCTGATTGGTTACCTTTGTTCTGAGTGGCCCAGTTCGGCACTGTAATAAGTAAAAAAAGAAGTGAAAAACTCCAATCACCCTGATTTGCCTTGATGAGTCAGTTATCAGTGATGATTAAGTTGTTAAAAAAGTCTGCATACGAGCCTAGTGGCCCATCAGGCCGGCGCTTATCCTGGTTTCCGTAGCATATAAAATAAAATAAAAATATAAAAAATAAATGGGAATTTGCAGTGGCACTTCCACAGAGTGGCTCTTCGTCCACTCTTCCCGATCGCATTAAGCGACTAGGAGTATTTCTACTCCCCCTGGATGGGATGCTAGTCGACCATCGCAGGGTTACCCCCAGCAGTAAATTCGCCGGTACCCACTTATACACCTGGGTGAAGAGAGGCACTATGAGAGTAAAGTACTGATCTTGCCCAAGAACACAACGCAGTGTCCTGGCCAGGGCTCGAACCCGGACCACCCGATCCGGAGTCCAGCGCACTAACCATTACGCCACCGCGCCTCCCAAGTTGTTAAAGCACTGGTTAGAAAAAAAATTCAGAGCCACCTTAATTTTTTAAAAAATTAAGGTGGCTCTGAACCCTCTGATACAATATTTTTAAACTTTGCCAAAAGTTGTATCATGACATGCTGATCATAATTCAATAATAAAAAATGGGGTCACCGAGCTCACTTTTGAGTTATTAGCACTGAAAGCTAAAATTAAGGGTGTTTTTATAGTATTGCTATGGTAACCACTAATGTCAAGAAAATGATCACAACTTGTCGACCAATGATTGGGCATTTGTTTCATTGCATTACTCTAATAGCAACTGATAAAGAGTTGTAGGACTGACCCATCAAAGTATAAGTTAATGTTAAAACCGTTATCAGCCACCTTTAAATAATAAATATGCTGCATTATTAATAAACAAATTTCGTCCCCAGTACAAAATCCCGCAAGACCACGTAATATCAATGTATCTGCGTGTACGCACGGAAATCATTGTACGTTTTAGACAGTTTTACTGGTATTAAAAAATAAGTAGTTTATCTTAGTATTATATATTTATTTCAAGTGTTCCAATTAGAGTTTTCCAGAATATATTAAACACTTCGTCATTTTAATTACGTTTTTTCGTTCTTCATACATTTCATTAACTTGAGCAAACGTTTAACCACCCAAGCACAAGAGCAAATATAGGAAAACAGACTATTTCATTTTATTTATGGTAATTGACTTTTATGGAGAAATCTTTAACATCATTTATTCCAAACATGGTGTATTCTCTTTTTCAAAAAAAACGTAAACAAATAAAACATTTATAATTTGCTGTCTGATGAATGCTCAAAATAGCCCCACCCATACTGTTCGTCTCTTAAATTAATTAATTTCTTCTACTGCCTTTATAAGACTGAAATCTTAACGGTTCATTTAGCCTGCAACATGCTGATTAAAAATTATTGTTTTGCTTATTTCCTAAATTTATCAATATTCTAGTAGTTTTAAATTGTCGACTCCAAGAGAATATTAAAAATTTTACAATTATTACGGTAAAGCGTAGGTGTCTATAGCAGGTTAACGTATTTTAATGTTTATTACACTGTGCATATTTTTGAAAAAAGTCTAATGCTGCGTTTTTCTTGCATTATATTTGAAAGAAGTGATCATGACTAGAGCTGGCCGCTTACGAGAATAAATTCTTTTAAGCAAACACTGACCCTAGAAGGCAGACGTTGTTATAGTCTGCATGTTTAATAATTTATTGTGAAAGTCTATATTATTAGTCAGGCGGCGATTAAATTTTCATTTCAGAAGTAGCGACTGCTTTAAAGTCACAAGGTAATGTTTTGGGACCAGACAGAAATCTGCTGTATCCAGTTTTTATCTACTGCATTTGGAATGAAACTCTAGAGACAATCCTGGATGTAAGTTGGTATTCTTATTGGGTTTGTTCAACTAACACAGTCACAGTTGATGGAACAAACGCTTTTTGAGATATTGTCTAAACGGCACGTTAAATCAGTTTTTTTTTCTCAGGACATCTTCAACGATGTTTCTAAGCATTTGTATTCCGTTCTTCTTGCTGTTCTTGAGATCCTGCCTCCTTACTCCTGCATCGCAGTATTCGGAAGACTGTGCAACCGTGTTTGAAAGCTTTGAAGGTAAGATGGACACGTTCAAAATCCCAGAGTAGCCGAGGGATTTTAGGTCAATAGTATTCTAAAGCGTCCATGCCAACATTGTGACTTATGATTTGACTGTAGCTTAATTTATGGTTTAACTGTAAGTTTACTTAATTTTTAAATAAGAAAGAGTTCTTTCCCACTTTTCCTCTGGTCTACCCTGATAATTTTTTGGGTTGAAGCGAAATACCTTTAATCCACAGCTGTTTATTATTCCCAGTTGATTTTCCACGACATAGTGGCAAACTTTTCTAACAATGCAAAACTATCAAATCTGTTTCGTTTCAGTTTGAACTGTATTACTTGCATTGAAAAAGCGGCTGCTTGTTTGGAGCTGACATTATGAATTATTGCAAAACAAGGAAACATGTTCTCTTCTTTTAATACTGAACGACTGTGTACTACTGCCAGCTAAGACTAAAAAACGATGGTCCTTTCTGTTAAACGCGCAACTGCAAAAAGGTGGCATATTTGATTGAAGTTAGTCGAGTGAGGATAAGCGTAACTTTATTTTTACTCCAAGCTTTCACCGATCCACGGCATCATCAGGGAGTGAGAAAATATTCACAGTACAGGTGGCGTATTTATTTACTCATCGTTAAAACAATGACGCTTCATTAGCCGTAACTTTAATTGCAGTTTTTTTTTCTCGCAGATTATTCTTTGTTTAATCATACTTTCGACACATTTCACGTTCCCGATGTTTCCGAGTGTGCTACAAGATGCATGGAAACTGGCACCTGCCAATCATACAACATTCAGACCAAAAGGAACAGCGCCAGCAAGCAATGCGAGTTAAACAACCATTCACGAACTTCGAAACCCCAAGATTTCAAACTGAGACAGGGATTCAATTATTATGGCTTAGTTCCGGTACAATCCTTCTATTTTTCCTTCTTTTTCTTTAGTGAAACGCTATTGAGTAGTTTTCCCTTAAATTGCTAACTTTTGCCTATCATAATATTCTGTGCTTCTGCGGTTACACGACAGGATATACTTAGTTCTATGACCCTTGAGAATTTCTTTAAGGGTCGGTTAAGGGATTGTTTTGAGGATTGTTTATATGTTGTTTACGTTTTAACTGCCTGTCCCTCCCTCCCTCCCCCCCCCCCCCCCCCCCTTTCCCGCACCCCACCCCTTTTTCCATGCATTAATAAAACGTTCTTGACACCTGGGTTTTCTCTCGTTAGGTTTCTTGTGTTCCAAATAATTGCAATGCTAAGGGAGACTGCCAATGTCACCCTGGATACAAAGGCAAGAGATGTCTGACACGTAAGTACGAGTGGGAAGCCAAATTTCAAAAACTGGATTTCACTAATAACGATATAAACACTACACTTTCCCCAGCCACAAATGTTAAGCTGATTGGCTAAGGAAACTGCAGAGTTAAGTGATAGAAATAACTCACTGTACCCTTGCCTTATTCATAGCGAGAAGCGAACAAAAAAATAATAAGAAGAAAAAATTAACAAAGAAAATAAATAAAAAGAGAAGCGAACAAAAAACCGTGTGGTCACACGAAAAAATGGCAGTACTTCTTAAACTTGTTTTTTGGCATTTATGCAATCAGATTAAATTTCATTGACATTGAGTATACATTTTAAATGGATCAGTGCCAGTCAGTAAATTTTTGCTCTCCCACATAAGAGAGAAATAAAACTCTCTGCCACCTACCCCGGTAAAATCCTGAACTGGAGGGTGGGAGGGAGAAAAACAACAAGTCGAAACAATGAGTCTGCTCTGGCAAGAGGGATAAAGTGACTGTATTAGAAACTTAATAACATGACCAAACCCTATGTACTTGGAACAGAGGGTGTGTCGCATGGCGGCTGTCAATTAGTTCCTTTGCGGCAAACCCAAAAGGAAAACAATTATTAGTTTTATTTCGAAAATATATCTCTTACTTTTTGTGTATCCCCAGCGAGACTTGGATATTTTTCCTCAAATCCTGGACTTTCTTGTAAGCATATCCATGACTCTGGAGACTCAAAAGGAGACGGGGAGTACTGGATCGACCTTGAGAAAAACGGAAACCCTTTAAAAGGCTACTGTGACATGACAACGGACGAAGGTGATTACTTCTTATAAGAAAGTAGCAATCCAGAAATATTTAACCTGAAAGCTAGCCACCCCCTGTAGAATTCACAAAAAATTCCAAAAACGCGTGCACACCGGCATACATTACACAACGATCCAATGTTAGTTAATTTTGAAATTTCAATAGCCAATCGCGCATTTCATCACAATATCGAGGACGAGACAAAGTAAACGCTAGCGTTTTAGAATTTTTTAGATAGATGCAGGGCACAACAACGACTCAAAGTTATTCGCTTTGAATCTGAACAACATTGTGCTTTTTAGGCTGTAATGTATTTTTTTAATTTTTGGTTTCTTCCAATTCTAGGTGGCTGGCTTCTTGTCGCCAACTTTGTGTTAGACAACCTAAATAACCTCCCTGCCTGGACCCCTGAGACATCATATCGCGGGATAAGCAACTATCACAACAACAAAATGGGCATCGCAACAAGCGCCATGAAGGAGCTGAGAACACACTTGCCTTTCACTCAACTGAGATTCCACTGCAGTAAACAACAAGGTCGTACATTCCACGTGACCACGGTCGCTAACAGCACTGGTGAAGTTGTGGTCCAGTACTTCAGCGGTCAGACGGATGCCATGCCCTCCTCGTGCAACTCTTTTGTTCGAATGGAAGATGACACCTCTTATTTGGCCAAGCAGTGCAGCCGGTGGGGAAATGATGGATCACATTATGTTGGAAAATGGGGACACAAAAGCAGACGAGGTGAAACACGCATGTACGATCACACTGCATTTGTTGCAAATCTTTATCACTGGAAGATCACCGATGGAATTTGGGCATGTGATGATAAGAGCAACAGCGGTTTTTTGCCATTGTCGGCTGGAGATGTTTGGAAAATTTTTGTGCGTTAAAAAGAGACGTCACAACTTCCTGAAGCAAAATGTCATAGTGGCAACTGAAACTTTTCAGAAAATCATTTTAAAGAACTGCGCCTAATATAAGCTTTTCTTGTCGCACCGGTATCAAATTCCACCACAGCGCTATTTGCACAACTAAGTGTATTATTTACAAAATACTTGGTTTATTACAAATTAATAAATTTTCAGTGTATGTTTTCTTGCCTCCCCACAGAAAGCAGTGAATTTGTTTCCCTCCCTCCCCTCCCCCCACCACCATCACCACCATTAATGCCGAGGAGGACCAGTGATGGTCAAACTCAATGTTGGGCATGTCATTAATTGCCTCGCGTTATCCTTGCACATTAATATTCCCGGGCTTCCTTTAATTCCTTTACATGTTTAATTTTCACTTGGAAATCTACGCTTAATTTTTGTAAATACTGCATAATTGTTAATTATTCGATGGTTTAACATATCATACGCGCGCATATTTTGCGAGTTGCGAGCAATGAGCAAAATGTCAGCTCGCTCGTATTATATGTTAAACAATCGAATTAGGGATTTATTATTCCACTCATAAAATAAAGTTTGGTTCGGCCATTTTGTCACTCCGCTTTTAGTCCGTATTTTTGCCCTGTTCTACAGTGTAATAGCGTGGCATATTTTGCGCGTTCTTTTGCCCTAATATGGTAAAATGGCGTAATAGTGGAATATTATCCACAAAGAGTATATATATATATATATATTAGATTGATATTGACTTGATCTTGTAAACTAGTTCCAATGAATAAACAATGTGTTTGTATGTCTTACTGTTATTGGAATTTTTTGGGAATGTCGGATGGGACATCTTGTAGGTTGTTTGTTAGAGGAACTGAAGCAGGATTGACTAAATGCTTCCCCGTCATGCAACCCACGTTGCAATACATATACGATCCAAGATAAATTATCTGTTTTTTGAATTGACAAACAGTCTGCTTATTCCTATAATGATTATAAAACTATGATTTTAAAATTTCCCTTGGTTTTAGCTAAACCTAATGAAACTATCAAATATGAAAATATCTGATTGATATGGATTTGGTAAGTGGGTGAGTAAAATCACTTGCATGTTTCTGGGCTAAGACGATAGGCGACAGATCTCTGATAGGTATGGACATTAATTTAGCCCCGGATGGGTTAGCAGCCGTTGCAGGCCAGTTAACAGAAGAGGGAACAACAACAACGACGAAGACAACGTCCTTTTACAATAAAACCCATCACTTTATTTAGTCTTGTTACTGTAGCATTGCTGACTTTAAGCATCAAACATTAGAATTTTTCGACCATACCAAAGAAAAGTAAATTATCCCTACCAGGTGTCTTACATGTGCAGTGAGTTATCAAGACAGCCAAAGTAATAGGCCTAATGCATGATAACGTCATATGCTCAACATTCGCCACCAAGCCTCATTTACGCGAATTATGATCAACCTCCTGCCACCTTCATACAGTTTTCATTTGGCTGTTCTCTTCATCTTTGCTGCTTTGGAAATTCATTTATTACAGAAACAACACGATTGCACCTCGAAAGCGGGGCTTGGTGGTGAAACCAGCCAATCCGACGTAGACATGCATAAGGGCTATTCAATGAGAGCAGATGCTGGGTTTAAAGAATGATATTACTCTTCAGGTGCTTTTTAGTCTACGCCATCAGTGCTTAAAATTTGTTTCAGCGTCATTGGTACAAATGTATAAAAGAAACTGCCCATGCTTTTCTTCATTTTGTTAAACGCACAAATAATTTTTACGACAAAGTAACAACAAGTGGATTCCTGTCTAGTGAAACTCTGAAATAGAAACGTTTTAGAATTTAGATTGCTGGCACTCGGCTGGTGAGAGATCAAATATGATGGTGTGCTACTTTAGTCTTGATCATATTAACAAAGCATTGTTAAGGATTCTAAGATGTAAATATTGAAAGAACAATCTTTTACTGATGTCTCGGGGTTATCCAATATTAAATAAAGAAATAAAGACACTGATATTCTTTGGTTTTAACATGTAATAATTGCGAACATACTCATTTCTCACATTTTTTTTTAATTTTGGCGGGGCAAAGAAAGAGTCACCAAATTGAGTGGAACTATAATAACACTGCAAATGCAAAAGAAGGTACTGATGGACAAAACTTGAAGAAGAGTAAAACAGATTGCGATAAGGGTTTTTGAAATACTGTTAGACCCGTTAGGCTAAATAGTTTTCGAAATTTAAATCTCCCTTGTTTGTAACATGTCACCCGAGAGACATACTTCTTTGTAATGAAGCTGTGGTTTTGTTATTATATCCACAGAAGAAGTTTTCCCTTTGCTGACAATAAGTTTTATTAGAAAGTATTTGACAAAACTGTAATATATAGACGAAACTCAGCCGTGACGCAATCCCTTTAACTGCAATACCATCCAATTTTAGGTGTATTTACTTCTAATTTCTAAGTTGTAAGATTGCTGTTACGAGGCAGTAGTCGTGTTTGTACCATACTAACAAATATCTGTGACAAATATTGAGGTTCGAACAACCCGAAAAAAAAACAACCGCTTATAAATGGTCGTTTTTCCGTAGCTTCTCATCTCGTGCTAATGTAACATTCACAATTTTGTGAATCAGTGGCGATTGCCTTCCTGTTGTCAAGATTGAATGTACAGTTAAATGCCATACCCGGCAGTACCTAATACCCCTTTACGTTTTGCAAGGAACTGCCCGAGTATAAAAGCTTTGCAAAGGGGTACAGGAATTTCAGTTATTAGTTAAATATTTCGGCGATTTTTCAGCTATCAGTTCAAATTTTAACCCTTTTTTCAAATTTGCAGATCTCAGATCTCAGCTATCAATTTAGAAGCGCGTTATTTCTCAGGTATCAGGTAAACTCTATCCAGATCCGCGACTATAACTAGAAATTATCTCAAATTGTTGCAACAAATAATTAACATCAGGCATTATTGGACCTGACTTTAAAGCTACGAGAATCCTCAGATCTTTTTACCTATACGGCGGCCATTTTGATTTCTATTGCTTTAGAAAAGACATTATGGGATGCTAGAGGGCAAATTGATAGGTATCTACCCCCCCCCCCCCCCCCCCCCTGGGCATCCCATAATGGCCGCCGTATCGGTAAACAGGTCTCTAAAGGTTGAAGTTATTGGTTTTTAAAGGGGCACTGTCATGGGTGTTTTTTACGTTTTGGGGGAGAAAATGTGAAAAAGATGAATTGAAATGCTTTTTCACGTACACAGAATACTCCCAGAAAGTCAAGAGAAGCAAATCAATTGATTTTTTGAAAGGAAGAACCGAAACCATAGTCAGTTACGGGCGATTTTTCCACAAAACAAAAGAAGAACTTGAAAAAAAAACAGCCTGATGTTTTCAAGTTGCAGCCATTCACATCCTGGCGATCCGCAGCCAAATTGCAAACACACTAAATTATAGTCTCAAAGAGCTGGTTGGATAGTTTTAAGCGAAACTGGACCAGTATTTCGGGGTCTCCTGTGATTAGAATGTTTTTTGGCTTTTTAAATAAGTTATCTTAAAAAATTGGTGACAGTGTCCCTTTAACGAACATAAATCTTCCAAAAATCTCCAGGTGATGCACCAGGCTTAAAGTCGTCACATTCCCATCTGTTCGATGGCGAAGTTGCCCAGTGAGATAAGGCGTAAATAAATGCTGGAAATTCATAGAACTCGCGCATTCCTTGATGTCCCCATTTACCAACTTTATAGACGCCATTATCTTTTCCCCAATTTGCACAATCATTTGCGAGGTACGAGTTGTCCGCTTCCAGTCTTGCAAAAGATCCACAGGCATAGGGCATGGCATCCGTCTGACGGCTGAAGTACTGGACTACAGCTTCACCAGTGCTGTTAGGGGCCGTGGTCACGTGGAACGTACGTCCCGGCTGCCGTTTATAGCAGTGGAACCTCAGTTGAGTGAAAGACGAATATGTTCTCAGCTCATTCAAGGCGCTAGTCGCGAGAGCCATGTTGTTGTTCTTGTAATTGCTGATTCCGCAGTATGATGTCTCGAAACCAAGTATGGCAGGAGGAGATGAGCCCTCGATCACAACGTTGAAGATCATAAGCCAGCCTCCTGAAGTAATATTAAGCCTCGGATTAAAAGGAATTAAAGTGTCTTCCACCTTGTCAAGGTGCAAGTGTAGTCAGTACGTATATGACTTGTATGGTTCGAGAGAGGGGTAGAGGAAAGGGTAGGAGCACTTCGCTTAAAGTGACGGTGTTGGTCATCGTACCTTTAAGAGAAAAATTCTTCTTTTGATATTTCTAACTGTGCTTAAATCTTCAATCGGCAATGTTAGAATTTCCTGCCAGCTTCCAGTTGAAAATGAATTTGAGCAGAGCCCAAGAAGAACAGGTTTTGAAAAGTACCTTTTGCGTACCATTACTTCAATAACAAGCCCGTCTTATAAAGAATAATTTTTATCAATGCAACATTAATCCATCACTTACCACCGTCTGTTGTCATGTCACAGTAGACTTTTAAAGGGTTTCCGTTTTCCTCAGGGTCGATCCAGTACTCGCCATCTCCTTTTGACTGTCCAGAATCCAGAATGTCTTTGCATGAACGGGCAGGACGGTTTGAATACAATCCCTTCTCATCTGCAATGGAAATGTGAAGTTTCACAAAACGTTATGCCAGACATATCATCTTTTAAGACTGGTCATATAATAAATAGTATTTAAGGAATACCAATCGTCTCACTCCCTTTGGTTATTATTTAGTTAAATCACAACTATAACAAAATTCTCGAATCTGATTGGTTCTTAGCAGGCCATATTTTTTTTATCAAATTGGAGCGCGCGCGGCTAAAGTGTCCAATAACAAAGTGTCCTATAACAAAGTGTCCAATAACAAGGTGTCCAATAACAAAGTGTCCAATAACAAGGTGTCCAATAACAAAGTTCACGTGCTGTGGTCTGCTGTGCATGCGCGCGCTCTTTATTCGGTTCCTTGTTGTGACTAAATACTCCTTGATATTCCTAAAACCTTCAGCTTCAAGAATGGCTTCGTGGCCTTAGTGATGAAAAGTCCGTAGTAGGCTTCGCTTTATCGAATTTTTTTCTCAATTTTGTTGTACTTATGATTAATTGATAATAGGACTGGAATTGGAGTGTCGTCCAATTTTGTCTGTAATCATACTCGTGATTAAACAAATCGGACTCGCTCTACGCGGTCGTCCGATTTTGTTAATCACTCGTATGATTACAGACCGATTTGGACTCCACTCAGTCCTATTACCATTACTTATTATTTATTTTTTAATTATGACGGACAATTATCTATCTCAAAGATATCAAACGGTTTAAAGCCAGTTAAACGGATCATGGACCGTCCTTGTGATAAACCTGCAAAAATACTGTGGCTCTGCCTCTGGCTGTGTTCTTAGTGTACAGAACAAAAGTATTTAAAGAATCAAAGGCTTCATATACAAAGTGGATGTGGTCTAAAAAGTTTGGTTTTAATTGATCTTTTAACTTTGTATATATAGCCTTTGATTTTTTAAACATTTTATCCCTTTAGCGAACATTATGTTGAACAGAACAAAAGTGAGATGAATAGAACTCACGCGTGTGGCAGCGTTCTCCCTCGTATCCTGGATGGCAGTGTCCGGAATTTTGGGGTAAGTTCTTAGAATCGGAGCCACCGATGCAGGAAACCTGTGTTAGTACATTCATTTAATAAAAAATGAATGACAACTTTATTTAAACACGGTAAATATCAGTACAATAATAGAAAAATAAAGATATTTTATTTATGGTTTACATATTTGCCGTGTGGGAGTTCGATGCAGAGAACCATTTATATTTATGCTTCTCTTGAATATGTGTAAGGATTCTGTAGTGCGCTGTTCTTCGGGGAGATTGTTCCATAAAAATAGCACCACTGTAACTGAAGCTATGTTTCAGCTAGTCAGTTCTTGGTTTCGGTAGAGACAATTTTTGCGTTGCGTCGCGAAGATCATAGGACGAAATTTCCGGAGTAAAAATGTTATAGAGACAAATCTGGGGCGAGCTTATTAACACACTTTTACATTAAATTAGCCTTTTGCCTCGCACTTCTAATCGATTGGTTGTCCCAGCTAAGCTATTTAAGAAGATAGCTGTGATTTTTAGCGGTGAGATAAATAAGTCAAATAAGTTTTAGGAGAATAAGAATTTTTCTGGAGGCATTCATCGTTCACAAGTTAGTTTTCAACTAAAATGAAAAATATATATGTCTATATATCATGACGAAAATTTGAAGTGGCTCTGCAACCGCGCGACTGAAAGTTTTTAACTTTGAAAAAAGTTTTTTCTTAACACACTTATACATTACATTTCATGTAATAAGCTTGTTTTTGATCTTATTAAATTTTCATGTAAATGCTTTAGATGCAGCGCCCCTATGGATACCAGCCTTCGAGCTGAGTGGACTACCCTGCATAAATTAAAGTTTACTTACTTGCTAACATGCTGATCTTCATTCAATAATAAAAACTGGGGTCAATGAACTCGTTTTGAAGATATTAGCACTTAAAGCTAAAATATGGATCTTTTTAACAGCTTATGCTGTTGCTATGGTAACCAGTAATGTCAGGAAAATAACCACAACTTGATCAGCAATGATTGGGTATTTGGTTTAATTATTATTGTAGCAGCGACTGTTAAACATTTGTAGCACCGACCCATCAAAGTATAAGAGCTGGGAAGTACTGGAAATCGTTACCACCCACCTTAAGGTCTTTCAATATAGGATTTTATTTCAGTAGAACCCCGATTTTTACGCTGTTTGTCAGAGTTGTCTTTTTGACTGCCGAAGCGTGGTTTTCCGCCGTGCAGGAGAAAACTCCTCTAGTGCCCAGGGTACGATATGTCAAACCTCCAACGGAGAGGGTAAAAAAACGTATGTCTCTGAGTAAAGCATATCCCGCCAACGGAAACGGCTTTGGGTTCAACTACCGTGAGCTTCGAGAAATGGCGGGTTCAAAAATCACCGCTCTAATGAATTTGGATTTTTCTTGTTACAACGTCCACATAACCGGGGGAAAAAAACAGAAACAGCGTAAACACGAAGATCAGATCGCAACGGCAAAGAGACAAGCTTTAGAAAGTGCACTGAAATATTTACTTGTCAGATCGATGTAAAATTTTACTTAATTCATGCGAAAACAAAGCTTTGACATGTCACTGGGATTGAAAATAAAATCCATTACAGTGCATTTTAAAAATTAACAAAGAAAACCCGAGACGGAATTAAACTGATAAGCCAATCAAACAGCGAATGTTTGCTTTTGTTTTCCCTAATTTACCTTAAGAGAGAATGTCTGCAAGAATCAAACAAAATCGGAAAATAGCGGCAAAAGTGTGAAAACTCAAAATTGCTCAAACTCTGACTGTTAGTAGTCCATAATGAGTTATTCATCGCCATGCAATTCATTTGTCAAATAACTTTTTCTTTTGGCAGAAAATGACGATCATAAATTTCACGGCCAGAAACGGGAAAATTCGACTTGAAAATTAGCGGTTTTTAAGCAAACCACTTGCCTTTACTATAAAACCTGAAGACATCCACTTGTTATCAGCTTATTCTACATCTTTTCCAGATTTTATTCTATAATTTCTATGACGTTTAAATAAATTCATGACACTAAGAGAGATCTGAAAGAAATCCCACTTTTTCTCTATGGAAACGACAAGGTAAATTTAAGAAACTATTTACCATACTACCTTTATATCAAATAAACTGATATTTTGGAAATAAAGTTGGGAAGAAATGGCCTTTCAATTGATGTTACTTTTTGTCTGGGGAAATTAAATAGTTCTCGCTGAGAAAGCGCTAAAAATCACAAAATCAAGCAAATAAGAGATTGCGTGACAGACGTGACAAAGGTGGAAATTGTGATTTTCGGATATTTTAGCCAAAACTCGATAAAAATAAACTGATTTCATTGCTGTTCATAAAACAACATCATTTTCTTTTGAGAATCTACATTTTTTGCTTATTATATCAATGTACCGACCGCCGTACCCATGTGTAAGCAAATTCATACTCCAGTCCACTGGGGGACTGATAAATAGCCACTGGAAGTTTTAGCGTAACATTAGCAAAGTATCCTTTCCAAATTTCAAAACAAGCTCAGAGAAGGGGCCGTCCCTTCTGTTACTGGTGGCGTGAGACAAGAAAATGGTTCATTACACTTTGTAATATACCGGTAGTTAAACACCTTAAGGAGGCTCACAAAGGTTTCCAGCAATTTCAAGCTCTTAAACTTTGATGGGCCAGTACTACAAATCTTTATCAGTTGCTGCTACAATAATGACATCGAACAAATGTCCAATCATTGCTGAATAAGTTGTGGTCATTTTCATGACGTCACTGGTTACTATAGCAACAGTTTTACCTGTTAAAAACTCCCTTAATTTGCTCTTTAAGTGCTTATAACTCAAAAACGAGTCCGGTGACCCCCATTTTTTATTATTGAATAATGATTGGCATGTTAAGATGCAACTTTTTGCAAAGTTAAAAAAATTTCTGTCGAGCGGTTTCAGAGCCACCTTAAATTTCCGAAAATTTAAGGTGGCTCTGAAACCGCTCGACAGAAATTTTTTTAACTTTGCAAAAAGTTGCATCTTAACATGCCAATCATTATTCAATAATAAAAAATGGGGGTCACCGGACTCGTTTTTGAGTTATAAGCACTTAAAGAGCAAATTAAGGGAGTTTTTAACAGGTAAAACTGTTGCTATAGTAACCAGTGACGTCATGAAAATGACCACAACTTATTCAGCAATGATTGGACATTTGTTCGATGTCATTATTGTAGCAGCAACTGATAAAGATTTGTAGTACTGGCCCATCAAAGTTTAAGAGCTTGAAATTGCTGGAAACCTTTGTGAGCCTCCTTAAGGTGTTTAACTACCGGTATATTACAAAGTGTAATGAACCATTTTCTTGTCTCACGCCACCAGTAACAGAAGGGACGGCCCCTTCTCTGAGCTTGTTTTGAAATTTGGAAAGGATACTTTGCTAATGTTACGCTAAAACTTCCAGTGGCTATTTATCAGTCCCCCAGTGGACTGGAGTATGAATTTGCTTACACATGGGTACGGCGGTCGGTACATTGATATAATAAGCAAAAAATGTAGATTCTCAAAAGAAAATGATGTTGTTTTATGAACAGCAATGAAATCAGTTTATTTTTATCGAGTTTTGGCTAAAATATCCGAAAATCACAATTTCCACCTTTGTCACGTCTGTCACGCAATCTCTTATTTGCTTGATTTTGTGATTTTTAGCGCTTTCTCAGGGAGAACGATTTAATTTCCCCAGACAAAAAGTAACATCAATTGAAAGGCCATTTCTTCCCAACTTTATTTCCAAAATATCAGTTTATTTGATATAAAGGTAGTATGGCAAATAATTTCTTTAATTTACCTTGTCATTTCCATAGAGAAAGAGTGGGATTTCTTTCAGATCTCTCTTAGTGTCATGAATTTATTTAAACGTCATAGAAATTATAGAATAAAATCTGGAAAAGATGTAGAATAAGCTGATAACAAGTGGATGTCTTCAGGTTTATAGTAAAGGCAAGTGGTTTGCTTAAAAACCGCTAATTTTCAAGTCGAATTTTCCCGTGTCTGGCCGTGAAATTTATGATCGTCATTTCCTGCCGAAAGAAAACGTTATTTGACAAATGAATTGCATGGAGATGAATAACTCATTATGGTATACTGACAGCCAAAGTTTGAGCGATTTTGAAATTTTTAAGTTTGCCACTCAATGTTTGATTTTTGTGGACACCTGCTCTTAAGAAGCTACCTTGCGATGTCTTGAGTTATTTTTTTTTTACCACGAACCAAATTACCCATTGGAGTAAAGGAAACCTTATAATATTCAAGAAAAACAACAAAGAGATGATACTTAAACAGAATAAGGATGGTTAAAACTGAGACGGATTACAAATGACGAATTTGAAACATTTATAGGTTAAATTTTTCAAGACGATGCAAACCATGCCGTGGCTACTTTCAAAGCAATTTAATGCATGCAATTCAACTTACCTGAACAGAACCATAGTATGTAGATCCTTTCTTCCATTTAAACTGCCCTGGCTTCATCTGTCGGGTTTTGTTGTTAAGCTCACAAACGACTTTTGATTTAATGCCACTGGGATGAACATTGAAGGACTTACAACTGTTATTTGCGATGCATTTAAGCTGACATTCAAAATCGTCGACAACAACAAACTTTTCCATGCCGGGATCAATTAAGGCATGGTCTAAAAGGGAAAGAAAATGAAAGTTTTCACGTTGCGAACAAACAGTTAAAAGAGATTTCCCTAAGGGTTTGAATGCGACAAAACTAATGTCTGACAAATGGTCAAAATTTTAAATGTCACCTGAGAAATGGGCTGAAAGTTTAACTGATAGCTGATAAATCACCTAAAATTCAACTATCTGATATTCTAACATCCCAACCCATATCCTCTTCCATGTTGTTTGTCGCAGTTTTTTAATGCAAACAACTAGAAGAACTAGAAAAACTCATAGATGTGTCAGCTCTCATTGTTTTTACTCACCCACTTGAGTTTCAAAAACGCTTCCACAAAAGTTTGTGTTCGCCATCACAAATAAGATTGCCAGGAGAATGCTGAGAACGGCAGTGGCTAACTGAATCAGCCGCAAGCCAGCCATCATAAAGATACGTTTCGCGAGCTATACTGACTTTTGTTCTGGCGTTTGAAAGTGTAGCTAGTTAAATCTCATTTACATGTGAGATGAAGCAGCCGGTTTTTCATACTCTGCACCCTAAGGTCATATTTTAATGGAAATAACTTTATTTATAATTAATGAGTAACACCCCCTGATGTGGTACACTGCAATTAATTTCAGTTTTCTTTTATCTGCATGTGCTTTATTTTGAGTTTTTCAAATGAAAAACTTTTAACGAATTCTTAGTTTGTTCAACAAGATAAACACGCAAAATCTATTTTCCAGAATCTAGCCAATAATGATCCAACAATTCGTACCAACAAAACCAAATGAATCACATCTGACCAATCACAACGCACCAAAATTACCACTCCGAGGTATTATTATCAGAGGTCGCAACAAAGCCTGGCAACTTTTCCAATAAAACCTAAACCAGCTTGTTGTGATACACATTTTACAAGGGCTTACATAATTATTAATTTATACGAAACATCAGCTCACGATAATTCAGTACTATGCTTGAAATTTCAATTCACCTTGGTGACCCGCGGGAACTCACCTATGGAAATGACGGCGGTGCTCGTCGGAAAATTTCGAAACACAGTTAAAAGGTTTCAGAATCTCGTTCTGTGGGCGTGGCTCAAACTCATTTTCACCCCTGAGAGGTACCAATTCTGATATAAAAAATTAACTGACAATGGCATGACTGTTTTCAAGTAAAATAACAAATACGATTCGGGTCCTGTTATATTTTCAGATTGGTGACCTCAAAGACCCCTAAAATGTACCTCGACAACTCCAGAGACCGTCATTTAACGTTAAAGTACGCTAAACAGTACCATTCCTCCAATTTTACCCCCTAAAAGGTACGACGAGCACCCCTGTCACTTCTATGGAGGAGTTCCCCCGGGCTTTGCGATCGTCATGCATTTCCTTATAAGTTCTTTCTGAGATTTTGGTAGTACGTAACAACAGGAATTCAGTTCTTCCTGCTACTTATCAGGAGACTCTTTATCCTTTCCTTTTACTTGTTTTGATTTACCTGTTATTTTTTCGAGTTCGAGGTCCGTGCGTAAGGAGGGGGTGAATAGGGGTACGCAAATCCGCCGATCCGTGCTATTTTTTGGCCAAATCCGTCAATCCGCCACTATTTTCGTTCAAATCCGAATCCGCATTACTTGAAAAGTTCGTGTGGTATAGTTTTACTACAGTATACTGCAAGGAACGGTAGATGATATTTTTGTACCATTTTTTTTAACAAGTTTCGTTTTATCGCTTCTTTGTGCGACAATTCCGCCAACATATCGACGAAGACCGACTAAAGTGATTCAAACTTCATTTTGGTATCTACGATCTGAACTTCCCGACATAAAGAGGTCAAAGAGTCCAGAATCCGGGCCAAAATTCTCAGTTAATCCGCAATCCGCTGTTCTTTCGAAATCCGCGAATCCGCTTACTCTATCGCAAAAATCCGCAATCCGTAGGCGACAATAATTATCTTACAGGAAAAAACGATCGCTCTGAGTAAATGATAATATTTCGAGTCCAGCCCATAAAATATGCCAATCACACAGCGCAGGTACATCTAAGAGACCTGAATAAAACGCTAAAGCGCTCCAATTCTTATTATTCAAACGATCCAAGAGCATTGCCAAGAAACATTAAAAGAATGGTTAGGTCTACAGAAAGTACCCCTTGTCGTATCCCCCCTCTTTATACTGAAAATCACTTGCCTGACGCAAATATAGTGAGGGCAATATATAACGCTCTAACGCTATCTATCGTCAGGATGCTTTCTATGAGCCAGGTTTTTTTGTACATAGATTCCTCCTTCCGTCGCAAGACATAATGATGCAAGATGTCAAATCACTCAAAATCTGATTCATTGTATACTAAAAAGGTTTTTCACAAGCTTTATTCATACAATTTACAATATTTTGAAGGAGGCAGCGTGGCCGAGTTGTTTAGGGCGCTGGTCTTGTAATCCGGAGGTCCCGGGTTCAAGCCCTCCACCCTGCCACTAGCTGGATCTGTTTCACGGTCGTCCCGAGTTCAAATCCTCGGTCACGCTTTGTATATAGCCAACTGGTCTGCCTCCAGCCAGTTGGGATTTTTAACCATGTTATGTTCATTTAAAGTTATTTGTTTCCTATGTTTCAGTGGCATGCCTAAACTAGCTATCTCGAAGCTAAGTGCATGACCACTATAAACAACAACATTTACATTTACATTTTACATGTATAACAGTACTAAATGGATGCCATTTCTCGTTAGTTCAAGGCTATAAGGTAACGTTCTTGATGCTTGCAGTAGCTTTGCACCATACCTGAACCATGCACATCGAAGCAAACATCCGCTAAGAATTTTGAGCTTCGAACATCTTCTAGAAACAGCCGTTGTTACACTCGCTTACAGATAACCGTTTTTCATTTGCTTAGAACTCTCTTAAAGTCGTTAAGATTATATATGTACCCCGCAGTAACTATAACACCATTATTGCAACGAATTGCCTAACTATAATTGCAAATAACACCAAATTATTTGAGGGTTGTCCAATACTGCTACCCTTATACGCGTCCAAAAAGACGTTTTACAACACGTACTAATGGACTTGTGTCGTGTCGACAAATAGAATTTTTGAGTGGAGAAATGCCACTCATAAAGGGGACTTAGAAATGTTTCAGCATGTTATAGTATGCAAGGGCCCTGCGATGGGTTGTCAAGTCGTACGAGTCGTAGGAGTAGACAGATTCACTGTTAGCCTGTTCCAGGCTCTAGGTCGCCCGCTTTTCGCCCTACTGACCTAGAGCATGTCGACTCGACAAACGGACTTCAAGTGTAAAAATGCATTTTCGGCCCATGGATTACAGAACGAGGTATCTTCATGTGAAGGGCGCTTGTTTGGAATCATGGATTATAGAACGATCGGGGTTTTTTCATGTGCAGCGCGCTTGTTTCGAATCGTGGATTATAGTACGAGGTAGGTTAATGTTTAGTGCACTTGTTTCGGTGTTTGTTTTGGCTCTTGGCTTAATTGTCGAGTTGACAATAATTTTTTCCATTCGTACGACTCGTTCAACTCGACAACTTTTCTCTGTGGACCCTTTAATTAAGTGAACTAATGAGATGCTTTTTCTACTCGACAACTCTGTTTGTCGAGTCGAGAATGATTGTGTCCACTCGTACGACTCGTTTGACTCGGCAAACGAAAGCAGAACCTTTGCTTACTACATAATGAAATGCATTTTCCACTCGACAACTCTGTTTGTCGAGTGTGTCCACTTTTTCGACTCGACTGAAGTGCGGTATTGGACATAATCTCATTATAAGACCTGGATATATAGCTACTGCAATTTTCCCTGGATTGGAATCTTCAGGAATACATCAAGTTGTAAGGGATTAACGGACATAAATTTTCCAGAAGTCTCCAGGTGATACAAAGTTTCCATAGTCATCACATTCCCATCTGGGCCAAACTGGATTAGACGCCCAGTTATATGAGGGGTAGATAAATGCCGGAAATTTATAGAACTCACGCATTCCTTCGTGGCTCCATTTATCAACTTTATACACGCCATGATCTTTTCCCCATCTGGCGCAATCACCTGCGAGAATTGAGTTGTCTCCTTCCAGTCTTGCAAATGAGCCACAGGCTGAGGGCATGGCATCCGTCTGACGGCTGAAGTACTGGACTACAGCTTCACCATTGCTGTTAGCGACAGTGGCCACGTGAAAAGTACGTCCATGTTGTTTCCTGCAGTGGAATCTCAGCTGAGTGAAAGACAGATGTGTCCTCAACCCATTCAAGGCGTTAGTCGCGAGAACCATGTTGTTGTTGTTATAACGGCTGATTCCGCGGTATGATGTCTCGTGACCCAAGGTGATGGGAGGAATAGAGGAGCCGTCAATCACAACGTTGAAGATCATAAGCCAGCCTCCTGAAATATCCAGTGTTGTGTGTCATTATTTCGTTATAACAAGAAAATGAATTGAGGAGTCATTAGGGTTTTACCTTATCAGGCCCCTTCTAAGTGAAAATAAATTTGAGCCACCCCACTCCCCCTCACCCCAGAAAAAAAGCTTTTGGTACCTTTTAGGGGTTTTTCTAAGATTTCCAACGATCACATACACAGTCGGCATGTGCCTCTTTTAAAATGGGCGTCCCTCGTGGGGTAAGGGTGAATCAGTCTCTGCCATGCACGCCTCGCCTTATTAAAAAGAATTAATCCATCACTTACCACCATCAGTTGTCATGTCACAGTAGACTTTTATGGGGTTTCCGTTTCTTTCAGGATCGATCCAATACTCCCCGTCTCCTTTAGAATCTCCAGAATCCAAGATGTCCTTGCATGAATGAGCAGGATGCTGTGAGAACCACCCTCTTCTTATGGCTGCAAATGAAATACGAGGTTTCGTAAAGTGTTATGTTGCATTACCTTTAGGGCCTTGTAGTATTCCAGCGAATGGTTTTTTAAGACTTGTGAAGATTAAGACGAATCACTGGCCGCCCTTCTAATAATTGTTTTAAATGATAGTTTTTTTAATTGTTTTTTTAGACAAGTGAAATATAGTATTTCAAGCCAATTCCGTTTGATCCATCACTTACCACCATCAGCTGTCATGTCACAGTAGACTTTTATGGGGTTTCCGTTTTTCTCAGGATCGATCCAATACTCCCCGTCTCCTTTAGAATCTCCAGAATCCAAGATGTCCTTGCATGAATGAGCAGGATGCTGTGAGAACCACCCTCTTCTGATGGCTGCAAATGAAATGCGAGGTTTCGTAAAGTGTTATGTTACATTACCTTTAGGGCCTTGTAGTATTCCAGCGAATGGTTTTTTAAGACTTGTGAAGATTAAGACGAATCACTGGCCGCCCTTCTAATAATTGTTTTAAATGATAGTTTTTTTAATTGTTTTTTAGATAAGTGAAATGTAGTATTTCAAGCCAACTCCCTTTGATCCATCACTTACCACCATCAGCTGTCATGTCACAGTAGACTTTTATGGGGTTTCCGTTTTTCTCAGGATCGATCCAGTACTCCCCGTCTCCTTTAGAATTTCCAGAATCCAAGATGTCCTTGCATGAATCAGCAGGATGCTGTGAGTACCACCCTCTTCTGATGGCTGCAAATGAAACTGCATCATATTGTTTGCTAGTAAACATAAGGGTTCTGGCCTCTTCTACAGATTTCTTAAACTCGTCGAACGTCATCTTAAATGGAGCTAACTTTTGCTCCAATTTCTCCTCAAAAGTAACATCTAGCTGCTCACTAGTAATAGCCGACATCACAAAAACGACAATACACGCATGTAGCAAGTAACAGAAACGAAGTTTAGCTAACAAGCCCAGGCTATGATGCTTTTTTCGAGAGCTCGAAAAGACACCCTATCATGGCCGCCGACCGTTGTTCTTGTAATGATCTAAATAAGCTTGAATGGTGAGTTTGCAACTGATTCAAAGCCCGCCCACTTTAAGTTGTGATTTCAGTCGTCAGGCAACAACCTTTAAGCTCTTCAGACGACAATAGTAATTATGTAAACAAGGTCTTGGCATTGTCATATTAACCCGTTTGAAAATAAGAAACTGGCTCACATTACGAGTATTCTATTAAGAAAAGGAGGAGATGTAAAGGGAAAGCGTGAAAAATGGCATTTCCATCAATTTATCACACGTTCACGGGCTAGTAGCGAATATGAAGCAAACAATTTAATATTCAAAGCTCTCAAGCATCACACAAGCCCTCCACCGCCCTCTCTGAATAAATTCTGCATGGATACAAACCTGGTTAAACGTTGTTGTTCTCAATCTTCCCGCAATTCAAATTACCTCTTACTGTAACAGTGTAAAGGGATTTTGTTTTATACAAGGTTTTCACACAAAAAAATTAATCTATTTAAGAATTTTGAGTTTTTTTTTTCATAAAGTGTTTTTATGTATTGCACCAACCTTTATAAGCCGAAAAAATAAATCGAGATTAAACCGCAATTGTACTTACGCGTTTGGCATCGTTCTCCCTTGTATTCTGGATGACAGTGTCCGGATTTTATTTGTATATTATGATCATTTGAAGCATCGATGCAGGAGACCTGTGTCAAATAATAAAACATGCTCATCTTTCACAAAGTAATTTACTGCTAGAGTGGAAGGGATCAGAACAATCTGCCTATTTTATTTCGTGACAACCTTTTGGTGTTTAAATAAAGTTTTAGGTTTTTCTAAATGTTGGTCTGTATTTTGATTTTGTTTATTATTTTACATAACCAGATAAAAGCCGTATTAGCCTTAATCCTAAGATAGATCGTAATGAAAAGGAGGCATCGGCTTTAGCGGTTAGGAAATGCATGCATGGACATATTAACTTTTCCAATCATTGTAAAATTCACACTGTTGCAACAGGGGTGAAGTTTATTTTGCTGTCTTTATTCATTCTATATTATTGTCATGACTACGATTAAAATGGTAATTTTACCAGACAAATTTTTGCGCATTAGATGTCATCTACAAAAGCTATTGCATCTTTAGCCGTGGTATAAGGAGCAAAAATACACAAGAATCTGACAAAATTCTATGCGCTTATTGCGAATAAATCATTTCATTTATATGAAAGGTAAAATAACAAAGAAGTAACGCTTTAAAAATTAATGGAGATGATCTTACAATGATCGCTCGTTCTCCAAATTGTAAAAAAGAAACTTAACGGAAACTTTTGTTTCCTTTAAGCATCGAGTTCGGGACATATACGGCCATGCATTAGCCTTTTTAATGGAACTTCGTCAAAGCAGTATTAATCTCTTTAATTTTTCAATTTTACTTTATTCATGAGCGCGTAAACAAAGCTTTGACATGCCACTGGTACTGAATCTAAACTGCATTAAAGTGTATTTTAAAAATTATAGAAAGAAAAAAAACAAGACGAAATCAACCTGGCTAAGCTAATCGAACAGCGAACACTCGTTCCTGTTTTTTTTCTTCAAACGAATTTTGACCATGTAATTCAACTTGCCTGAACATAGCCGTAGTATGTCAATCCTTTCATCCATTTAAAATCATCTGGCTTCATCTGTCGGGTTTTGTTGTTTAGTTCACAAATGCGTTTTGTGCCATTGCTGTAAACATTAAGCGACTTGCAACTGTCATTTCCGATGCACTTTAGCTGACATTCATACTCGTCAACAACAACAGCCTTTTCCATGTCGTGTCCAGTTAAGGCATGGTCTAAAAAAATTACAATGTAAGTGAATGTTAACCAAAGCAAGGAAGAGAGAATTCCAAGTTTTCGTGTCGTCTGTGGCAGTTTTTCTAATGAAAATAAGTTCAAAGATCTGAAAAAGAGCCTAGATGTGTCAGTTCCTGTTTGTTTTATACTCACCAACTTGAGTCTCAAAAATGCTTCCACAAAATTCTGTGTTCGCCATCACAAATAAGACTACCAGAAGAATGTTGAGGATCACAACGGCCAAATGAATCAGGCATAAACCAGCCATCAATAAGCTTGGGATAATTTCGCAAAGGATTGCTTACTTTGATTCTGGCGTTGAAATGCTAGCACCCTTAATTCCTTTTTAGGTATGACATGAAGCAGCCAAGCTGTTTGACTGTCTTTACATACACTGGAGTGGGTTTATATTTTAACGAAGCTAAGTTTATTTATAATTCATATAGTAACAATAATAGCTTACTTGGTGGTACTCTGCAATTAATTTCGCAATTCTTTTTCCCGACTTTTATTTTGAGCTTTTAAGATGAAAAAAACAAACAACCTCAACTTCTAAATTATTAAATCAAAACTATTTTTTGTGTGTTCAACAAGATAACAAATACGCAAACCTATTTGTCCGAATCTACGGAATGTCGAAACACCTTAGGACCTTTCTGAAAACCACATATGTGACTGAAAGTTTCCTACTAAAATATTATTATTAGTATGGGATTTTTTCATTATAAACATCAAATTCTCAGAGAGAATGATAAAGATTGATACGCAAAACATTTTCATCAAAAATAATGAATGATTTTGTATTAGTTTGATAAATTTTACTTGGACAAAACTATTTCTTCCTTCTCCCCAAAGGCATTGCGCCTGATATCGCCAGAACGAGAACTATAAGCTCTGTTTTGTTGCACTCAGGAATTTATTTACACGCAGGTGCGGTAACAATACAAGATTTTTAAAGTGCCCCCACGATCAAATTGTTGATATGCATTTTCATGCACAATGTGACTCTCTCACCATTATAATGGATTGAATTGTTTTTTCTTCTTTTATTTCTGAGAATTTTCGGCCACTATTACTTGACCTCGTATTGTTGCGAATTAGAGAAAGTGACGTCAACGGACCCAAAAATACCTCACGGTTGAAATTATAATAACAATCCGTGTAGAACATTGCACGAAGAACAAGACCACGGAATGGAATGTTAAGAAAACACCTTCTGATTTAATGGTTCAAATTAGGCAAAACGAGTAGAAAGAAAGTTCAAATTTACAATGTCCAATGCCGAGAAACGAATGAAAATAAGTATTTTGATTGTAGGTGCACTTTAAGTATTTTTTTTTTTACAACATTTATTTTAAACATATTTTTTTAACCTGATTCTCCTACGCATTATTAACGCTGAAAAACGGACATAGCGAAAATTAAGAAAACTGATATTTGAAAATACGTAGTTTGTTAAGGCCTGGTTTAAACGTCGCATTTTACATGTGCCGAATCAAATTGCCGAATCAAGTGCATGTAAAATGCGACGTTTAAAACAATTAAATTCGACAGATTTGAATTAAATGCGAGTTCAGTCGAATATTCGACTGTTTCAGTTTCATTTCCGTTCATAGACGTTCTTTGCGGAACAACAACGTGAAATGACCAGATTTTGCGTATTGTGGACAACCTGAACCACGACGGATAATTTTGGGTTTTATCTTTGGAATTGAATGCTCAGCAATTAAATGCGACGTATATTCAGGAATTTGCATAAAGACTGATGTTGTTTTCTGGATCATAAGCGTTGTAACAAAGAGCGGTAACGCACCTTTCCGGCATTTTGAACTAAATTCTGAAGCAAAATTCCCACTTGTTTACAAGTCAGACAAGATAACGTGGATAAGTCACGATTCAAATCACGTGTTCACGATCCCTTTTAAGAGAGTTGACCGTTTCATCATTTAGTTTGTTTAATTATTCCGTCACTGATTCATTCATTCATTCATTCATGATCATTCGTTTGTTTATTCATTCATTTATTTCGTCACTGCATGTCACATCCACATCATACACAATGCTTAAAACTATTTTACGTTACATATACTTTGCTTGCAGAATTAACATATATACAAATAAATATTGGTGATATTTACACTGCCACCTAGTACGTTACTAAATAATTAAGACGCCTACCAGTTTCTACCAGTTTTCGCCACGGTTTGGAACTTTGAATCTCGTGCATTTTTATGTCGAACACGACAACTCTCCGAAAGAGCGAATTAATCTAATTAACATTTTGAGCCCAATTTTTTAGCTCCTTAGGTGTAACTGAAGTTTTCGTAGTTTTACACCATGAAACAAAGTTATCCAGTTGGATAGCAAACGTAGTAAGTTGTTTTCTCAAGTCAAGGTGGATAAATATATTGCTAAATAAGTTAAGAGGCCTGAAATAACGTGGTGACCTTTTTTACGTTGCACGGCAAACGGCAAACGGCAAACGCGAGCATGCCGTTCATTCTGTTACCTTTTTTTTCGAATTCTAAACTAAATCCCTCAAAAATATAGGGAAAAATTGCACGTTCACGACAAACACAAACCCACTCTTTCCCGCGTACAAACGCCAAACGGTAGACAGCAGAAGTGGCCTTTCGGGCGTTCGCGGGAAAAACAAACGATCTGACAAACGTCATGCTTAATCTCTCTACTGTACGGTGAACTACCAGACCTTAATATATAAGTGCTTCTCTTACACTATTTTGAAACAAATAATAACATCGTGTATAAATGAAAATACACGTCACCAAAGCGACAGTGAAAAGTCTAACTGGCGCAACTGCGGAATGACATACGTAGTAATAAAACCAAACAAGTTCGATCGGTGCTGCTCTCTCGTGTCATGGCCAGTTTTTGGATAAACACGGGCACAGTTTTTCCAACATCATGATGTCTGGAAACTATTTGACAACGTTTTTATCGGAATATTAGAAATTGCCAACGACAAGGGAGCTCGTTTAGATTAATTGTATCATTTTTTCAAACAGTAATCATGATCAGCCAAAACGTTATATTGAGTTCATTTTGTCTCGAATTCAAAACAAGCCTTGGTATGCAGACTGCAAAGTCACTTTCACAAAAGGTAATACCCAATGATGTCATATACATCCCTGCTGCCAAACTTTCATTGGCAAATAATACAAAGAAATGGCGATTAACGAATAGGTCGAAACAGAAAATAATACAGTTTAACGTTCTTAACATTTCGAAGATTTGAGCCTAAAAAAAACAAAGTGGTATTGCAGCTAATTTATTCCTAACCGATATCTACGTCACTGCTTGCTCCGACTTGCTCCAAGTCGCTCGTTTGATGCGCAGCCGGCCGCTGGAAACGGATACAGAGGGCGCGCGCGGGCTTGAAAAACAAAATAGCGGCGGGTCGCAGAACAAGCCATTCCTCGAGCAACTCTATCGACCAAGAGGAAAAATACGCACGCCTTGGGAATAGTATAGACACTGATGGTTGATTATGAGTGTTGTAAAGATGTAAATAAAGATTGATTCATTCAGAACGTAAATTTATATTCACAATAAAAAAGAAGAAATAAATTTCGTTCTTACCCAAATTTCAGCCTTCAGTTGGGTTCGTTCTTAGCATGTTTTAATATTTTGGCCCTTCTTGCTTCAACGTTGTTATAAAAAACGTTTCTTATAAAAACGAGTGTAATACATTCTACTTAGTTCTATCTCTTAGCGCACATAGATTTTCCAGAAATCCCCCTGTGATACGGCCGTGACATTATCATCATCGCAGAGCCAGTTACCATTATAGGCTAGCCAGTGACACTTGTTACGAATAAATGCTGCGTGGTCGTACATCCTGAATTTCCCCTTTCTCTTGGAGTGTCCCCACTTTCCAACAAAGAAAGAGTTGCTGTACCTCCCCCACTTTTCACACTGCGTGGCTAACTGAGAGCTGTCGCCGACTAATCTCTTAAACGAGTAGCAGGAAAAGGGAAGTTCGCCCGTCTGATCGCTGAAGTACTGGACCACAGCTTCACCAGTGCTGTTAGCGACCGTGGTCACGTGGAACGTACGTCCCTGTTGCTTACTGCAGTGGAATCTCAGTTGAGTGAAATTTATGTGTGATCTCAGCTCATTCATGGCGCTTGATTTGATTCCCGTTCTGTTGTTGTGATAGTTACTGATCCCGCGGTATGATGTTTCCGGGGTCCAGCTTGAAATTGGAGTGGAACTTTCCATCCAAAAATTAGCGACGAGAAGCCAGCCTCCTAAAATCACCAAATATTGACTCAATTTTGACTTCATTTCATAACGATAATAGTGAAACGGAGATCAAAAACAACCTCCGGAAAATTTGATTTGTTCCCGATCATTTGGGGTGTGGGGGGAGGGGAGCGTTATTGTACGTGTTTAATACAATGGAACGTTATCCAGCGAGTTTTCAGCGGTATGCAAGTGCAAAAAGCTCGTATTGCACGGCTTACATCGGTTTAATATTGCACATTCAATTTATAAACAAAAATATCCGAGCCCACACAGCTCCTGCTTGCATGGACACGGTTAGGAAAGTCACGATTGGGATGATTAAGAACGTGGTACACTAAACTAGACGTGACAACACAGCTCCTGCTTGCATAGTTACGGTTACGAATGAGACTGACGCAATCTGGACACCACGGGATGTGAAATACAAAGCGACCACAAGCGGACATATCTAGGCTTGACCATCATGGGCTATAACACGTCCTCAGTCCTCCTCGCAATATTTTCGTGCGTATACGCACATTAGTTATGGGCTGAAAAATACTGCCAATCATATTGTACTTCTTATTATATGGCCGTGACTCCCAAGGACTGGGAACTACCAAATTCACGAATTTGATTGCCTAAAATCGATATTGATCACGATCTAGATTTTCCCATCTAGATTGACATTTAGACTGGTTACACTTGCGTGAGTGATTTACAGTTAAGAAAGGGAAAACATGTCCGTGTTTCTATCAAGTTATACAAACAGGAGTGGAAGTTTTGGGGAACGAGAAATGCTATGGGAACACGAGCTGATAGGCTAGTGTTTCCACAGCTTTTTCGAGTTCTCTCAAACTTTCACGAGTGTCTCTATTTAACAAATAAAGAAGCCTAAGCCATGTTTTATGTCATAAAACACGACGGGCATTTGAGAACATGAGCCGCAGGCGAATGTTTTCTACATTTCTCGAGTGTTCTCAAATGCCCGTCGTGTTTTGTGACAGTACAAAACATTAATTAGGCTTCTATATTTGTTAAATAGAAGTACAGCTTTTAGCGCGCGCTTTCTTATGAGATGTTTTCTAAATAAAAATGCAAAATCATTGACTTGTCTCTGCTATAAATACTTAAAAGAGTACATCTTGGTAATTTTTAATCGTCCTCTTTAAATCAGACTGTATTTTGGCGAACGAGAACCACGACAGTGAATTGGACGCTGTTTTTACGCATTCAGCAAAAAGATAGGTATGATACCGATTGGCAAAGTATATTGACCTAGTGAATTGTTTCAATATTTGAATTGTAGATGATGTTCTATTTGTACCTCCATCAGTTGTCATGTCACAGTAGACTTTTAAAGGGTTTCCATCCTTTCCGGGGTCGATCCAGTACTCCCCGTCTCCTTTAGAATCTCCAGAATCCCGGATGTCCTTGCATGAATGGGCAGGATGTTGTGAATACCAACCTTTTATGCCTATAGATGAAATGCAAAGTTTCGCGAAGCGTTGTGTTGAGCCACCTTAAAGAGGTCCTATAGTAACAGCGAATGGTTTAAGACTTGTGAAGATGAAAACGAATCACTAACCGCGCTTCTAATAATTGTTTTTTTAAACGATAGTTTTTCTACTGAGTTGCTTTTTAGACCAGTGAAATGTGGCATTTTGAGGAGCCCCTTTCATGACTACAGGAATGTGCAGGTGGCGAGGAGGAAAAAAAAACACGCTTCTCTGCACATTGACAAAAATAATAACGATTGACCAATAAAATTCATGATCTCATATCTTCTCCCTTTCTTGGTGTGCGTGCGTGTACGGTAATATTGTGACTGTACTTCTGACTTGTCCCCAGGCGCCAATCGGCCTGTCGGTAAGGGTGCCCATACCCTTGCCCGTGCCCGTGCACGTGCACGTGCCCGTGCCCATACCCTTGCCCGTGCACGTGCACGTGCTTGTGCTTTTTAATCTCAATGTGGCCGCATTTTGAATTATGTTACTACAGTATCGCTATATTTTTTTGAAAAAAAAAATGTACTAAATCGAGATTAAACCGCAATTGTACTTACGCGTTTGGCATCGTTCCCCCTTGTATTCTGGATGACAGTGTCCGGAATTTATTTGTACATTCCGATCATTTGAAACATCAATGCAGGACACCTGTGTTGATGAGCATATCAATTACAAAAGGCTTTTCAATGGTCACCCTGAGATATTGGCGTGCTCTTTAGTTTGGCTTACTCGTTTCTGTGCATGCCGTCATTGTCTTGTGTCAAAGTAATTCACAGCTAGAATAGGCATAAAAGTGTTTTAGCATGCATTTTTCATTTCCTGAAAGCTTCAAATTTCGCAAAACATAGTTTTTGTATGCATAATATAATTCAACAAAGAGATAAATTAAACAATTTCTATTTCAATGGAAATGATTTTACAATAAAACTAGTTTTAACGATCGCGAAAAAGACATTTCTAATGTCATCAAGCCCGTGCAGCATCTTTAAAGCAGTGTTAATCTCTTTGTCAATTTTATTTCATCCAGATGCAAAACAAGGAAAGTACTTTCAAAATGTGAGTTGCATACTAAACGGAGAAAAATAAGGGCATTATAGAACCAAAATTAAATTTATACGACCAAAGTACGACAATGGCAAGTTTTATTCTCTCGGTTTCTTAAAAATAAATTTAATCCATGCAATTTAACCAACCTGAACAGAGCCATAGTATGTCGATCCTTTCTTCCATTTCAAATCGCCTGGATTCATCTGCCGGGTTTTGTTGTTTAGCTCACAAAAGTCTTTTGAGTTATTGCTGCTGGGATGAATATTGAACGACTTACAGTTGTTATTTGCGATGCATTTAAGCTGACATTCAAACTCGTCAACAACAGCAGTCTTCTCCATGACGTGTCCAAGTAAGGCATGGTCTAAAAGGGAGAGAAAACTAAAGTTTTCGCCATGCAACCAACAGAAAAAAAGAAGTTTCTCGGGGTCTGTATGTGGTTACACTGATAGCTGAGAACTGGTGAAAAATATAGCTGTCGGAGAAGCGGTGCGTTTTTTCAAGTAGTATAACGAGATCTGAGATCTACAAAATTTGCTGAAATAGGCTGAAAGTTTAACTGCTAGCTGAGAAATCACCGAACATTCAGCTGATATCTGAGATTCACGCAACCCCATGATCCCTATCCTCTTCCATGCTGTATGTCGCAGTTTTTCAAGGCAAACAAGTTTAGAAGAACTAGAACTGAACAAGCTAGAGCAACTACAAAAATGCTGTTTTATACTCACCCACTTGAGTTTCAAAAACGCTTCCACAAAAGTCTGTGTTCGCCATCACAAATAAGACTACCAGGAGAATGTTCAGAACCACAATGGCGAACTGAATCAGCCGCAAGCCGGCCATCGTTATATCAAAGATATGTTCGACGAGTTATGCCGTCTTTGATACTAGCGTTTGAAAGTCGCTCGTTTAAGTCACATTTAGATATGAGATGAAGCAGGTGGGTAGGGTGTATTGTTGCCGAGTTACGCACAGGACACCCAAGCTCGATATATGAGTATGTGTTGTATGTTATTACGTAACACTCAATATATAAGGATTTGTATGGATAGAAACGGTTGCATTCAAAAGCTTGAAAATATCAACGAGTTTTAAATTCAAAAAATATCTTTACCTCACTTAAGTCGTTTATCTTTATGATTCCGGTGCGGTTTCTGGGTAGATATATAGCTATTTTCGCGGGTTTTTTTTTACCTGCTTAACAGAGTGCAACGCAGCGAAACTAAAAACCGCCTAATTTGCTAAAGAATCGACCCAGACACCTCAATATGAACATAAAGACAAACGAATGAAGCAAGAAAAGATATTTTTTTTATTTCAAAGCCGTTGATATTTTCACGTTTTTGAATACAACCGAACCGTTCGCCTCATACAAATCCTTAAATTTAGAGTAATATACGTATACATCGAGTTTGGGCTGCCTGTGAGTTACGTTTATTTATAATTAATAAGTAACAGCACATTTGGTGGTAATTCAATTAACTTCAGGTTTCTTTCATCTGTGTTTTATGAGTTTTTCACCGAGAAAAATCCTCAACTTTTAAATTATTAATCAAATTCAAAATCCGAGGTTATCTTACACCATAAAATTCTAAAAAAATAACTGAGCCCTGGGCTTAACAACGTCCCTCTCCGTTAGAGAGGTCGGCAGGGGCGTTTAATTTATTTTCAGAAATTTGTGTTTCAAAAATCTTTGGGTTTCTTTTTGGACGAGATACTGACTGAATTTTTTTGTGTATATAACAATACCACATGGTGAAGCTAAAGGCTTTGTAACGGATTTTAACAGATTTTTGAACAGCCAAAATACATACTTGCGTCATAGATAACCTAAAAATAATGGGCCATTTTTTAAAAAAATTACTTCATTAGAACACTGAAACTGTTAACAAGCGTCTTTGGCTGCGGATGGCTTGGATGAAAATGGATTGCAACTTGAAAAATTAAGGCTTAACCTTTCAAGTTGTTTCCGCGCATCTTCAACAAATTAATATTTATTGCCGTGGTTTGATTTTTCTGCACAAATTATGGTTATATTTACATTTATATGTTCAAAGAAAATGTTTTTCTGGTTTAAGTTGCCTACCACCAATTTCAGAATAGTTTAGACAACAAATCTGCGAAATTCCCGTGACGTAGCTCTTTTAAACATAACGATATCACACTCCAGACAAGTCCTTCAGTGTTTTGAGCATTTTCCATCAACGTGACATACAAAACAGGATCCGCAATAGGGGCTAATAATTAGGAACATAATTTAAAGACCAGATCGAATCAGATTATAAATCCTGTGACCAGCCAAGAGGGCGCCTGTATGGGAAGCGTCGTTGAAACACCTTCTGTTAAATCTCTTTCCCAGGATCCTCTCTGAATCCACGATGAGCCCAGGAAGGGAGTTCCCGACCATGCGAACGAGATTCAGTACTCTCGAGGCTTTGTTATCAAAACTAAAAGAAATGCTTTGACAATAAAGATACTACCAGTTTTCTTTGTTGACATTTATTTTGTTAAATGCTTATTACAAAATAGAATAACTGATAGTGGGTTCTTCTGACCGAAGAGAAACACCCAAACTCTGTTTTTACATTGTTCGTAAGAGCATAGTAACTGAATGCTACTTTAGTGTGCGGCATTTTTAACGTCAATCATTCAACGGATTTGGAAAAATTCTTAGATTATCTACTCTTGAAAGTATATATTACCCTTTTTTTATAATTTCTAAGCTATGAGATAACGTTGTTAAAGATGCCTGTACATCAACAGCACTCATGCTTGTCAGTATCCACATCCACTAAAATAGGAGAAAGGCGAGTCAAAGAAAGAAGATCGTTACAAAACCAACTACTTCCTAGTTTGCTTATCAGTGTAACTGACCTACAGATAATGAAACAAACATCTGAACTACAGTCTTGTTGGCGAAAGGCTCTAAATCATTCTCTTCTCTTCTTAACTTCTCAATTCCGCTCTTCAAACTTGAATCTGTCCTCGTCAATTCAAATTATAGTCAACCAACTCAGAAGGTTTAAAAAACGTTTACCAAGTGATATAGATGCTTTGCGTATCTCATTCTCGATAATTATGCTATTTCTGTTATGTAATTATGCAATTTCTGTTACGAGAACTAAGAACCTGATCGTCATGAATTAAAAACACGAGTGCGAAGAACATAAGTACTGGAGAAGGTGATTAACAAATCACGTCAGTCTGTTAGTCAACAATGGCCACTATGGTCTGTTGGGTTCTTTTCAGAAAGCAATGTCTGACAGACCTGAAAGTCAGAAAAACATGCTTTTAGTATTTTGCTGTAAAGAAGGACAACTGGTCGAATATTGACCGATTAAAGGGGCACTGTCACGGGGATTCTTACGTTTTGGGGTGAAAATGTGCTGAAGATGAAATGATCTGCTTTTTCACGTACACAGATTACTCCCAGAAAGTCAAGAGAAGGAAATCTATTGATTTTCTCAAAGGAAGAACAAACCATAGTCAGTTACAGGCGGTTTTTCCACAAAACAAAGGAAAAACTTGAAAAAATCAGCCTGGCGGGTTGGGTACTTTTAAGCGAAACGGAACCAGTATTTTGGGGTCTCCTGTCATTAAAATGTCTTTTGGCTTTTCAAAGTTATCCTAGAAATTTGTGGCAGTGTCCCTTTTATGAAATCCATGAATTATAAAATACTGCAGCCATTTGAGAACACAAGTATGAAGAGAAACGTAGAAAGCCAGCAAACAGGAATAAACAGGAGCAAAGAGACAGCACTTGTCATAATTTGGTGAGTGACACTCAATTTAACATTGGCTTTGGCTTCTTGTGCTTTATACCAATTATAGATTTCTCCACTCACAAAACAACAGCATCTATTTTCTTTATACAATACTTTAAATACAATGTGCTTTTTAGCCAATCAGGGAGTGTTCATAGTGGTATCCATTGATTCCAAATTAAATTGTCTGTTAAAACACTTTTTCGAGCATAAAAACACAACAAAGAAAACAGACAGCAAGGTATAACAAATTCTGCTCACCAAGTTGCGCTGCATCATTCACAGCCCAAGCAATGCAGTAATGTGATAGAAGCTGATGTAAGAGATCCACTTCGTCAAGGAATTCTATTCTCTCTATTCTATTTGGAACAGGACAAAAAAGTACAATAACACGAAACGAATTATTTTGCCTGGATGATATGATAATAATATCCAAGTAGACACATGGCATGTCTACCCAAATCTTCTCATGTCATTAGGCCATTTCCGAGTTACGTTTTGCCTCCGTGTCAAACCGAGTCTTCGTGCGAAACCATGCATATGAAAATGAGTTTCAGCTGTAAGTCCACTTTCATGCAAATCAAACTCATTGTCATTTGAATGGTTTCGCGCAAGGACTCGTTTTGAAAGTGAAGCAAGGGGCAACTCGGAGATGGCCTATTAAGAGCACATGAATTAATTAACAAAAATATGGTTATGCCTCTTATCAGTTTGATATCCGTGAAGACTTTCACAGTAGCAGTAATCAAATAAGATTGCAACCTGTTACAATCACCTGTTAATAAACAGAAAATGGAACATACAGCACCAAAGCCAAGACAAAACACAGTTCAGTTCAGCATCGAGTAATCATTACGAACAATTTACAAGCCTCGCGAGAAAATCAAGCATTATTAAAAGTTACAGCTTTTGAAAGCCTCACGAGGGACTGTGTAAGTCACACGTCTCTCGAGACGAGAAACGCGTCAACAAGGTGTCAACTAACTTTTGACTCATTCTGCAAAGTGATGTTATTTCAGTACTAACCTTGTTCTGTCGTTTGAGGGTAAGTACTTATAGACACTCGTCATATCGAGAACTTGAGCTTTATCCCAATTGTTGGATAAAAATCTTTGTTTCTGATAATTGGAAAATGATACACATCAACATGAAATAGCATTTGTATCTCTACACTTTCAAAATTATTTTCTTATCTGCACAAATTGACAATCACACACAACTCTCTATATTATTTGCAAACCTTCTGAATTACTCACATGTGATTCAAGGTCAGGACAAGCACATGCTCCAAGAAGTTCACAGTTTCTACTCTGCAAAAGACACACCCAGCAGCATTCTGAATGCATGTACTTCTGTTGTTGTTGTTTTTTTGCTGTTTTTTTTTTCACCTTACATCCAACTATTTTAGGAATTCTACTACGGTCTAAAACCAGATGAAATAATAAGAGTAGGAGAGTGCAAGAAAAAAAAGATGCAAAAGCTGAAAAGGAGAATGGAAATGTCAGGAACAGTCATGAAGGGATAACAAAAAGAAGAAAGAGAGGTGGAGTGGGCTAATGGCTAGTGCACTGGGGACTGAATCAGCCGATCCAGGTTAGGGTACTGGCTGGGGTCATTACGTTTATTAGTGCTTTTTCCTACGCAAGGGTATAAATGGGTTTAAGCGACCTGTTAGGGAAAATTGCCAAAATGCTGTACTTCTAGTGACTTTTTGCTAGAGAAAACCAGGATATATATGCTCCATTCATGTGTGCCAGCTGGCCAGATTTTATGCAAAAAAACCCTGAAGGGACAAACAACACTCGTCATAGTCAAGGTACGGTAAGGTAAAGTCTACATTTGAGTTTAGTGGCCCATCAGGCTGGAACGTATCCCGGTTTCCCTAGCATGAAGCGACTGGGAGAATTTCTACTCCCCCCTGGATGGGATACTCGTCCATCACAGGATTACCCCAACAGTAAATTCGCCGGTACCCATTTGTACCCATGTACCTGGGTGGAGAGAGGCACTGTGAGAGTAAAGTGTCTTGGTCCAAGAACACAACACAGTGACCCCAGCCAGGGCTTGAACCCAGGCCACTCGATCCAGAGTCCAGTGTACTAACCATTAGGCCAGCATGCCTCCAACAAATGCCTTTAAACTGTATTCCTTTGTTTGAGCTGAAGAACATATTATTTCACTTTTAAGTTTGGGTTCATCAAGAACAACAAAAAAGCATGACCAAGCTAGCAGCTACAATGTACATGACTGTACAACAAAATTCAGATTGGAATTAACATGTACCCTAAGATTCTGGATCATAATTTGTCCAAATCTGTCCTGCATATTCACCTGAAAGTTAATCACAACCAAAAAGTACCAATCAACCAAAACATGAAGTAAAACACCACCCCAGCTGTAGGAATCACAAACCACATAACACAAAATCACATCTAGTTTAAGTCCCCACCATCTCCCCCCCCCCCCCCCCCCTGGTCCTACACCCCTACACCCCACCCCTACTTCACACCTAACACCAGATCTAGCAACCTTTTGGAGCTCTCAGCATTACAAATCTAACATACTAATGTCTTAAGTGATCGTTTGTCCATGATCAGTTGCGATAAACTGACTGTAGAAACATACAGTTTACACTTCATCCTGGTTGCTCAGGATAGGTGGATAACACTATCCACCCCATGAATCACTATCCAGTGGATAATTGTTGACAAAACCAACAACTTTATCCACTGGATATCCACAGTGAATAGCATCAGTTATCCATCCTTTGAACAACAGGGCCCTGGGGGAGATTTCAAAAAATAACAAATTTAAAGTGTATCTTTGTCTATTTTTGATTTACAAATTTTTACTTTTGAATTTTTGAATGTCATCAAACGACCTACTTGTTCATAGTTTATATAAACAGCAGTTTTAAAATTGGCTCCAGCCCAGTTAATGATAGCCGCTGAATGTTCAGGTTCCATATAAACCAGCACACATTCTGTGATAAACACTGTTGGAAGGCTGAAAAAAAAAACATACCTAGATTACGGAACATTTTAAAACAGTTATTTCATTGGCATATTTAGAATATTTTAATGTCTTGTTTATCAATGTAGCTGAATTCTGAGATACCATGTATGATACAGATGTTGTAGTTTAAAATGAATTTTGGATCAAAATGAATTTACACTCAGATTTGTATTTTTCTTTGTTTAGGATTATGATAATAAATCCGGAACAAAGGAAAATGAACATCAAACTTAGTTTAAAATCATTTTGACTTGAAATTCACTTTAAACTACAACAAATATATATCAAATTCTTTTGACATTTATCAAATGTTTCTTAATGTTCAAGATTATTAACATTGTATAGAACAGTGAACAGCTTTCTGAGAAGCTAGTGTCACCATCACTGACTGATAACTGTCAATATTCAAGTTCTACCAAACAAACACATACATCATTTCCTTCCAGTGATTTATTAGCTCATTTTTTCAGTAGAGCTCATAAAAAGCAACTTGACCTACCAGCATAGTAAAAAAATCAAGTAGAAAATAATTTTGCCTGGCGTGTTTACCTTTTATCGACTCCAATTTCACTTAATTTGTTTTCAAGTGCATCAATTTCTCTCAGGTCAACAGCCAACAGATGGTAGTGTTTGGAGTGGGCTTCATTTCCCTCTGGAGTAAAATAACAAATGTTTGGCATGGCAGGGCACATGTTTTACAGAGATTAACATTATAAGGAACTTCAACTGACCAATCATAGCTCACGAGATTTCTTAAACATTTTTTACACAACATTTTAAACTGACTTCCAACATATAAAAGATATATGCATGGCACTTGTTAACTAAAATTAGATTTGCCAACATTACACAAAATTAAATAACTATTTAAATCAAGAAATTGACATACCAATTTTTAATCCGCCATCTTGAGAAAAAACTTCTTGGAGTTTTCTTCTGGCCCTAATGAAAAAAAAAAAGATCAGAATCATTAAAAAAATACACTCTGTGAAAGAGTGGTCAAAAGACATGTCTCTTGTTTGAAATAAAAATCATGTCTCATGAGATGAGAAACTCGACACCAGGGCAATGAAAGAAGATTTCCAATATCTTACAATTTGAACTGGTACTGCATTCCTTTAAGTTTGCGAGATGCAAAGTAGTGTCCAGTGACCCAGTTCTAGTGGTTACTATAATAGTAGTAATTTGTACATAATCTTTAATTGTCTTGCCCAAAGGACAATATTTAAGGTCAAGTGGCACTTGACTACAGCTTTATGTGTGGACACCCATGACTAGGATAAGTAAGTACTTCTTCTGAGCAAAGAAAGAAGTACATGTATGTGGCATTGTAACAAATCAGCAGACTGAAATTACTTAAATTACATTTTGCAAAACTTGCCTTATGCTGTAGCACTTTCTGCTGGTCACATTTCCAAAATCTATTTCAACAAACAGCTTTGGTGCTAAGCCCTCCTCCTTTACTTAATAAAAGAGAAACAGAACAGTTGAACAGTGTTATCAGACTATTGAGGATCTATTTGCAAGTTCCATGCCCTGTCTGGTTAAGGGTAAAGGTAATGTCAACAAGAGTACTATTAGATATCTACTTACACATGCATTTATAACTATATCTGGGTGTAGAGAGGCACCATGAGAGAGAAGTGTAACACAATACACTTAACCCATTAAGCAACCACTCTCCCCTCCCCCCCCCCCCCCCCTCAGGAGAATTGGAGATTTGACAGTTTTACAGACAAATGTTACTTCAAGTTTTTTTCTTTTCAGATGTTAACTTCTAATTATGTTATATTCAATAGAACTTTATTCTAAAGCTGACCATTCAGTGAATTCATATTTTTTTCCAGACTCAGTTTATGAACTCTACCAAACAGAAATTAGGGCTCAAAGTCTCAATTGAGTACAAAATAATACTGAATAAGTAAGCAAATCAAAGCTCGATCTTGATTACCTTTAAGAGCCAAAAGAGAGAATCAAACCCTGCACCAAGATTAATAACCTGACAGTTACATTCTGTCTGTGACAGAAACTTGTCCAACAGTATTCGTATGCCTTTGACACGAGCATAATAACCTGCAGAGAGATATTATATTACAATTTCAAAGACTGATATACTTACAAGTTACAGGACAGTTGGTTCGAAGGAAGCAAACAAACATGACGATGTAACAGCTTATTTCATGACTGCACCCTTAAAACACCATACAAACAATGTTTGTTCTTAAAATCAATAAAACATTGCGCTACCTCTGTTAATTTCTGGAGTCTTTCTGTCTCCTAGCTTGGTGAAGTGCTGAATGTAACTGTCTGTCCAGTACCCCAGTTGGACAGCAAATCTAAAATCAATGCAAGCAAAAGAAAAGTTCTTACAGCGGATCCAGGTTGAGTGTTTAATGGTCTCAGCTGTCGCGTTTGTTGTCACGTTTGATTGATTATGCTGCAAGGCAAAAATGACAGACATTGCTAGGCAGGAAGACAATATTTTGTCTGGGAAAAAGCACTGGCCTAGACATAAACACAGCACTTTAAGCCATCAGAAACTGTGGCTGACCCACAACGTGTGGGGACCAGGCTTTATTCACTACTTATAATTCCCAAGTGGGAGTAGACTGCCAAATCGACAGAACAAACATTAAAAGAAATCTATGGAATTTAAACACAAAAAGAATAAAAAAATTAAGGTTAAGTTATTACCCTGAAAGTGAGGGTGACATTGGTTTTAAATTGTTGCGTTTGTATTCGAGTAATTGCTTTCGGCCACACATATTTTAAAAAGTTTATTTTCTCACTTAAGATGGAGCTGGGTAAACACCAGGCCAAAGGTTGAAAAAATAAACTGCAAAGTTTTATAGTTTGTCTTGAAGTCTTCCATATTTTGCCACAGCTACCCACAGCCATTTAAAGACCAGTAATTTCTTACCTCTTACAAGCAGTAGCGTCGTCATTTGTAGAAATAACAGCCTCATCCTGTGACATTCTCTTCTTGAAGTACAAACTTGATCAACAGAAGGAAACGAAAGATTTCAAACAAGCCGCCATGTTTGATATGATGGTGTTTCCAAAAGCACTATGGGGTTTGGCGTCGGGGGAGTGGTGCGGGAGATTGGGACGAGAGGGGAGGAGGGAAAGGACGCCTGTCCCTCTCTTAGCTGGCCGGCCGGGCCTTGAGGCGGGCCGTAACTCCTAACTCGCCAGTAAAGAGGGACGGGGGGCTCGCTACACGAGAACAGGGACGTATGATCGGGACGTATCAGAACAACTCTCACCAACCAGACCCGGTCCATACCGGTTCATGGACAACCTAAAGACCCACTGACCAAAGGATGGACTGTAAACAGGGTATAAATAAACAATGACAACGAAGCAAACATTTTTTTTGTTGTTCCTATTCTATGAGGTGGCTTCCGCAATAGTTTGTTTGTACTCCACTAAACTAAACAACGAATCCAAGACAAAAGCGCATGGGATCTCCATCCCACGATAAAATAATACAGATAGGTCGTAGGGTAAATTTTAGTTGACTAAATTTTTGAGGAAATATGGGTGGCTCACACGAAGGGACTAGTCGCAGGGACCCCCTCGAATGTGCCTGCCTTAAGGTGGCTCGTAATGGTTTAGGTATCATATTTCGGTCTTTTGCATTCTATTATAGCTACACCAATAATGCTGCGAAAAAAACTTTTATTATAACTTTGTTAAGGTTTTAACGATGAGCAAATTGAAAGTTATTGTGACGTCAAATTTCGTTGCTATAGCACTATCAAAAGTTGTCAAAGACCGGTCGTCAAAGGAACCTAATTTTTGGCCTTTTGAGGCTAATAATTTTTAAATCATTTAAAAAGAATAAAACGATAAAAAAAAATAAAATTAGTTTTAAAAACTACTTGTTGAAAGTCTTTGTTTTTTATTTATTTTTGTCTAACCGACAAAACAAACCTTGTTACAAATTTTTAGAAAATTCTGTAGGTGGGGTTTTGTGTGGATACTGACTAAGATCTTTTAAACGGGTTCACCATTCATGTGAGTAGAGCAGTCGCTAGCTTAACATGGCAGCGAAAGCATGGCCGCAAGTCGCATCAGGAGCAAGATGGAAATATGATCCTCCAATTCTCCTAGCAAGTACGAAAACTTGTGATAGCTGCAAAATTCCCTGCCATGTTTTCATTATAACACGGTTGAACATGATAAAAACTCCTTTTGCATTTCTCTATAATATATCTTTTAATTTAACTTAGAAGAGGGTCTGGATGGGGTTTACTGACAACTGACAAATGGCCAAAATTTTAACTGATAACTGACAAATCGCCTAAAATTTAACTGACAACTGACATTTGTAGTAGGTTTTACTGACAACTGACAACTGACCTAACTGTCCTAAAGAACCCACATGAGAATCTTTTATCCTACAATACCCGTTGTAAATAACACTGTTTGACTCTTTTTGTCAAACAAATGTGCGTTTTATACGAATCTCAGCTGCACGACGCTAGAGTTTCATATTCTGTTCATGCGCTCAAAAAGCACCTTGTGGCATTCCTCGGCCTCAAAGAATTAGCTAGAAAATTCGGCCTTGGTGACTTTGACATCAAGGTTTTCCGAATGGCACCGAAAGCGGGTGGAAAAAGCGAAAACTTCGCCATCACCACGGGCAACCAGTGGAAGCTGGAACTACCAAGCTTGCTGGATGGCAGGGGAAGCGAAATGAACAGTATGTATTCTTAGTGCATTTGTATCTGGTATAAATGCAAATATGAATTATGCCAGGTAGCCAGAAATCCTACTGGGTACGGCTACGTGTTTTGAATATTCTTGTTCCTATTTTTCATGCATTATACGATGTGCTTGATACTTATTTGTCTCTGTGATATATATGTTATAATTACTGTGGCCCTGTGCATATAAAACTAAATTTTAAAGCGTTGCGGGTCTCTCTTGCGGCAAATATGCGAACCACCAAGCGTGGGGTTGGTACATTAAAATTAGTCCTCTAAGTAACAATCTTGAATTAACGGTATACGTTACGTCATATCTGCCAATTTAGCTAGTTTTTGGGACAGAAATAACTGATTTAGTTGCACGGTTAATTATTAACAGTCAATTAACTGACAACTGACAAATGGCCTAACATTTAACTGACAACTGACATATGGCCAAAATTTTAACTGACAACTGACATTTGTACCCCCCCCCCCCCCCCCCCCCCCCATCCAGACCCTCTTAGAAGTTTCATAGTCATCAAATATTTCTGTTAATGGTACGAGTCTTTTACAAGGGCAGAGACTTCCAACAAGCAAGTTTGAAATACAGTAAGCTTGTCAATGATGAACACGACGCAACGTCAAGCTTCTAAAACTATATAATTTGCTGCTTACTTCAGATTCACTAACCATACTGGATTAAGATACAAGGATGCTACTTGGATACTCTACATAAAATTGCTACGAATAATAATATCCACCGTCGGGAGCTTAGAACATAGAAAAAACTAAAATCTAAATCCCTGATGCGAATCGAAGTTAAATAATCTTTAACGCACCGGTTACATGCTCTATGTTTTATTTACAATATTTCACTGAAATGGTTTCCATTTAAAGAGTCCACAAATGGTTCGCTTACCAATCAAGAGGATCAAAGGAGACCTCTAAGAACTAGACTACCTATTTATACTCTTGTACACTGTGAGGCCACAAATACGAGGACTTTCAGGCCATGTGGTTCCTAGCCTGTGTACAGCCGTCCAGCTCCCCTCAAAAAACACAGGCTAAATGGTTGCCAGTCTTTAAATGTTTTGTTATATCCTGCAATTCAACTGAAGGAACAACGTTTATATAAATTTAATGTTCAAGTTGTTGTTTCCGTAAGGAGTTTAGCAAGTTCATTTCATTTTGGAATATTATAACAAATTAAAGTTGAATTTAAAAGCTGACTAATTGGTTGGTTGGTTGGTTGGTTGGTTGGTTGGTTGGTTGGTTGGTTGGTTGGTTGGTTGGTTGGTTGGTTGGTTGGTTGGTTAGTTGGTTGAATTGGTTGGCTGGTTGTTGGATGGTTGGTTGACGATCGTTGACGACCTAGAAGCCTTGAAATTTCTTATGTCAATGCATTTTATCTGCCATCTCATGCAACTGACGGCATCTCCCGTTCCATTGCAATTACATCTGTTCTGCCTTCAACCGTAAGCCCACTGTTGTTGAATGGGGTGACGACGTTTCGCTTCCGGCAGCAAATCAACTCTCCTAGATGCTTCCGAAACTTACTGCTCTGTAGGCTGTAGACGGTTGGGTTGATACTTGAATTGAACACAATCAAAGCAGATGCAATGGCATGGTGAATGGCCTCCAGCGTAATGGCACCAGTGAATCCCAAGAAATAGATTAGCAGCTCGGGCACCCAACACAGAATATATACGACAGTCACAAATATAACCATCTTGGTAACGCGTTTTCTGTAGCGGAGGAGTGCTCGCTGTGTAGCTTCGGTGGCTTCATTGTTTACAAACCAAAGACGGTACACCACTCTGGAATATAGAGCTCCCATGATGGTAATGGGGATGACCCCGGCCACCACAGACCACCCAACAGTGTAAAGTTGGGCGTAAATTGGCTTGGAGAAGCTGTGCGCACATCCGTTTATTTCTTTGATGTATGTGGTTGCCCAGAATCCGGGAATCGCCCAGATGATTGACACCATCCAGGAAAGCAATGCCAGTATGATTATCTTTGTCTTTGTGAGTTTGATTTTCTGGCTATGGGGATGTAAAACGGCCCAGTAGCGTTCAATTGATATGGCAACCAGTGAAAACACAGAGGCCACTGCACCAACCCACCCTGGGGTACCAGCAGTTATTGTCCTACACAACACAGATCCCAAGGTCCCCTGGGGGTGGTTGAAAGTTGGAGTTGCTATGAACTGTATACCAATAAAAATGGCTACCACTATGTCAGCACTTGCAAGATTTACGAGCAGATAGTTGGTGGGTGTCTTCATAGATCTGTTTCGCATAACCACTAGAATAACTAAAGTGTTGCCAACCAGGTTAAATATCACCATTATAGAGAAGAGCACTGAGAAGCCAATGTACATCGACGACAACATGTTTCTTTCCTGATTTTACTGCCTGTAAGAAAACACAACAGTGTTGTAATTCCCTCTATCTGTCGAGAAAATAAAAGAACCCCATCTACATTTTTGAGAGGCGGGGAGTTTTACATGAATGGTGTTATACTTCCATCTGACATTATTTCCAACCTCTACTAAATATACAACTTTCGCTCTGGCCTCCGTGCATGCAGAGGGCGGTGTCTTTTTTATGAGTGTGCACATGCTCTGTGCATCACGGAATTACATGATCTTACAGTTCATGACATACGTTGATTTGCCGTTTACTAGTTCACTAGTTGCCGCTTACAAAGACACAATGTGTTGTATTAAGGACGTTCGCGCGAAAATTTTCTAGTAGATAGATTTTTCTAAAATTTTTACTGAGGACGGATAATGAGTTACTTGTGTCAGAAATACAAAAAAAAGTGGGGGTCACCGACTTCGTTTCAGAGATAAAGTCTGTAGAAAACTACCCTGATTTTGAAAAATTTGCGCACGTAATTTCGCACGGCTTTCAAGGTTTGTAGTTTAAATTATCTATGACGAGAAAACGGAGGCAAACGATCTTGGTGATATTTTGAAGAAGTGCGTCTGTTGCGTAAATAATTTTAAGTGTTGCCATCTTTTATGCAAAACTTAGCCCTGGAAGAGGCATTTGAACCCGTCGTACGGCAAAACGAAAAGATCAAAAAGCGGAATTCGAACGTGCGTGGGGCAAAAAAAATCAACCTTTTAATCGATAGATTTTTTTCATTTTCTCACAAAACGTAGGTAATCGTTAACAAAAGTGATCTGTTAAGAAACAAGTAGGGGTCACCGACCGTTTAAGCTAGCAAACTACAAGCGAAGTTATTGCAACGGCTACTCACCCTATTTGTGGTTGGAAAGTTTCCTCAGCGCGCGCGCTCGATGCATGACGTGGCGTGGCGTTGCGACAGGAATTACGTGCGCAGTAAGGATGCGCATAAACAATTAGCGCGAACGTCCTTAAAAGGCGGAGATAATCAAATGTTTTTCTCGAGTTTTCAATAAGCGCCGCCCACAAAACAAAAAAGGGCTATTAAAAAGAAAAACATTGACCTAGTACGACAAGTTCGCGATTTCTGTCATTTTGGAAGCGAATTGTGTGAGTAATTTCAGTTTTCATAAAGTGTCAGATATATCCTGTTCATATTGTATTAGCCCATGTTTGAGTGATTTGTTATGCGGCACGTTTCAGGCATAAAAATGTTTACCTGTGCTAATTTATGTTGACAACAACAAAAACACCTCAATCGGTTTATTATTTCGCCATCTAAAATCTTAGTTTAGTACTAATGCATAAGTTTGAGCGTTTACTCAGCATGATTGCAAATACTTAATTCAATGCTGATATATTTCGGCATGGCGTAGAATACTTTTCTCGATATAATGGTTTTAACTATTTTAGTTATCAGCTTTCCAGTACACCTTTCAGCGGCGAGTACTTAAAAAGGCATATCACGCACAAAGACGAACCCATGTCTCGGCTGCATGTCTTAAAAACGAATTAATCGTATCAAGCAAAAATAGACTGAAAATGATTTGGCCTTTTTACTTCTTCGTCGAAAGATTTTTTTTGGAAATTCGAAGCTGCATGTGGGCTAGGTTTACTTTTTGGACTGCAATAAAAAAGCCATTTCTTTGCACAGAAAAGAGGAAAACAAAATTCCCACCATGACAAAAAACACAAAGAGAGCACGGCAGCAACCCTCCTACATAGAGCGTTGAATTTACCTAACACATCTGAAGGGAACGAACGCGAACTTAATCATGTTTACGCAGCGCTGGAGTCTAATGGCTATCCGTCAAAATTTATCCACGATTTACAGACCAAAAAAACTCGACCACCGCCAAATTTATCCCCTGAGGAACTTGTTGGAATGTTTTTCAAGTTAGTCGAATCTTCTGAGTCACGCAAGTCTTTCGCGTCCCTTCCATATATCAAAGGTGTAACTGAGCCCTTGACCCGCGTTTTGAAAAAATATGATATCTCGGTCACAAATAAGCCAATGAACACTCTACAACAACAGTTCCCGGCCCCGAAGTTTCGCCCTGCTCCGGATTTACAAACCAACGTTGTCTACAAAATTCCTTGCGCCAACTGTTCGTGGTGTTATATTGGCGAAACTGGCAGAGCGTTTAACACCCGAAGAAAAGAACACTTAAGAAATGTAAAAACAGCGGCTAAAGGCTCCAGAATTGCGAACCATGCATGGTCCCATGACCATTCCATTGACTTTAACAACGCCTCCGTAATCGACAAAGGCAGTTTCCGAATAAGAAAAACACTAGAATCGTGGCATTCCATGGTGACTCCAAATGCTGACAACAATTCCTGCCCACTCCCTGGGCAATACAACATTCTTTTTACACACATTCATAATTAATTCACATAGTCCATTCTTTTTTATTCTTACACATTTATATTCATATTTCGTCATTCATTTTTACCCGTTGAAGACTGTAGATCAAACAGTCGAAAGCTTGTACTTTTTTAAATATTTTTAGCCAGAGATCGTCTTTAAAATTTTTAAAAAATTTTCAGTGACTATTAAATAAGACAATAGTTGCGCAAAACATAAGGGCTAGACTATATTCAGTTACTGAATTTAATTCCTCGATAAGCGCTCGTCCTTGAGTAAAGCACTTTCAGGGAGTCAAGAGCTTTGAATTATAGGCGGCGGAATTAATCCAGGTTTCTTGCGAAAACAAGACTGTACAAAAAAAACAATTAGTTCAATCGCGAGGGCAAGATATAGGAAACACGTTCCGCATATTGTACGGCTGACTTAAATTACTGTTCTTTTGGATTTTTAAAAAATAAAGAAAAACAAACATTGCTGGCAGTTTGCAACATCATGTAGCTTGGAGCGGAAAAATACTGAAAATGCCTACCGCTGTGTTGCTCGGCGATTGAGTTAAAGCGTCACAGTAGAACGTCGGTGATCATGACTGTAATAAAACCAAACCTGACTTTCCGCAGTTTTAAAGACTACAGATCAATTGTAAATAAATGGAACGCCTAACGTCATCTAATGATTTGTACACAGGAAAAAGGAGAGATGAAAAATACCGAAATTTCACTTCCTAACTCGATTTAAGAAACGTCGCGAAAAAAACCTTCAACAATAATTTCACTAATAAATGATAATAAGACTTCTTTTGGAATAGACGAGGCGATTTCTCTTTCACTAAAGAGCAGAAAAATATGTTTTATGAAATACTAGCTGGGGTTGCCAAGATTCAGTTTTAATTAATTAGAAGAACATTCGGAATGGAACAAAGAAAGCATTCTTGAATTCTATTGGATAAAGCACCAATCTACGACCAGGGGCAAGATCTCGTGGAGTTGAAATTGGACATCCACCAATTTCCTCTTTCAAATAGTTAAGCTTCTCTCGCAACTCAGTTAAAATGTTAGGCAATCACCTACTAGTAAATCGCAATACTATAATCTAGCTAGAGTTAAGTTAAATTTGTCATTAAGCTTTACGGTAGCAAAACGCTGCTATTGAAAAGCGTACTTGGTTTTTGTATTCATTTCACAGCTAAGCGTCATTTTGGCTGGAGTGTCGTGTATCATGATTTGAGAGGGACATGATTGTTTCATTTATATAATACATGTTAAAATTTTGAGTTAATATGAGTTGATGTGTTTTTTTTCTGGCGACATTACAATGACATTTAATCGGGAACTACTAAAAAAAAAAAAGTATGCTGCAATATAGATTTAATAATTTCGACATAAGGTTATTTATTTTATTTTGGTAAATTGATTTGAAGAAGAATTAAGGTTATTAAAGTAAAAAAACTACCGACCAAACTTCCGATTTAAAATTGCTTGGTGAAGTCGTCAAAATTTATTACCGCCGTAAGGCATTCTTCGACTATTGATTAATTCAAATCTGATTTCTCTGCCGACTCACTGGGAATTCGTTTGCGTTAAAATAGGACAAAGTCAAGGCGAGCTGTTACCGTTTTTAGCTATTGTTGCTTTACTGTTTTCTACACAAATCAGCACAACATTAATTTGCATGAACCGTAAAAAAAGGTGCAAAGAAAAAAGATCTAGATCGACATTAAAAGTGTCGGCAACTCAGTTTTGATGCATGGTATATTAATCATTTGTAGTACAAAAAGTACAGTGCGTTTTAGTCTATCCTGCTCATAATTCTAAAAAGAAAATCGAAAGCCATTGATACGTTATATAAATCGGTAGCTAAACATTAACTATGTAGTTAGCAACGAAGGCGAGAAAAAAAAAGCGTCGTATGACTCAAGACCACGCATTCAACCTTTCAGTAAGACACTATAGCCGTGAATGTAAGCGCACTGAGTTTTTTAAATACGTCCAAAAAACCTTATTATTATTATTATTATTATTATTATTATTATTATTATTATTATTATTATTATTATTATTATTATTATTAAATAGTTCACCTCAGTTTGTAATATTTTAACTTGTGTACATAGAAGCTTAGAGCGTGTAAAAGCTTTCAGAGTGTTATTATGTAGGTAGGCTATTGAAATTTTTACTGGCATTATTCCATGGGAAGAACTTAAGGAAAACAAAATTTGTATATATATATTTTTAACCACATACACCTAAGATTCAAGTTTGTATGAAAAATGCTCAATAAAGTTTTGTATTATTATTATTATTATTATTAATATTATTATTATTATTATTATTATTATTATTATTATTATTATTATTATTATTATTATTATTATTATTATTATTATTATTATTATTATTATTATTATATCGTTCAGTATTTTCGAGAGTGCTTTTGGGTAGTTTTAAGAGAGACTGAACCATTACTTGTGGGTCTCCTGTGATTAGAATGTCTTTTGACTTTTCAAAGTTATCCTTTAAGTCTTTAATACCAGCAAAAAGACGAAGACTAATAGCAAAATTAGAAAAGAAAGAAATGAGTAAAAAGGCAAACATCGCCGCCATTCGAATGACCAGAAAAAGCAATGTAAATTTCCAATGGAAGTCTTCATCCAAAAATAAATTACTCGCAAAGCTTTAATTCTTACACAAAATTAGAGCCAATATTTAATCACATGAAATCTTGAGGGAATTCAAAGTAAAACCCGGTTTTATTATTTGCTAAGCAATTGTTTCTTTTGGCTACAACGAAACAAATCATCATATTTTTCTACTTTTCAATATGCCTTGCGCAACTGTAAATACCAGAGTACTCAATCAAACCCTTGCTCGAGTATTTCTGGCGAGTTAGAAAAAGCTAAATCGGAGACAAGCTTCAATTCGTCGTTTTTAGTAATCTTCAACGACTCTGTCCAACGACAGAACATTAAAAAGCTATATTTATCTACTCACTGTGCGTATATGTACGTATATGTACTCAAAGGAAAAATTTCCAGAACTTAATCGAGGCCTAAGGATCTCGAACAGGACCAGAAATCTAGTATTTTAGATACCTTGTGCAAATAAATGTTAATTTATTCGGACTCAGTCAAAGAAAGCCTAAAAAAATAACCGCTGTCAGTCAGATGTATCAATAATTTGATTGAACAATAATTCAGTGTACACCTTTCTTTGCTTGTAATTGGTTCATAGGAAAAGCATATTTGCGAAGCCCTTTGATTAAGGACGTAGATGTTTTCTTTATAACTCCGTTTGATAAAATAATACTTATAAGAAATCCTGCTGGGCTCATACTTTGCGCGCCCTGTAATTGTTTTTATAAACAAACTGTACTTATTTTTCTAATGAATCTGGTGAACTGCTTAGCTTGCCGCGAGTCTCCAGCTGTCACTCAGTGTTTACTGGACCTGTGTGGTTCTCGGGTCGATTTATGGCCAGGATATATAGAGAGAGCAAACCGGTTCCACTACCATAAATCGACCCGAGAACTACACAGGAGAGAGCAAAAACTCAAGTTAAGTAAGGTAAGACGATTTTTACTTCAATCACTCAATTTTCACGGGTTAAAGAAACGATCGTTATTTTCCCCATGCAAACCCTTTTAAATATGCAAATCGCTCGAATTGCGTAACAATGCAAAGGTCATCATGAAAGCTACTCATATATCCAGCTTAGGCTACCTGTGAGCGAACGAGCAAAGTCACTTCAGTTTTCACTTTTTCGATGGAACGATCTGACTTTGGTTGGGAGCGATCTAACTTGGTACCCATAGAGAGACTCCCTTGTGGTCGCTTTTATTACAACGAATTAAAACGGCGCCAAAATTCGCGCTATTTGACGAGACTAGACATTAAGAACCTTTAACAATATGGCTGCTTTGTGAGGTGTTGTCAAAGTAATTTTTGAAAATTCTTTCGCCATGGTGAAGAAGGAACAGTTCAAAGACATATCATCATATGGAGAGGAAAACAGAGAAGCTAAAACCCACTGGAATCGCTCTGAAACGTCTCCAAACGGCATCAAAACGCAAGTTATACACACAACAGGGAAGGTAAGTCGATTTTATTATTTTTTCCCTCACTTTGAACTGTTTTGTACCATGATTATGTTCTCACACAAGCTGTTATAATAACGCTATTACGCAATGTCATGTTGACGCTTCCCAAGGCCCAAAGGAGCTTGGGCTATCTGTAATCAAATGGCGTATCGATCGTGACGCGTACGTCACGCGGCCTCAAACACAGAGGATTGTTTGCTTGTGGTTAAATCTCCAAAACAGTTCGGACGCACTGGAAAGTGAACGAAAATCATCGGATGTTACTCGGCACTGTTCGGCTAATGAGACGGACAACGTTGCTAGAATACAATAGAGCAAAAGCAAATGAGAATTGAAAGTTAACTGAGATCTTTCAAAATTAACTGATAGCTGAGAAATAGCTCAAATTATACTGATTGCGGAGAATCCAGCACCCCCATGCACACCCCCTTACTTCATTTTCTTGCAAAAGATAGTGCTAAAAACACCGTTTTTTCCACGAAATGCTACCGAAGTCGAGGACAACCAAACGCCATTTGCATGACAAGACACAGACCCGACAGAAAGGAAAACAACAAAATGCAACAACTTCGTTTCCAGGGCTTTTCCCTTCCACATATCCTACGAAGAAGGGAAATGCTCTGTGAACGAGGTTGTGTATTGAACAGTTGTGAAAAGAAATGCAATAGTAGAAAAAGCATAACTACAAATACTTTCATCTGCCTCTGTGCAGAGACAAAAATTATATTTGTACACGACTTTCAAAACTCTTCATTGGGTAAACGGCTCGACCCTAGTAACACCTCTTCGGCAACAAATTAAAGCCCACAAATGGGTTCTAAACTGGCCGCTTTGAAAGCTATACACAACAGGATTAACGCAAGAGTTGAACACGACAAGAGCAAAAGCCACGCCATGATGAATGGTTTATAAAGTGAACACACCAAGAAATCCAAGAAAGTAAATCATTACTTCAGGGCCCCAGCACAACACATATATAATCGTTACAGCCATGATCATTTTCGTCAGGCGTCGTCTGTAGCGTAGCAATGCTTTCTGGGTAACCTCCGTAGTATTGTCCTTTGTGAACCAAAGGCGGTAAATAACTCTGTAGTACAATAATCCCATGATTCCTATGGGTATAATGCCAGCCACGAATAACCATCCGACAGAATAAATCTTTGCATAGATCGCTTTTGGCCACTGGTGTCCGCACATTTGGGATTCTGGTATGTAAGTATAGTTATGAAGAACCCAGGACTGGCCCAAATCAGGGCTAATATCCAACTGACAAGACTAAAAACTCTGAGCTTGTCATTAGTAAGTTTGCCGCGGTGGCGATGGGGAACTATGACAGCATAGTACCGCTCAATGCTGATACCAACGAGATTAAAAATGGAACAAACCGCACCAACCCAGCCCAGCGTTCCACCCGTAACGAACTTGCAAAGGAAAGTTGCTGCGAGAGGCTCAAAGCGAGAGACCATCGGCTTCACGAGAAATTGAATGCTGGCGAAAATCGCCACAGTCATGTCCGAGGCTGCCAGGTTCACGAGCAGATAGTTAATTGGTCGTTGCATGGACTTGTTTAGTAGAACGACAAATATGACCATTGTATTACCAACAAGGTTAATAGCGATCAGCAGTGAGTAGGTCAGCGTCAAACCGAAGTACCGAGTGCTCAACGCGAGAGACCATCGGCTCCACGAGAACATCTATGTTTTCCAGCAGTTTAAAGGACGATAAATAAGTAAATGTTTTTAATACTTACGTTTTGATCAATGTCAAGGAGAAGCTCTTCAAGTTTTAGAAGAACTGAAGAACGGAACATTTGATGTGAACCGCGGCATAAATACAAAATTCATCATCGAACATTGCACCTGTCACGTCAGATCAAATCACACTTACACTTCTTGGAATACTCGTGACGTGTTTACAACCACAAAATTATTCTAATTAAATGTAATAAATGCTATGAAACGGTAACTATAGTTTAAGATAAAAACAATAAAGGCCTGTGGGACAAACTGTGGAAAGAACGTTCGTCTGCATGTGGTCAGGAATTGAGCTCAATCGGATTCTACGCATCATGACTTCTTGGTCAGTGGTAAAAGCCATAATCGGCTAAGTTAGAATGGTGTTAAAAATGGTAAACAAATTATTATTCTAAACAAATAGCTTAAAACTAGGAGTAATCGTAGATTATGTAGTGCGTTCGATATGCTCGCCATTGATGAACAACGTGTTACTTGTAACTTGCCTTGCGTGAAAAATTGTTATTTTCCCCATGCAGGAGACGTTTCGAGCGAACATCTTCGGTCTTCGTCAGTTTCAAATGTCATAAAGGCCGTAACGGCTTTTTTTTTTACTGTTCACTAATTGGCGCGTGCTACGATAGCAAACGGCACAAAGCTATTGTTGCGCAAGATCGAATCACACGAAAGACTTGCGAATTGATGGTATGTCAATACGCTCATTGCCCACGTTGGGTCTCGCCTAGAGTGCCAAGCCTCAAGGAAAGCCTCTTGTAGTAATCCCGCGCTCTGTCGACAATGGTTGCAAGGTACCACCGACGCCACTCGAGTGAAAGATCGTCAAACTGAGGCCAATAACGAAAGCGAGACAAATTGCAGAAGAAACGAAAGCGAGGCAAAATGCAGAAGAAACGAAAGCGAGGCAAATTGCAGAAGAAACGAAATCTCGATTTTTCTTAAGCTACACAAGATTAGGGTTGCGTTCTCCTATCGTCGAACGCAACAAAGTAAATAAAAAAGATATTACATGGCTGTATAAAGAAAGGACTTTTATCTTTTCCGAACACAAATCTATAAATTTATAATTCGACGGTTTATACAACCGTTTAACATCCGCCGTGTTAAAAATAAAAAAAAAAACGGAAAAACATACTTACCTTGGATTTTACTTAATGGAAGCAAAAATGCTGCGAAAAATGTTTTGTTTCATTTTGGCTTTAGGTAAATTTGATCATTTTTGATCACCCTCCGGTTACGTCAATATAATTTTGTTGTTGTTTGCCAACATCGGCTTGGACAACATTTATAACGAGAACCGAGTTTCCGTAAATCATTTGTAATAATTCTTTGTTTGTGAAGACTGTAAACTAATTACAATATAGCAAAATGGACTGCAGATAGAACGAAAGAACTTTTAAATTTCACACCAATTATTGACTGCTTTTTTCATTCATGGTAAACTCCGATCCACATCTTAATAGTAAAACAAAGAGTCAGAGTAAAAACGTGTCGCCCAATCGTATATTTATAATCGATTCGGTACGACCACAATCTTCTGTGAAACGCTGAGTGGGCTGGATTACGGATCGTAATTATAGCTACAGGTACTAACTACTCTATTGGCTAATCGTAAAAAGAGGGGCCGTAAGGGGGTTTCTCGTGAGACGTGATCGCGTGTTTTTATTCTCCGTGATCTATGATTACGAAATATTAAAATCCGTGAACTGTGAATAACATGCTTGTCGTGACACGTGAAAGCAAAAAAAATATTTTTCGACAACCGTGAAACTTGAATAAAATTCTTCACTTTTCCGTGAAAACGGACCTACCGTGCAAATGTGACCCTTTATGATGTTTTCAAATTGCGTGTCTGACCGACTAGACGCGATTTGCGTGATGGCTTAGTACCGTACTTGACGACTTGACAGAAGATTGTAAAACAAACATGCACTTTGATACCAGAAGCCGAATCAAGGGGTCAGATAACAAGAGAAGACAACGATGTCATTCTATTCGATGTCGCTTGCATGTTAAATCACGCAATCATTCTAAATCATTTTGGCCAAGCTCACGCTAAAATTCAGTGTCAAAAAGTCATGGATGTCGAGGGCAACAAACAAATTTCTGTTAAAGAAGGTGCCGTTTTCTACGTGGATCCAAACTCTGCAGGATCACTGAGTTTCCTCGGAGGGAAAGAACGAGTCAGGATCCCACTCACCGAGAAGCATTTCTCTTTGGAAGCGCTAAAAAACATGTAATCGATTGTGCGGGCCTGAAGATCGAGGCCGAGAAACGTGGTCTCGGTTCTTCAATCGAAGTTAAACTTTGTCGGCTGGCAAAGGCCACTGAAGGCAGCAAAGCCTTTTCTATAAATACGCAGGCACAGTGGGACGTTGAAAGACCGCTATTCGGAAATTCGTCAATTTTACAAGGTGGGTATTGTTGCTAACATTTGTAACTATATCTGGCTAGCCCCACATGCTTGATAGATGCAGCTGAGTATATCCTATTACAACTGACCTTACTGGTCCTTACTCACATGACCTGTTTACATGGAGGTGGGGGACCCCGGGTAGGTGAGGTAACCCGCCCAGCCGTGGTCGAAAAATAGCTCGCGTTTACATGCAATCTTATCACCCCGGGGTCCTGGGGTTAACTTCCTTGAGAAAATAACGTGGCGTAGATTTCTTTATTTTTTATTTTTTTTTTTTTTCACGGCATGATTTTCGTTGGCAGAGACAATGTTTTTCGTTGCTTTGTGTTATCGACTGATCTCTAGGTAGAGAAGAAGCGCGTGCTTCGATCGGGCCTTCACTTAAAGCATCACTTGAAATTTGAATACCTTCAGATTCTTCCTGATTACCATCTTGATTGCGGCCTTCGACACTAAGCAGATGAACCCGGCGAAAAAGCTCCCCACGCTGATATCCTCGAGACTGAGACATGTTGTTGCGATTCCAATATGGCGGGCATTTGGTTGTTGGTTTGGATTTGGCGCGTTTTGGTAACATGAACCGACCCCGGGTAGGCGGGTTACCCCACCTTGAAACGTTTACATGGCAAAAAGCAACCCCGGCTGGGAGGGTTACCCTACCCAGCAGACCGGGCAACCCGCCTAGGCGGGTTACCCCACCTATCATGTAAACGCGATCGAGGAAAAATGAGAGTTTATATTGAGAGGCGGGTTACCCCACCTAGGCGGGTTACCTCACCTGCCCGGGGTCCCCCACCTCCATGTAAACAGGCCCATGTATCGTAATGTTGGAATGGGCAGCAAACAATGGTAAAGCTGTCAGACAGCGAACAGTACGCCAGGAAACAACAATGTTCAAAGCAGGCACACTGCCACGGAACATGTATGCTACTTCTGGGCAACCGAAGGAAAAGGTAACGATGGAGAGATCTCTGGGACATGTGGATGCTGCGAGTGACCTGGGACGTCCTGTTGAAAGCAGCAAAGACAGCGGAGACAGCGAAGAAAACCACGAAGGGACAGAAGTCACAGAACAAGATGATGAACAAGAATCCGAGTATGACACAGACTCTGAAAGTGAACTTCCAGCAACTGTAGAAATAGACCAGGAGGACGAAATGACTTTTCTTCGAGCCGTGACAACTCGTAGCGGACGAACTGTTCGAGTAACATCAAAGTTCTTTTAGCTGGCACGTCCAGTTCCCCATGGATGAGGTACTTGTTTATTTTAGATGACCTTACATTTAGCTAACATTGTGTTCGCCGGTATAACCTTTGTGCAAAATTGCAAAATGGCCGATTATCAAGTTCATAAACAGGAGCCTGGCCCATTATCTCGGCATAAATAATAACTTCGGAAAGAAACATTAACATATCAATGATTGATGGCTTTTGTACGAGTGAAGACACTCAATATGGAGGAGTAAGTGCAAAAGAGTTCCTTGTCTATGATGTTATTTTCCGTGAATTGTGAAACTCGAAAATTAATTGCCGTGATTCGTGATTTTCCATCTTTAATAGTCGTGAACTGTGCGCACTACCCCCCTTACGGCCCCTCTAAAAACCACAGTAATTGAATTGTGGCATTCTTCGTTCAACTGGAAAGTGCTATTGAATTTAGTGAAATACGTTCTGCTTCGCGGGACGGACGGAATCAACTATACCTGGGAAAAAGGCCGGACGCGTTTATTTAATTAAAGGTGCTCACACGGGTACACAAAGGCTCGATTTCCGCCCCTTTCTCAGACTTAAGACAGAAATTGGAATGCATGCCTACAACTGCAAGTGCCTATGTAGGTAACCAATTGGCTGTTGAAACACACATTCTCCATTTCCCATTCTCCATTCCTCATTCTTCATTCTCCATTCCTCATTCTCCATTTCCCGTTCTCCATTCCTCATTCTCCCATTTCCCATTCTCCATCCCTCATTCTCTATTTCCCATTCTCCATCCTTCATTCTCCATTTCCCATTCTCCAATCCTCATTCTCTATTTCCCATTCTCCATTCCTCATTCTCTATTCCCCATTCTCCATTCCTCATTCTCCATTTCCCATTCTCCATTCCTCATTCTCTATTCCTCATTCTCTATTCCCCATTCTCCATTCCTCATTCTCCATTTCCCATTCTCCATTCCTCATTCTCTATTCCTCATTCTCCATTTCCCATTCTCCATTCCTCATTCTCCATTTCCCATTCTCCAATCCTCATTCTCTATTTCCCATTTTCCATTCCTCATTCTCTATTCCCCATTCTCCATTCCTCATTCTCCATTTCCCATTCTCCATTCCTCATTCTCTATTTCCCATTCTCCATTCCTCATTCTCTATTTCCCATTCTCCATCCCTCATTCTCCATTTCCCATTCTCCATTCCTCATTCTCCATTTCCCATTCTCCATCCCTCATTCTCTATTTCCCATTCTCCATTCCTCATTCTCCATTTCCCATTCTCCATCCCTCATTCTCTATTTCCCATTCTCCATCCCTCATTCTCTATTTCTCATTCTCCATCCCTCATTCTCCATTTCCCATTCTCCGTTTCCCATTCTCCATTCCTCATTCTCCATTCCTCATTCTCCATTTCCCATTCTCCATTCCTCATTCTCCATTTCCCATTCTCCATTCCTCATTCTCCATTTCCCATTCTCCATTCCTCATTCTTCAATTCCCATTCTCCATTCCTCATTCTCCATTTCCCATTCCTCATTCTCCATTTCCCATTCTCCATTCCTCATTCTCCATTTCCCATTCTCCATTCCTCATTCTCCATTTCCCATTCTCCATCCCTCACTCTCCATTTCCCGTTCTCCATCCCTCATTCTTCATTCTCCATTTCTCATTCTTTATTCTTCATTTCCCACTCCTCATTTGCCATCCCCCATTCCGCTTCTTCATTCCCCATTCTCGTTCCTCATTTCCCACGCCTCATTCGCCATTCCCCATTTATTCCTCATTCTCCATTCTTGAAATGACAACTGAAAGCAAGGGACCGCGGACGAAAATGCTGCTGGTGTACGTACGTAGGAGCTACTGACAGCTCTGATCAGCCAAAAATAAAATACAGACAATAAACTGCAAGGCTGACACTACGTAGAAATGAAAAACCTTAACGGGACAACGACATGATAGAGTCCAAACTGAAAGTCAAAAATGCAAACTCTGGACAGCTGTTTCGACCTGATTGGGTTTTCAGTGTACGGATAGTTCTGGCTATCCTCACTTTCCTTATCGAGACAACGACATGATATTTCGAATTCTTGACCTATTGAGTAATAGTCACGCGGCTGTTGTCAATGGGCGGACTTTCGAATTTGAACCCACTCGGATCATCATTACCAGCGAGCACTTAATAGACAACTGTCTTTACGCTAGTTGTTCTATTCTGTGCGGCATACACTCTGCTGACGAGACCCAATCAGGTCGAAACAGCTGTCCAGAGTTTGCATTTTTGACTTTCAGTTTGGACTCTATCATGTCGTCGTTTTCCCGTTAAGGTTTTTCATTTCTACGTAGTGTCAGCTTTGCAGTCTATTGTCTTTCCATTCTTGACCCCACATTCACCAGTCCTCATTCTCCGTTCCCCAACCCCCATTCCTTTCCATCTTTTTTTTTTAATTCTATTTTTACTTCTTTTTAGCCTGATTTTGCTTTAAACATGTGTAAAGTCTTGTGGTTTCTCATGGGCTTTCTCGCCGCCTTATTTTTACCTTTATCACTCTGTAACTTTAATGGTGGGTAAAATGAACAAATAAAAACGAAATATACGACTGTTGCCAGTCACCTTAATAGGCAAGCACGCCTCTCATGTGACACAATACACCCTGTCAGTCTGGGCACTGATTGATGCCATAAATTGACATTTCAACTACAATAGATGCAGTATATATTTCTTTATTCATGAATATACCTCAAGTCAGCATGGACAACCACTCTTCACATAACTTAGTCACTGCTTTCCAAGCATCATCAAGGCAAACACATTTCAATAAAATATAAGTAATTTTGATCCTTACTTAATGGCCCTTTTCCTACAGTCATACAAGTTGCATTGTTATTCAGACACAGGTATAATACGAAGGCAACGCTCTTTTAATTTTATTTTAAGTTTGGGGTTCTCACTTAGCCTGAATTTCAGGTATCTCCACTGATGCCATGCACAAGCAGAGGAGGCAGCTGGAAATTCAGTTCTTAATACTGTTTAGCTGAGGTTTAAAATATCTCACTCAAGATTATAGGTTAAGAAAGCAAGGAAGACAGATTGTATATGTGGTACAAGAAAAGACCTTCGATAGGAGTGGGGGTATCCACCACCCCCCTGGAAAATTTTACAATCTAATTTCATTTGAGAGTTGTGGCTCATAACTTTTCTGGAAAAGAGGGGTGGGGTGCAGCCCCCTGAGCACTCACCCTGTGCAAGACACTCGCAATTCATGCCATAGACGGTAATATCAGTAAAAGAGTTTGCTAGCCAACGAATGACAGGGGAGTGCTGTTGTGAACTCCACACCAGAGAAGTACGTTAGATCCATTTGTTCTTCACTACATGAAATGGGAGGCTAATTTTTGTTTAACAATCCATTCTTCCTGGCCTTCCCAAAGGGAAAATGGTTCATTCCAAACAAACAAGAAATCAGAATATATCACACGTTTATTACACCCAGATGATAAACTTCGCACAAAATCTTAGTAGTGAGGCAGTGTACAAGTCATTGGCCTTTTAACACTCATTATGAAGGATGAATAATTAAGAAAGTTGTACGTTGAAAAATGATTGGCAATTACAAAAAGGTGGACAATAAAAAATAATAACTGTACGACAATGCATACTGTCATTCCCTACAAAAAGAATTTCTAGAAAAAAAGAACTGTTTTCATTTAAAATTTTTGAAAGTGGGTGTTTTGTAACAAGATACCTTCTAATCCAGTTGTATCTATTAATAAAAGTACAAACTTAACTGACTTGTACATCTCATCACTAGAAGATTGTGCTCAGAATAATGAAATTAGATCACTTGTACTTGACAAAGGGTATTTCTAGGTTATCTAACCTTAGTCTGTAACACACTTATTGAGTTTACTTCAAGCCACTCACTGCAATGAGTGAACAATAATGATATTGTCTGATAACCAGACAAGAATTTTTACAACAGATGGAATAACGTAAAATAAATGACTAGAAATCTTGATGACGAAAGATTCCAACTTGTAAATATACTTAAAAACACAGACGTTTCCGACATTTGTCACAATGACTGCAAACAATGGTTTCAAGTTAAGGCTCGGATGTGAACAAAAGTACAGTAAATAATTTAATATGAACACTGTCCACCCAAACTGTCCCTTGACTCAAAACCATTGTTGATGGGCATCAACAAGTAATGCAGGAAAGGTCTTGATGATTATGTCAAGTAAATATGATAATTTATGTCATCAAGTACACTTACCGGCACTGTAGCCAGTCCAGAATAATCTTATTTCAAAAATCAAAATACACTCAGTTTCCAAAGGCATGCTACATCGGAGTTTAAAAGGGGCTGTGTCATGGATTTTTGAACAACCAAAAATAAATTTGTGTGTAGGAAACCTAAAAAATAATGATACATTTTTGTAAACAATTGCTATATTAGAGCACTGAAACTGTTAACAAGCATCTTTGACTGCAGATGGCTTGGATGGAAATGGGTGACAACTTGAAAAATTGAGGCTAAACTTTGCAAGTTGTTTCTGCATATCCTCAAAACACCAATATTTATAGCTGTAGTTTCATTTCTTTAATATGCAAATTAAGTTCACTGGTATATCTTTGTTTAGATGTTATATTTTAAATGGATTACGTTGCCTACAACTAAGTTTAGACCAATAATCTGCAAAATCCCTGTGACATTGCTCCTTTAATACACTGTAGGCTCTTAAGCAGCCTGCTGCAGCTGTTCAATAATATTTGTTATTTCCACATTATGTCGTTTGACCATTTAAAGGGGCTTTGTCACGGATTTTAACAGATTTTCGAACAGCCAAAATTTGTATTTGTGGCGTAGGAAACCTAAAAATAATGGTCCATTTTTATTAACCATTGCTATATTAGAGCACTGAAACCGTTAACAAGTATCTTTGGCTGCAGATGGCTTGGATGGAAATGGATTGCAACTTGAAAAATTAAGGCTTAACTTTTCAAGTTGTTTCCGAGTGTCGTCAAAAAATCGATATTTATAGCTTGTGTTTGATTTCTATCCGCAAATCAAGGTCATGTCTTCCTTTAGATGTTCAAAGATAATGTTTTTCGTGGGTTAAGTTGCCTACCACTAATTTCAGAATAGTTTAGGCCGCCAGAAATCTGCGAAATCCCCGTGACGTAGCCCCTTTAAGGTCAAGAGAACACACAAAATATGAGATGGTATTTTCAAGTGAATTAACAAGAAAAATGAAGGGAATAAGACATTTCTTATTTGATGTAATGATTCAAGAAATTTACTCCCGCACTTTTCCTTGCTGTATTGAACTTGGAAAAATACTGCAAACCTTTAAACTATTGGACATATTATCTGAAAAACTATTGAATAAGGTGTAAATGACTTTTTTGGTATTTTGTAGCTGGAAAAGTCCTGTTCAGTACATGCCTTTGGTATAAATGGATTTCAGTTTGAAATAAGAATCCCATTCTGAAGTGGCAGCAAAGATTAAAAGATATTTTTTTTTATATTATATGGATGTTTACATGTACATGTAATTTATTTTAAAAAATATAAAAAGCTTTCTCCTAAATTTGACCACATTGATAACATTGGCTAAATTAATTAAAATTGCACTGCATTATAAAAAACTGAAATGCAGAATTTAAATTACTTAACACATAGCCTTAACTCAAGCAAGACTTTAAATGGAGCTTAAACATGACACTGGATATACGCACCAACCCTTCATTTGGGCAGACAATAGCTTTGGTAACTTGTTGGATTTAGATATCTGGAGCCCACCTGCAGTTCTTTTAACTGATCACCAAACATACTACACTCTCTTTGACTCTACAACTAGCAGATACATTTCAGTAAGTTTCATGAGTTTTCAATGCAGAAAAAGCCCAATTTAGACAGTACAAATTTGTTGCATGCAACAAGCTATACTACATATCTATGATAAACAGTTTTTGTTAAATCAAGCCTACAACTTGTTTACGATTGTCACATATGACACAAAAAATGCCGTAGGAGTTTGAGCGGCAATCAAACATCGGGCGATGCAACAATAATTAAAAATTTACAATGCAAACAGCCTATGCTACAAAAGTCACATGTGACAAAGTTGTACTGTCCAAATCAGCTCTGTAGACAATCAAACAATGCTACTGCCAAGGGTTGCTGTTGGCGTGGGACACAGGGCTGCACATACTCAGACATACAGTTCAGTAACTGAGTAACTGAGTGCATTTATACCTTCATTTCCAGTCAAGGCTGGTAAATGCGCTTCCTGATAAAACTCTACTGTCCAAACCAAAGTTAAAACAATTACCACACAATATCTTTCAACACCACACCATAATTATTTCATGGGAGTACATGCAAGCCACATAACACCTTTCCAGATTTCACCGGCTGGAAAGTTTTTGAAAAATAAATACTTGGAAGTAGTACGGAAATCTTAAATGACTGCAGAGGCTTGCTCTCATACAGTACATGTATCTCTGCACAATTATTAAATATTCTTAAATGTCTCACCTTTTTCATGGGGAATTTTTCCTGTTCTACTGGAATCTGAATCTATGTTACAATAAATGCTTCTACGGCAAAATACAAAATATCTGTACAAATTCGACGCAAATTCTACTCTGAATTTAAAACTATGGATTGAAATGGCATAGCTCAAGATTACTGACAGTGAACTGCCTCCATCTCCACTTTCCTTTTCTTAATGAATTAAAGTGAAGAAGACCACCCATGGCCTATATGTTTACTTGTCTGGAATGAGCTGTTTTCAAAACATTTTGGCTCAAATTTTATTTGGGTCAAGGCAACAACAGCAGCGGCACGCATCTGAGTTGCTTTGAATGTTCTAAAAGGCAGCTTCATCTGGCAAGATAATCTGATTTTCCCTTCTTACACACTTCTTTTATTAAACCTGCACCTTAACCAGCCCTTGCATTCCAGGGTTTTGATAACCACTCTTGGGAATTCTGCTTGGTCTGAAATTATAACAAAGATTGAATATTAGATTAAGATAGAGAATAATGCTTAATAATGCTGAGTATATATGCTGACTTGTGGGTTGAATGTTTGCTTGGTGTAAAAGTTTTCAAAGTAGTGTTATTAATTTTTATTTCATTTTGTTTCAGGTTATGATAATCAATATATAACACAATTAAAACTAAAGCTCAAACTGGTTTGAAAATTTTTTAACTAAAGAAAAATTTAAACCACAACATATATATTAAATATACAGTATAAACCAATACCTCTTTTTAAGGCTCAATACAAGAATGTCAGAAATTGCTCATTTGGTACTTATCCTGAATAAGATTAATCCCAGCTTAGACAACTAAGTGCAATTTATTACCTTGGAGAGTCGGAGGGGCTGCTGGACCCAGTTGATCCTCTTGGATTACGAGGCTGATCTTTAACAAAGTTTCGACATGAAGCCAGTTTGGATTCAAGAGCCTGCAAGGTTCAGGAGAAGGCAAAATTCAATCATTTTCAAAATCAGAGGGAATTCTGTTCTACAAGATTTAAGAAAAGAGTACAATTGAAATGAAAAGAGATGTTTATATACCATTCCCAACATCCATCATGAGCGATTAATCAGCTCAACAAAAATGTAACATACAATAAAATGACAAAAAGTAAACTGAAGAAAAGGAGAATCAAATGACTAGGAAGTACTGAATATTTCCACAAGGTGATGAAACCAAAGTCCTGGAATAACTTTTCAAGCTCTTGTTTAACTTATTTCAAAGTACACAAGTATACAGCCATACGTGTACATTGTTGAGCAGACATGTAACAATCTTGGAATAAAGCAAATTTATAAACAAAAGGATTTCTAGCAACCCGATATAGTTCTCAATTCTCAAAGGATCAGTTGCATGTGGCAATAAGTTAAGTTAACAGCATACAAAGAAACCATAGCTGTCCAACAGCCCGGAGCTAGTGGATTTTTTCTGCCAGGCTGGAAGAATTTATCTATTTACTTGCCTGATGGGCAAGTAATGTTTTTTTTTTATATATTTGAGTAGGCAAATAAAGGTGCCCATATAAATATAATTAATAAAAGACTAGCATAAAATGACTCCAGCTTGCCAGAAGGGCAACCTGGAAAATCCATTTTCTTTGCACCCTGGGTTAATATTAACAGTAACTGCTGAACATTATTAATAATAAAACAAACAGCAAGCATGAGCAAAACAATTGTAAACAACACTTACCCCAACTTTTCTTAAAAGATCTCCAACAATATTTAGTGCTGATATCCGTGCAGATGGTGTAAGCGGTGAACTTCCAAACCCAGTATGAAGCGGTGATGTTCCTATAGATGCAGTTGTTAAATTTCCATGTGGGTCTGTTGTCTGGATTGTGGTTTCTGCCTTCACTGGAGTCCCTTCTGTTTTTAATGGCTCCTTGTTTTCTTTGTTACTTTCTTTATCTTTGGTAAATTCTAATCCCTCGCCAGGTTTCTTTTTCTCTTTCTCTTTAACTGCCAGTTCTTGTCTGAGATCTAAAGGGAAATATCAGATGAATATTGAAAAATCTACTGAAAGAGAGCACCATTTATTGAAAAATATATACTTTTTTGTGATGTGGAAAAATTGATATTTCATTATTACTATCACTTTCATGTGCCAAAAGTGATTCACTGACCAAAGATAGTTTAAAAATTTAATTTTGACAAATGATATCACTGGCCATCAACTCATTTGATAAGAAAAGATGACTGTATCCCTCAAGATAATGTAATTAATATAAATTATTTAGATAAATATAATATTAAAGAATTTGCAGTAGCATGTAGTTTGATTTTTGAAAATTTTTTAGAAACAAGTACAAAATTGAGAGAAATAATCAAGGAGCTCTTTCTCTGAAAAACAGATCAGACTTTGACCTCATTTTTACAGTAGAAAGGAATGCTTCATTCTCAAAGAATTCCTGTTCAGCCAGGCATTCGATCAGCATACATGTTACATAACAACATTGTGTTATGTACTGAGCCTTTAAGAGTGTTGCTTGACATACTCCCGAAAACATCGACTGACCATAATCCAATTGCGTTTCCTTTTCTTCTGTTTTCTTTTCATTGAAATTTTTATCATTAGCCACATTTTTGACTTGTCTTAGCAATAATCTCCAAACTGCTAAATTAAAGAATAAAACCATCAGGTATTTGGATATTATATCAGCTAAACTCTCAAACAGTATAATATGCACAAATAAACAAGATATATTTCACAGAGCCAATATCGTGATTCAAAGGCATTTTCAACATGCAAAATTATCTCTCTATCAAGTGACACTTAAAAATAGATAAGTGTCTAGTCAGGTAGAAACATTCTAGAAGGAATAAGGGGGCACGGTCATGGTTAAGTTCACAGAACACAGATTAAACTTGAATAGGTTTTATAAACTGAGAGGCCCTGTTCATGTATAAAACTAATTAAAATTACGTTTACAAAAAAAAAGCCAACCTCCACCTGCAATATAAATGTATTTTAATAAACACCTGAGATGTGGAGCAAAGCTTTAAGATCTTAAAATCATTAGGATTGCAAAGTGGCTTTTCATGACAACACTGACAAAGCCCCTCAAAATAAATAAATGATAAATTGTCTTACCCCTTGCTTCATCTTTTAGTCTTTGTACTGATTCCTGAAGTGTTTCTTTTTCATCAAGTTCATTTTCAAGGATAGCATTTCTTTCTATAGCCTACAAAACCCACACAGAATACAAATGTTATCACCTATTAATGGCAACACAAGACAGGACTTTGATGGTATTTATAAGGACAGGAAAATATTTCTGAAATGTATTATGTAATATGTACATAGTTTATAACAAAGCAGAGTGAAATTCTGATTTCTGACACCTCACAATAACTCCAACCAAACGTAATTTCCCTTAAAATTGCCTCACTCAGTTGATCACTGCAATTTTACCCTCAGTTTCTCAAACTTCAAATTTCTTAAAAACCGATTTCCATTAGTCATAGAGGCTTCGAGATTCAATCAGGATTCCACAGTATATAGCAAAACATAGCAAATGATGTAGAAATTTCAGTGCTAAGCCACAGAATATGATACAGCTACAGTCAAGGTATGACAGAATGAAGGATGTGAATTCTGAGCTGAATTAGAATTAGATTGCACAGGTGCACTGGTAATTAAGATGTGGTGATGTGGGGCTACTGTAGTGACTATATACTTTTCCAGCTACAAATCAAAGTTCCTCTGTGAGCAACATTTGGTTTTTTTAAATTTCAATGACAAGATGTAAAATGCCTCCCAGAAATTACAAGCTTTTAGAAACTTTGGAATCTAGAATCTTGCTCTAAAGGCCACATGCAGCCATGAATGAACCAAAATACATCAAATGCATCTTTTTAAAAGCTCATTCTTATCCAGTAACCAAAGATGAGATTATTTTAAGCCTTCATTCACACATTACAAAGCAAGAACAAACGCAAGCATGAGGCACATCTCGTGTGTGATGGAAGAATGAGAAAATGAAATTGTTTCATCATCTTGTCCTTGCATTTCTGCTTGCTTCACTTTAAAAAGTATTTAAATGCAAGCCAACAGAACATTCCATTGCCTGACAGTGATGCTTGGAAGTCACTAAAGTGCCAGCTAAAGCATACTTTATGGTTAAACAGTTGCCACCTAATAATAATAAAGCAAATTTATTAATTACAGGCTGGGTTCAAATTATATTATTACCTGATTCAACTTCTGCTCAAAATCTTCTAAAGAGCATACTGTTGCCCTAAATAAATTTAAAAAGCATAATAATATGATTTACACAATATATTTAATACTCTACATTGTATATCAATGATCAAGATATTGACCACCCCTTTTACAGCAGTGTAGCAGCTCACGTAAGCTTGTGGTTCTAGTAGTCCTCTAGTGTAGCACCTGCTACTGTTTTGGGACTACACTTGTGACGTTATTCCTATTGAAAGTAAATGCATTATGGACCATGCAATTAACCAAAAGGTAATATTTGACAGCTTTGGAAAATTCAAGTTAAAACTGAAGTCCTCCATTTAAACTTCAATAAGTTGTTTGTAAAAGGCCTTCAATATTGTTATTTGCATAGCTGAATAAAGACAAAAGGAAAATTGACTACAGGTTCAAAACACTGCAAGAAAATTAACTAAACAAATCCATGGCATCAGATGAGGTGAATAGTGAAGATAATTTAATAATCACAATGAATTAGAATTTTAAAAGATGCTGCAAAGTCTGGGGCACTCTCAAATTATCTAGATTTTTCCAGGCTCAAGTGATCGCAACTAAAAATGTAAAAATAATCAAAATGGTGCCAAATTGTCACAACGAAAGTTTATATTTTAGCTCTAGAGGTGTTAAGCAGAGTATCCAAGACAATGATAACCCTGTCTACGGTTATCAAGGCATTAATCATATTTTTTAATTAGCTTCCTGCATAATTTTCAAAGACAATGTTGTCTTTTCATTATCTCATTCCATCAATTAGGGATCACAAAAGCCTACACGTTTCCCTAATTCTGTTTTCCTAGACACACATCGATTTTTTTTCTTGTAAAACAAAAATGCACTAATTGTAAGTAAACATTGTTTCCCCCCGCAGGGTTCGTCATTTAAAAATTCCACACTTATTGCTAAAAATCAACTAGTAAAATTTAAATAATTCAGGTTATATTTTTCAATTTGTTACAGCAAGACCAACATAAAGTCCTGAAATAGATCGGGAAATATTATTAATAATAGCTAATAAGGGAACAAACATGTCCCACTTCTTTTGTAATAAAATCGGTTCAAATCAACATAATATTAATCCTCGAAATTTATGTAAAGCAGTTTCAAACAACATTATTGAACAACCTATTCTGCAGTAATAAACGGGCAAGAGATTTGTTTTTTTGGTAATAATTCGCGGCAGCTATGCTTATATGTCTTAGATCCGTCGAAGAATCATACATCCTATTTGTCTGAAACTTAGTGCACGGCAACAGAAATTGATATGTAGGTTATTTCCTCTCTTACAAAGCCCGACCCCCGTGACTGTCACATGCCACAAATGTACTTTTCGCAAACACAAATTTTACCGATAATATTTGAAGTAAATTACATTCAGGTCATTGATTTGAGCGTTACTAACACCTTACCCAGGAAATAGCTTTTATTTTCTGTCACTGGCTACAAATATTACAAATGAGACTGTAATAAATATTGCGACCCGGCACAACACAGAAAATTTTGCGCAAGACAGCCTGTGCAACATCAAATGCAGTTAACGACGGGAAAAAATATCATTAGATCATAATAAGAAATGGCTAAATGATTACAACCACGGTGTACATGTTGTTGTTCGCTATGTTTTTAAGCTGCAAAAACAACCCAAGCACAGAATGTACTTTTATGTGCCATTTAACTTAAGTCTTACCTTTTAGCTCGCTCAAGATCGTCATTCGCTTGTTCGAGTTCCCGAACATATTTTTGAACTTCTTCTCGAACAGCTTTTAACTGGGCAACTTCATCTTGTAGCGATGATATGGTAAGATAGGATTCATTCTGGCTCGAATCTAGTCTCGCCTGAAACGAGGAAAAATAGATTAGTTAAAACAGATTCACCGGCTAATAATCAATGCAACTCGATCGACAGGCAAGATGGCGTAGTACGCGAAGCGACTGTCTTGCATTATTTACAAACTTTCATTTAAACAACAGACGAACTGGCGAGACACGTTTTTCACCATTAAACTAAATTTTCTCGTATTTACCTTTAAACTTTCATTCTCCGCTTCCAATCGTGTCTTTGCCGCTAAAAGTTCACGCTGTCTGGCTTCGGCTTGCTCTAACTGCGTTTCCAACTCTGCTTCCAGTTCACGACTCCCCTCTTGAAACTCGTCGAGTTCATCCCTTGCTTCTTGCAACCTTTTACCCAAAAGAAACGTTGAAATTAAACCTTCTTTCACTCACCCTTTACATAGTATGACTGTCAACGAATAATATAGCCCCTAAAGCACTCACTTTCGTTCTAAATCCTCGGCAATCTGTTTCCAGTAAGTCGCCTCTTCCTTCGGGTCGGCGAATTCCAATTCCTTTTCGCCCGTAGAAATACTCATTCCCGGCTGTCGCATAAGGACGGCAAGAAGTGTTAGCCCCGAAATACAGAAAACAATGCCCTTCTAACAATCTACCACAAAAGGAACGAGGAAACCGGCGCAATCAAGCCAAAACTTAGTTTACGTTTCGAAAGCTCACAACGAAATATTATCAACATGCAAACCGTTCCCGTGATGACGTCAACTCGTAAGATGTGATGCATTGTGGGATAGAAAGGAAGCCTGCTCGATAAAATGCCTCGCGTGTTTTCACGGTTTCTCACTGAAATCAAAACGTGACATATTTTATGGGTTAATGAGTTTACCAATCAAACACGACAAGTAAACCAAATCGGTTGACTGAATGCTCACCATTCCATAGATATAGCATGGTGTCAGCGTAAAGCAAATTGGTCGCTGGGCGTGCCAAAATTCATGGTTATTCTCGGTCAATCAATAAAATCACTTTCAAAGTATCAAACTTCCGTATCAAACGAAAGAAAAGTCAGTTGATTTCTACTTGGAAGTTGAGCTAAGTATCCTAAGTCAGTCAAGCACTAAGAAACTTGCCCGAAGGCCAAAACGCTATTTAGATTACGAAAATGTTTTAACCAAACGCACTATTAGCGTTCAAAAAAGGCAAGAATTCTATACGCGTTATTTGATTGACTAAAGAGATCTTCTCATTTAAAGGGGCACTGTCACGAGCATAACTTCAAAAATTCAACAGCCCAAAAACATGTTCACACCGTTGGAAACATATTAACAGCGGTCAAGTTTTCTTATAATTACTATACCAGTCTGCTGATGTTAAATATAGAGTGATATCACTGTGATACCATCGGGAGCTTTTGATCTCAACTTCAAAAAGTCAGCCTGACTTTTTCAAGTTCTGTCCTTGTAATTTGGGAAAATTGATGAAAACTGTTCAGGGTCACCCTCTTCTTTAAACAATTTGCTAGATATCCTTCCCTTTACATTCTAGGAGCATTTCCTGCATGGTTGAAAGTACTTAGTCGTAATTTTGTTGCCATTTCACTAAAAAAGCCAAAATATGTTCGTGACAGTGTCCCTTTAAGCTGAGATTAGTCTGCGCTAAAGCCTGGTAACTCGATTCAAAAGGCTAGAACCCGGACCTCCTGTCCGAAATCTAATTAACGGTTATCTGTAAGGCCACCGCACCCACTACAGTTGACCACTCCACTTTTATATGGTTTATCAGCAACTAAACCACTTAGGAATCTTGAAGGACTCTCAACCAACCGTGAACTCACGTTCATAGCACGTGATTCAGTTATAAACCTCTTTTTGCTTTTAATAATTAACACTGTGTATGTCAAAACGCACGAGTTTACACTGAAAGATGTGTTTGCGTTTTTTTTTTTAAGCGATCTCGTGACACGATTCTACGCATCAGTTAGTTTGCAATTAGGCTAGTTGTGGTTACAAGATCGTATCTCACCGGAACACTCTAAAGCAAGGTCCTTGACATACCAAAGCCCGCGCGCGAATACAGGCGGAAGTGTCAGTTGGTGGGCCGCTATACGCGCGCGCGGTCTTGGAATTTCAATGTTTAGTTAATGCGTTTGATTCGGTTTCTCAGAAAATTCAGCTTATTTGTTTGCAAGGTCGGCTTCTCATTTGTCGGAAATATTTGATCTTCTCGACTTTCTGCTAGCATGACACTTTATTCAGTGCTAAATTTGCATTTTCCGCCCGTGCAGTGATATCGCTTAGTCGGCGGGCCCTCGCCGACCACAGTAGAACAAATAGCTTTATCAAGTTTTTTCCACTGTAAGAGACTTGAGAACCATTAGCCCTAAGTGTCGGGAATTTCGATCGGAACGTAAATGACATGGAGGCTATGATAGTTTCTACACTGACCCTCTCTGTTCGTTCAGGCGAGAATTGATACTGTATCGGGAATTTGGGCCCTCGCAGACCACAATGGAACAAATCCTGAGGATCTTAATCAGTATCATAGTTTCGTCAAGTTCTTTCCGCTGAAAGAGACTTGAGAACCATTAGCAGAAAATTGTATCGGAAATTTCGGTCAAAAAGTGAATATGACATGCAGCGGAGGCAGCTGACATTGTTTTAGTTTGTTCGTGAATTTCCGAAACTGGAACAAACCTTTTGAGAGCAGGCACTCCAAAAATACTAAATGAAATATTTCGATATCCGAACTAATAAATTCAGTTTCTTTACTCGTGTGTCGTTAGCTTAGCAACGCCACCCGGAAGAGCGTTTTTCGTTGGCAACACCGTTGTTTGATCATGTGCGAAGATATTGAAACAGCGAAGAGCAGATTTACTTCGGGTGCCAGAATGTAAATGGAAAGCAACCAATTTAAGAAAGTTACTGTGTTATATAAGACCAGAAGACTATTTTTGGCTCCCACAACCGGAAAAGAAGGGAACTTCTCGAGATGTACTCTAAAAATACCAAGCAGAATATCCCGGAAGTTGAGCGGCATGCCAAGATATATTACGCGGACTCAGCTCGGGTGAACTAAATGGTCAAATTTAGTCCATCGTAAAATTCTAATTCAAGACCAAGGCGGTATCAAAGTTTTAACTTCCCGTTTAACACGATCCGTCTGAACTGTACAATAAACGGATCTCTCATCTCAGTGTCAACAAAATCAGAGATAGCAGGACTACAACGGATAAAGCGATGAAACATTCCAGACTTGTATCGAATATTGGGCACGTCCACAAGTCTATATATAACCTTACAGGTTTTTGGTACGTTATATTCAATTCTGGTTATATTTTACTTTTGTAGTTTTTCCGCTCTGAAGGTTAACTTCCATTAGTTTTAATTATCTTTATAGCAACAACTGACCAATATTCGTTCACTACGTAGGTTGGAAAGAAAATACCAGTGTGTAGGCTTAGAGTAGAGCCGATAGGCAAGTGACGGACATCTGGTCACCCATTGGCTACAGGCTCTTTGCAGGTCTGTCACGTGACCCTCTCAAAAACAACAACAGCAACAGCAATCTTTATTGTACTCTTGCCTTTAAAAAAAATTAGTTACAAAATATTATTAACACTATAGGACACACAAATATTTTTATTGTTTCACGTTTTATATATTCTTGTTGTACTTTTATAACTTTTGACCGAAACGTCGTCTGCTTTTTTTAAAAAGTTTTTGTTAAAGTTTTTACAATGATATTTAATAACATTTTAGCGTTTGACTTTTAATCAAAATATTATTATTAATAAAAATAGAGTACTGAGTAATGCTTGGCATAAGGGACGGACCATTAGAAATACCGGAGGGGGTGACTTTTCCCAAAAAAATTCCTGCAATTAGGGAAACTTGTCTAAAAAAAAGTATTCCTGCAAGTGGTTGTGCCTTAAAAAAATATTCGTGCAATGGAGAAACAAATTCCTGCAGATATTCCTGCACCGAAAATTTTTTTAGAGCATTTTAGAGCCAAATTTGCTAGACTAAATTAAATACACCGTTTACGTTTCACTCGGATATTTTAATTAAGTAGTCTTATGAAGAATCGCCGAAATATGCGGTATTAAGACAAATGAGAACTGATTAAGAAACGCCACTAATAGGAGATCATTACGCCGACACTGGCCGAGCGTCCAACTTTTATACTGCGTCTGTGAAACAGCTTTTTCACAAATAAAGTTATTTTTGGATAAGATTTTCCCACGAATTGGTTTCGGATCAGCCAGTCAAAAGCGATATCGTAATAGGCTGCTGATACGTAACTAAAGTGGGGCCTTATGTGCCCAGGCACGAAGTGGACATGTCAGTAGCAGGTAACATAAGTACAGAACTTCGTGCACATGGGAAGTTAACATGGCGGACACATGCGAGGATTCTTCTTCGGAGTTTATGTTCTGACAGCATTTCGGGAGATAATTTCAGTATTTCCTCGTAAAGTAGCAGCTGATTTCTTCGGAAACAGTAATTTTCGCTTGTGAAAGCGCTGTTGCACGAATATATGGAAATTGCACGCTCCGAATAAGAGTTACATTTTAGCCTATAATCGGAATAAAATGAGGGAAATGAGAAATAAGCCCCTTCCTACTCTACTCTCCTCCGCCCCCCCCCCCCCCCCCCCCCACCACCACCACCAGACTCCATCCTGAGTCCCTCCGAAATCATAAATGAATATCGCACTAAGAAAACGCGCTTTTCTTTCAGTGAATTGAGGGAGGAGTGGCCTTAAAATTTCTGAGACTGTGGTCGCTAAGAAACATGATGTTTCTCACAGCAACGCGACAAGCTGACGTCACAACTTGCTTGATTTATTTCCAACCTCGTTCCCACGGACCTTTCTACCTCCCTCCAGTGGAAAATGGGGAAGAACGAAGTTAGCTTCTTTCCATCGCAATACACCATGGACTGACGAGTTCCTTAACTTGCCTTTGTTCCGCCTTAGTAAGTGTAAGAAGGTCTTGCTGGGGCGTGAGAATTTGCCAAACTGCTGTCGTTCTTAAATTTCATTTCTAGTCCACAGTGTTTGTTTTTGAAACAGAAACGGGGTGAGATATTTAATTAAGGCTGTCGTGAGTTGAAATGAATATGAATAAGTAACAATGACATGCTGCTGTTGGAGATTAAATCTGACAATTAATTTAACAAGAGAAAATACTTCAGATCAGAAACACAACCACTTGGTATTCATCGACCATTATGTTTTCACTGTCGAAAAACATACTTTTCTTAAGAACACACTGAAGGACATACTCAGTTTAAGATATTCATTTTCATCTTAGTTTTTAAGAATATAAGGTGTCAGTGCTTCGCTAAGTTTCACTTTTGTACCCGCAAAGTACATAAATGTATCTAGTAAAATACACAAAAGAAATAGATGAAATATAACACAAACAATATCTTTTATTGTTCTGACATTTTCACAGCCTCTTTGTAATGTTGCTTCGTTACGGCTTTTTGAATAATATTCTTGTTGCTAGCAATATTCATTGTTTGACAATGGCAGCCAGAGGGGAAAAACTGGGACATCCAACCACTGATTCTTATTTTGTATTGATACTTAAGTGACATAAGCCATTCTTTATTTGCTCGAAAAATAAACGATTTCAAATTACTATCGCAACTTGATGTGGCGATTTCTCAGAATATTATACTTAAAAAAGCAACAACGAATAGTGAAAGGTAATTACAGCCAATACCACCAAGATTGTGCTGGTGTAATTTAAAAAATCTATTATTCATTTTACAGCCAAGTCATCACTTTAGTAATAACTTTTGTAATGCACTTTCCTAAATAAACATGCGTGTTTTCACGCATACTAAACAACAATTTGAAAAGAATTATGCCAAATATAGATGTTTTAACTTCAAAAGATCTATATCCGGAGTCATAAAGCAAAGAATTAATATCGTTAATCACAACTGAATACGACTACGTTTAATAACATGGCAAAATGGTGTTATTTTCCGAAAAAAATGAAGTTTTCGTAATTTGCGTCGAATTGCCGATACCTCGATCGAGCGAAATTCTAACAGGTCGGTAGGTTAATGCTTTACCCATTCAAATAGACGTGTGCAGCTGGTCTTAAGAAAGTTCCTTCGAGACACTCCTTCCGCAATGACGAAAGCTCTAAAACTGAAAACATAATCCAGTTCAAACAGACTACGAAAAACAAAAGAAGTACACACACACCCCTCATATAAGATATTGACAACGTCTGAGCAAGTTGTCATACCCATTTGAAAACGACAGCTGAAACTATTCAAAAGCGGTTTGTGGTGACAGTTTCTAATGGCAATATGTAAGTAGTCGTGTTAGAATAACTTACCGCTGCATTCATCCGAGTCTACGTCTTTAAACGTGAAATAAATTCTGATAAGATTTTGCTGCTTAGCATCTTACTGGCTGCCTGACCAAGCAGATGGTCTGAAGTGAAGTCGACGTACGTTAATTTCGTGAAAACCGAGTCTTTTTCGCAGCCGGGTCTATCTTCATAAGAGGAAACACTGAAACTTCCTACGACGCGCTATCGCTAAACGGATAAAAAAAGAAGAAAAGACTTTTTCCATCTCAGTGGTTTTTATAGAACGACAGCGATTCCTTGCGAGGTAAGGTCATTAAGTTTGTATTTAATCCTAGTTTTAAAAGGAACGGTATAAATATACTGATACTGAGAGCTATAATATTGCCCCACCGACATGATGTATTAGTCTATTGATTGAGCCATAATCAGCTCTTTAATACGCTTAAATCGAGGAAACATATTTAGGGGACGAAACCTTTCTTCCTTTGTACGCACTAGGGAAATTAATTTAAGCTGGCGGTAGTTTTTTCAACAAGTTTGACGACCAAAATGATGGCACTCTTTGATGTAGAACAAATTCAGGCTGAAATTGTGAGAGCAGTGTGAATATTAGCGTGAAAGGCACTTAAAGACGCAGAAAGTCGTTATCTCTTGGCATAAACGACACATCGTGAGTTTGCGAACATGCAGTCTGCGTTCGCATTCGAATGAGGGGGGTCTTTATAAACTAGTAAGGAAAAGTTAGTATGTTCTGTTGGTTTCTTGGTGTATGCAAGTTTTCACTTACTGGTTACAGACCAGGTGATTTGAATCGCTGAGGCACGAAACAGAAAACAAAATTTCAGCTTGGAAGAATCATGCAAATATATATGTAAACTACTTCCTTTTTTTCTTATTCGACAAGAGAGGATGATCTGCTGCATTCGACCATTATTTCTCCGTGACAGATGGCTGCAATAACATAATAAATGCCAACTAAAGTCGCGCATTTCCTCTGTGAGATTGGTCGTAAAACCTCCTTAATTGCGTGCCACAATTTGGATAATGTTACCGATCTGGGCGAACCGTAGTTTTGCGAGTGGAAAAAAACGCAAATGCCAATTATATAAGTCGCGGCTGAATATCACTTTACCATTTACCAGTCGACGTATGTCAGAAGAAAAACTATTAGGCAGGAAAATTCACTAAAACATCAACAAATCCCGCATCTTTAAATTTTATTCGCGCAACTATACATAAGTTTTTATCTTGTTTTGAGAAAACGGTCAGTTAACCCGCGCGGGAGAAATTCTGCAATCTACCCCGCTGAACGGCTGGTTGCACGTAAAAGTAATATAACTGAACTATAAGGGCCTGGACTTTTAATAAAAAGATTCACAATTGTAATGAGTACGATAAAGCCATTCTGAATTTCGATATCAGGCGCAATCCAGATATAATGCAATTTCGTAGAAATGGATGCCGGCCATATATCTCGCGAAATTTGAAATTCAATACTTCAAGATTTTAACCTGCGCGGAAACTTTTAATCGAAAAAAAAAGAAGAAATAAACAGTTTTAAGCCGCGGTATGTAAGATTCAAAACTCTTAAGTTTTGCGCAAAATTTAAATGGGCAGCAATTTAAAATTGAGAAAAATCTACTTCAGTTTCAGTATTTCATCTCATCAGAAGAAAGAATTCGACATGATTGGAATGTCTTTGCGGAAGTACCCCTCGAGTCGGGGAAGAATAAACTTAAAAAGTGGCTTATTTATTGCATTAACTGTGAATATACTTCCCATCTGTGTTTATATTTTGTGAGAATCGGGTTCGATCTGTGAGCGGGTTTGAAAGCAATGAGATGACTTTCCATGCAGGTATTACCGCTACAGAAAAGGCGATGTCAGAAACCGTACAATTCTATTGTGCATGAAGTAATTCTTCAGCGAGGGTCGATGAAATGTCCAAAATAAACTTACATCGGAGCTAATGTGTTACACTCAGTCGGCCTTGAGAGCCTATAGCAGGTACGTGACCTAAAATATTCAACTCTGAGTTAAGGCGAAAACAATACTCTTGAAACTCATAAGACCGGACAAGGATTTGTGCCAAGAATACTAAATAAAGACAACACCTCGAAGCTTTTCCATTTTCTATTCTTTTTGCAGCTAAATGATCATTTGAATGAAACAAACATTACTTGGAATCTCAACCTATTTCAGCTTACGAAGTTGACACCTTGAATATTTTTATTTGAGGGAAATTGTAAGCGGAAAGTTTCTTGGTATGACTTTCTTTCTTGGAAAACCACCTGTTCAAATTGTGGTCGTATGTTTGGAAGCGTCACCATAGTAACAGAAAAACACCACCATTACGAGTTTCGCCGACAATATTATAATGAAAAAGCTATTTGTCTGCTATTGTATTCTTTACAGCTGACATCGCCGCCGACAAAAAATTGTAATAATTCAGCAATTTTCTTCACTCACAATCTTTTATAAAGGAGCTCATGAGAATATTAACGGCGTCGCTAAATGAGGGTCTGGATGGGGTTAACTGACAACTGACAAATGGCCAAAATTTTAACTGATAACTGACATATCGCCTAAAATTTAACTGACAACTGACATTTGTAGTGAGTTTTTCTGGCAACTGACAAAAGACTGTTTGTTCTTAATATCCACAAAACACCGTTGTAAATAACATTGTATGACTCTTTTCGTCCAACAAATGCATGTTTTATGCTAAATCTTAGCAGCAGGAGGGTAGAGTGTCATATTTCGTTAATAATTTACCGCATGACCCATAACCTGATTGAAAACTAAACTTGAGGAAATACATATATTTTTTGTTTTTGCAATGTAGCCTCTCACACAGTAGTTTTATTGTCGTTACTCCTTTCTCAACAAGTACCTGTAATAGACCCGTTAGCCCAAGTGCAATATTCCTTTCCGACTATTTCATCTAGGTCAATCACCATCGAGGCATTGCTAAACAAAACCCAATGAAATTAATCGTAATAAAGACCTCTTCCCATATTTGTTTGTTTTCAATATTTTGAAGGTTAGTTTTGATTGGCTAAATGTTGGAAAGGAATTTTGGGCTCGGCAAGCAGGAGCCCGGGGGATACTCTTTAAAAATTTGTGTGGGGTGTGTGCGGCATGCTTCAAGAAACCCCTTCACCCTATTTTAGACCAAAATATACGATTTCCCCCACCTTATTTTAGATCTGACCCCAAAATCGATAACCTATTTCAGACCACATTGTATCCAGGAACTGCTTCGGTTTGCCTAAAAATTAACAAAGGCCTCATATTCCTAACTTACACTTCTCAAGGGGTGCATGATAAGAACGATCAGAATAGTTTCTTCCAAAATTTGCTAACTAGAGTCACCAGAGTGCAAAAACCATACCCTATTTCAGACCAAAAACGAGAAGTCCATTACTTCAACGTGATTGGCTACTTGTTCGCGGCAAAGCTGTTCTAAAAATAGCCTACACGCGAAAGACATATCTCAAGGACTATTACCAGAGATGTAGACTTCTAGTTATGGACTTCTGTCTATACCCTATTTCAGACCAAAAGGACTCGAAAACCATACCGTTTGGCTTTGGGGCCACACATACGTATATAGCTTATGTAAGGGAGTAACCCCCTGGAGCAGAAGTTCGTGTGGCGGAGAGTAGTGACTTGCCTTGATTAAAAGGCCGTATAGCAACAAAAGCCGCTTGGAATTATTTCAGCACCAAAATTCAATATAAATGATATAATTTACATTCTGAATAATACCTTTTAGCTACATTTTGGGTCAAAAATTAATAATTAAGCTATATGGTTAATTATTAATAGTCCATTAACTGACAACTGACAAATGGCCTAAAATTTAACTGATAACTGACAAATGGCCATAATTTTAACTGACAACTGATATTTGTAACCCCCCATCCAGACCCTCCTAAATGCGCCTTGTCGGTGAAAGAGTGATGAGTTAATAACGCAGCTTGCAAACTCCAGGAGTACTCGAGGGTTCTTATACTGACTGATGACATGCAATTTATCAACGATGTCTTGCTTAGATGAACTTTGCACGCGAGAAAAAAAAGATGTATTCAATTATCGATGTAACCGAGTTGCGCAAAATGAAAAACCTCAGAGTTGTTGCAGCACATCGCCAAAAATCAGGCTTGACGGCATTCCTTCACAGAGGCTCCTTCAGTGGAGGAGGAAAAGGCACTCAAATGCTCTAAACCAAACCTCTAGCGGATGTGAGACAAAAGAAACGTTAGGCAAACCGTGCGATTGGACTTTTTCACGTATACTTACCAGTGAAACCTAAAAATAAAACGCATCCAAAATTTGTCGAAGAAGCCAGTAATATTTTATCCTGATAATATCGTTAAATAGCCTGCACGTGACGTCGAAATTCTAAAATCCAGAATTATCCTTTACTGGCTATTAGACGTCCTTAATATACATCTTGCAAAGTTTTAAGCTCGATAGCATCCGCCGCCAAGAGCATTCTGAATCTTGGAGTTTCACGCCAAACGATATCAAGATAGCCGCCAGAAGGCTGTCACGTATGCTTAAAAAAATGCTTCATCCTGTGATTTTTAACAATCTGAACGGTTGAGGTTTTCAGTGCGAGAAGTGTTTATGTGAATGTTAACTTGTTCATGAGGGTGAACTGACCTGTAAAATTCTTAATTTTTTGACTCAATAGTTTTGGATTTACTTTTATGTGGCGTGACAGGGAAAACCAGCAATTCAACGGAACTGTCCTGCTGCCAAATAAAGCAGAACATAATCTTCGTGCACATATTGAAGAGGTTGTTGGAAAATGCATAATGAATTCATGAGAACAGGAAGAGTTGTCTTTGTGTTTGCGGTCTTCTAAATCTCTCCTCGGCAGAGGCTTCTTCATTTTCTTTCGTACGGGCTGGGAAATATAGGGAGAGGTGAAAATTAAGCGCGCGGAGCCTGGGTAGAAGGGGAAATGAAAGCACGCGGGGGACACTGGGAAGACACAAAGAGAGGAAAGAGCCCGGGGAAAGAGGCCTTTGTAGCCATGTGATGTGCGGTTCTCTGATGCTGTTTTGGTTACGACTGGAGGGGACGGCGCCCTTCCTGTCGTTCCCTGCGCTTCCCCTATTTTTCATTTTTCGTAGTTTTTCCCTTTTCTTCACCCCCCCCCCCTCCCCCCCCCTCCCCCCCCCCCCCTCTTCTGAAGTAGCTTTCGCGGATGGGAGAGGATTTTGTACAAGTGTAGTTACCTTATTATAGGAAATTAAAGATACATGTTATTTAACGAGAATTTGGGTTTTTCCACTTTCTCAGGTGCCAAATGAACGCTTCCCTCAGAATGGACTTATTTTTACGACTTCTCCAAATTGCTGTGATTTGCTACCAATCACAGCAGACTTCCTCGTCCGCCAACGTAATCGTCAACGTTTCGTCGACCAACGCAACCATTTCGTCGACCATCGCAACCCTTTCGTCGACCAACGCAACCCTTTCGTCGACCATCGCAAATCTTTCGTCGACCATCACAACCCTTCCGTCGACCAACGCAACCCTTTCGTCGATCATCGCAACCCTTTCGTCAACCATCGCAAATCTTTCGTCGACCATCGCAACCCTTTCGTCGACCATCGCAGCCCTTTCGTCGCCCAACGTAACCCCTTTGTCGACCATCGCAACCCTTTCGTCGACCATCGCAACCCTTTCGTCGACCATCGCAACCCTTTCGTCGACCAAAGCAACCCTTTTGTCGATCAACGCAACCCTTTTGCCGACCAACGTAACCCTTTCGTCGACCATCGCAACCCTTTCGTCGGCCATCGCAACCCTTTCGTCGACCATCGCAACCCTTTCATCGACCATCGCAACCCTTTCGTCGACCAACGCAACCCTTTCGTCGACCAACGCAGCCGTTTCGTCGACCAGCGCAACCGTTTCGTCGACCGACGCAACCGTTTCGTCGACCGACGTAACTGTTTCGTCGACCGACGCAACCGTTTCGTCGACCGACGCAACCGTTTCGTCGACCGACGTAACTGTTTCGTCGACCGACGCAACCGTTTCGTCGACCGACGCAACCGTTTCGTCGACCGACGTAACTGTTTCGTCGACCGACGCAACCGTTTCGTCGACCGACGCAACCGTTTCGACTATCGCAACCGTCGCGGTGTCCTCCTCCGACCTTATAGGAGTAAGTACACCAGGAAAAGAAACCTTAATGTCCACTGGCGTTAACGCATTAGTGTCGCAGACAAGCGGTGTTCCTGCCACGTTAACGGAATCAGCGTCACAAACGGCGAGTGGCGTTTCTGCCAATTCAACCGCGACGAAACCAACGTTGCAGACGACGAGTGACGTTTCTGTCATGTCCAAGGAATCAGTGCTGCAAACAAGCAACGTTCCGGTCGCGTCAACGAATCCAGTGTCAAATGCAAGCACTGTCTCTGAGAAAGAAACAAATGTGAGTCACTCTGGCTCCTTTCCACACCAAACACATTATATGACTGCCAACTATTCGTCAAGCTCTGTTCCTCGGCCAGGTAGCGTCGCCGTTACAATCGTTCCTACAACGACGAGAGCTTCTTCTACATTACAGAGTCTGACACCTTCATCTTCAGGTATCAATAGACCTAGGCTGCGAATCTTCCGGGCACTAGGGAATGCAGGCTATATGAGATCAGTTTTGCAGTAAATTCTGCCATTCCTCTGAAAAAAAAGAGTGCAAACATGTCGCGAAAACCTGTACTGTACGAAAAGGTGGTGATAATTTTTATGGACTACTGAAAATGGCAATTTCTTACTATTGCGATCACAAATGAATGAAAACAAAAGATTCAAAAGACCCAAATTACAATAGGTTTGGATTCAGCAACACCAAACAATACCGAAAAACAGGGACATAGCTTGGATCTTCAAAAGGGGGGGGGGGGGGGGCAAAGGGGGGGGGGTCACACCAGTGTCACACCCAGGGTACTGTAGATGTTCGGTCCTGAAAATGGAGTATGTAACTATCTAGCACTGGAAAAGATCTAATATGGTATATTGATTCTTCTGATTAGCGCTTTCTCCCCACCTGAATTATAAGGTTTGTACAGTGGAACCCCCGATATTACAGACAGTTTCATTTGTTACGGCGAAAAGCTTATATATTTTCTCTAAAACTAACCCGTTTGTTACGGACACCTTTTATACGGTCAACGGACACTTTTCTGTGTCCCGCTTGACAAACTCTTATACATCGCCAATCCCGCTTTACGGACACTGTTTATCAGTGTGCACTGTCTATTGTCATTGTCATGCATAGAAGCTATATGACAAGTCGGAGGACGTGATTGAATATCTCTCCAATGAAAACCTAACAAAACAACGAATAACCTTTCAAAGGTTTTGTCTAATATTCAGTCCACCTGGTTGAGTCGCAAACTAAAAGCGTCAGTGCAAAGTAAAGCCACAGACTTTTTCAAGGAGTCCTTCGTCGAGTTTCAAGAACGGTACTACAAAATTAATTTTAGTCCGAGAGTATGATAAATGAACATAAGGTTTCCATAATTTGATTTTACAGTTACAGTACAATTAAAACAACGTTTTGTTGCCGTAAAAAGTCTGCCTTAGTCTTTGTATCGATAAAACACTTTTTATCTGAGAGACCGCTTAATACGGATACTTTGGCATGTCCCCTTGGTGTCCCTGTTAACGGGGTTCCACCGTATGTTGTTTACTTAAACAAGAGGTGGGGGGGGGGGGGGGTTAAGGGCGCCCCAGGATACCCACCCCACCACCCCTCCCCCCCCTCCCCACCCCTTAAGTTTACTTGATTTAGCGTTGGGCCGGGAATGACTGGTTAAACTTGTTTTTGTTTTGTACTGTTTCAGTGTCGCTAAACTGGACAGACTGGTCTGTGGACGAAGACGATTGCCATAAGTACTGTACAGGAAAGGGTGGGACAGTGACGGCGAGTCGCCAGTGTCATTCACACTCAAAGACGCTGGATAACAGTGCTTGTATCAAACACAACAACTTGACAAAAGTGGTTAAATGCGTTGAACCGTATTGCCCACTCTCAGGTTTGTTCCTGGATTTGCTTAACGGAAGTCTGTAATTGTCAATCCTTAAAGATAAAGGCCTTTTTAGCCTCCCTGACACAGATCCCAGTTCCTTGCCGGGTGTCACGACTATGCAAGCTTATATGAAGTACTCTCTTGCCGGCCTGCCTTACAGTGTCAAATAAAAATCTAGGCCCAGTTGTCCAACGCAAGATAAAACTAATCCCGGATTACCACAAACTTTTAATTCAGTTTTGCATATATAAAAAAAAAATTCATTACTTGTTTCTACAGGCACAGAAGTGTTCAGAAGTTCCATCTCCACAGTTGCTGTCGGCATCTTGCTCATCGCGTAAGTTCATTTTATTTTAGCACCACTTTACTAATCAAGAAACGCGATTTCCGCGTAATTACGGCCCATGATAGTCGATGATAGTTGACGATAATCGATGATAGTTGAAGCGCGCGCTTCCGTTTGACCACCAACTATCATACGCTATCATCTGCTATCATCAACTATTATTCATTTTGAGCTTGTTCAAATTCTTCATGATAGTCGATGATAGTTTTTCCCGTTTGACCACGCGTATGATAGTTCATGATAGTTTTTCAGTCAGCTGTTTTCCCCCAAAATCGGCGGGCTCGTTTAAAATGGTCGCCATAAGTTCCTCGCGAGGCTCAGCTGCAGCTTCAGAAATTCGTGTTTATATTCAAGATGATAATCATGACAAAAAAACTATTGACGACCAAGATAACATAGAGAAGATATCTTCCGAAGAAAGCGTCAGCTCGCAAGAATTAGAAGAAACACCGCAAAAAAAAAAAAAAAAAAAGAAGCGCATCACTAAATGTTCATCGGGTAAGAAGGGCAATGCGGCGAGACAGAGTAATGACGAATTTTAGGCACGGCCCTGCCTTTGGGACATTTCTTCGAATGAACTAGCTGCTCGCGTGACTTTGCTCGTGCGACTGCCGGTGAACTATTGTCAACTATTACAAACTTCTTTGGCCGTTTGACCATTTCAATGATAGTTGGTGATAGTTGATGATAGTTAGGAGAGAATCAACTCTCATCGACTATCATGTGCCGTTTGACCAGGGCTTAACAATTAGACACAATGTTAGATTATGAGCTCGAAATTTCTGTGACATAATGATGAGGCCGTAGGCCGAATCGACCATCACCTCAAAGAAATTGAAGGCGAATAGTCGAATTCTCACTAAATTATGTCCAATTGAACAATTTCCAATTATTCCAGTTCTAGTTCTGTATTATACAGTGTGTTTTATCTTACACATTCCGAACTCGCTCCGAACTCGTGTGCTAACGGCTAAACCAATCAGATTGCGCATTTGCATTGGTATATTTGTGGAAATCTTCTGATACAGCCAATTCACATTATCATTCGATGCATTTTGCCTTTCCTTTTCATTGGTTGGGACCCTAACACGTGATCTGTAAATAACTGCTTACAAATACAATCTCGTCCCCAGAGATCGCTGATCAAGGGCACGCAGGCTCTGGGAACGAGATTGAGCGAAGTCATTCTCGTTCCCAGAGCCCTCCGTTTTTTTGGTCGCGTGGTCAGCGAAATTCGAGATGTCATTTAAAAAACGCGAGGATGCGCATGAGTAGACCATTATTTGTAGGCGCAGACCAGAAGGATGGCAGGCTCTGGGGACGAGATTGGATTTTGCTATAAATAATTTTCTGCTCATGCGTAGTTGTGTCAACTTCCGGGGAAAATGGCAGCTCGTTTTCCAGGGTTGTGGAAGGGCTAAAGCGTTTGATTTTTCTACTAGACCTAGTAAAACAGCGGGAATACAAAGAAGGTAACGGAAATTTCACTCCACTTATGTCCAGTATTGAACGCACTTACAAAATTTAGTGTTTGACGAAATTCTGCAAACGCAACGATTTTTCTCTACCTTGACGGTTTTTCGTCATGTTAACGATTTTCCGCAGTTTTTTGTCTTGCAAATTTCCGCGTCTTGTAGTGTATTGAAATGCTAATTCGAACACTTCACCTGAGCCTGCCTGCGGATTTGACAAAATTTACAAAATTTGCGATTTTTCGCAACCTTGACGGTTTTTCGTCATGTCAACGATTTTTCGCAGTTCATTGTCTTGCAAATTCCTGCGTCTTTCGACATGAATACACCTCGTTCTTTAAAGGAACAAGAGCGCTCCACATGAATATACCTCGTCAGTCTTTAAACCATCGGCCAAAACAAGCATACTACACATGAATATACCTCGTTCTTTAATCCATGAGCCGAAACAAGCGTGCTACAAATGAATATCCCTCGTTCTTTAAACCATCGGCCAAAACAAGCACGCTACACATGAATATACCTCGTTCTTTAAACCATCGGCCAAGACAAGCATACTACACATGAATATACCTCGTTCTTTAATCCATGAGCCGAAACAAGCGCGCTACAAATGAATATTCCTCGTTCTTTAAACCATCGGCCAAAACAAGCACGCTACACATGGATATACCTCGTTCTTTAATTCATGAGCCGAAACAAGCGTGCTACAAATGAATATACCTCGTTCTTTGCAAGGCCGCTTCGTGGCCTGAAGCTCGCTGTTGTTAAGTGTACAGCCAAGTGGGGATCTTTCGTAATTTTCGTTGCTGCGTTCAATCCTGGACATTACTCGAAATTTCCCTTAATGTATTTCGGCAATATATCTGAAAGAAAGAGAGTTAGAACTAGCATTGGAAGATGGATGGCGAACAGCTCACATCATCGAACTTGAACTTGAAGTTTCGCTTTCGTTTGCATCACTTAAGCAAGGAAGCGCGAAGTTCCCACTTCCCGTAGGTAATTGTGCAAAACGTGCAAAACAAATTCAGTGATCGAATGATAAAACAGTATGTTATTGAACTCGGTTTTCGCAAAATATCATGATTTAACAGTGTCTCGCAGATCGGCACTAACAAATCAGGGGCACCCAAAGACCGTTTTCTCTCAAATGCTTTCAAACGCTGTTTTAGGCTATCTGGAGTACTTTTAAAGCTCTGTGTGTTAATTTTAGGTTGCGCTAAAAAAATTTTATCTGTTCGGTTATTCTAGAGGAACTTGAGTATTCTCGAATTTATTAGGGCTTTTTTGTCCATTCCCCGAAAACCTTAGGTCTTATCGCCTTTCGGAAAATGATAGCTGACCTTTTTTCGGTACCTAAAACGACATTTTTTACAATTCGAAAACAACAGACATTAAATTTCTCATATCACGAAAGTTCGAGGTGACAATTCTCTTCAGAAAATCAGAGGGGATTAAAGGCCTTCCGAACAGATAATTTACCGAAACGATCCGTTGGGTGCCCCCAACAAATTACGATATTTTGTTCAACCCCGTCCAATAAGTGTTAATTATCCTGCTCACTCAGTTTTGGGAAATAACGTCTGATTTTAGCCAGTATCAGACGTTATTCCGCGCGATCGCAGCGCACGATGGGCAGGTTGAGTTTAATACCGTCGAGTATACAACAGCTTTCCTATATTTTGATTGGATGTTGGGGAAATGAGTAACAGTTGTTAAGCAACATGAGGTAGTGTTCGCAGTAGTTTTGACTGGCTAAAAAGCTCTTTATTGAAGTAGTTCACTGTAAGGTTTACCAAAAATATTCCTCCCCAGCGCACCATCCCCTCCCCCCTTCTCCTTCCACTTCAAAAACATCACAACCATTTTCATAAGCAACGAACGGTTTGATGCGATGTTTATTCATCATCTGCCCTCAGCACGTCAACGAACTAAAGCACAAGTACAAAACACACTGCGGTGACATTGTGATGTATCAGTCATTCTCCTGCTTTCTCATCTTTCCAGATTATCGACATTTATTCGAGGCTGAATGCTAAAAGGAACTCTTCAAAGTTGTATATTTGGTAACTGAAGGAAGTTTACAGAAGCAGCAAACGACCCTTGAATCAGAGTTACAGACAAACTCAGCATTTTGTAGAAAAAAGATAAGAACGGATATTTGACGGTTATTTAACTCCAAAAGATTTTTAAATTACTTAGTAATTGCTTAGGGTAGGATAACAAGTGTTACAGCGCGACTACTTAAACCGGAACACTTGCAAAAAAAAAAATTGCCCTCCCCCCCGAAAAAAAAAACGTTAATTGAGAACAATGGACTCCACACTGTCGATTCTCTACATATCCTGTCTTTGAAGCGATTTATTTTATATACATTTCTCGAACTCCCAATTTCTCGCACCAATTTTCGTTTCCCTTGAAGGTTTCTATAAATCGGGATTCTACTGTAATTATTAATTTTACTCAAATGTTCAACTTGAAAAACTCGTTCTTGCGACAACCACGCCCTTTTCCCAAGTAGTCCGGTTCAGGTGGTCGCAATTTGAGTGGATGGCGTGTTTTTAAATAAATAATTATCTTCAAACTGAAGCTAAAGTAATCCTAAAGCCTTGCGAAAAGACGCATGTATCAAGAGACAAAGTTGTAGCAAACTTTGATTTGGTGCCAAACGCAGGAAAACGTGCAACCAAAGGAAAACGAGGGAAAACATTGCTAGCCAAGTCAAAGTTCAATTTTCTTAAGCTATTTTAGATATCCAGAAACATTAACAAAATACGGTGTAATGTTAAAAAAAACGGGTCGCCCAATAGATAACTGGTCATTACAATACTCCTAGCCCTGAATAACAATAGAGGTAGTGTTTACAGCGGGCGAATAAAAATACAGGTTCCAGAGAGGAAGTGCCTTACTGAAAAAAAGCCTGTGAAAACTAAAAGTTTCCCTCAGTCTTAACTTCAGCGGTTGTGTACACAGTAACCGCCCTAAATTATGGCAAGTGATTTCCATAAACGAAATTACATGTAAAAAGTTTAGGCGCACTGGTTTTCCTACATTTTAGTTTACCTTTAGAGAGTTCGGGTGTACATTAAGACAATAAACCAGCCCAGGATTTTTTGATTTTTTTTTTTTTTTTTCATTCTTCTCACTTTTGGACCTTGAGATCGGAGTACAGGTACGACTATTGAATTTCGCTCCAGGCACGTTCCCAGATCCCTCACTCCTCCCTGTTGCTGACCAGTTAAAAAGGAGACTAGGTACGAGATTGGTGTGGAATGTGATAATCGAAAGTATAAGCGCTAGTTTGGAAAATTCGTACTTGTACTCGTAGACGTACTCTCATCTAAAGGTCCCTAGTGTGTTAAGATTTAATGTCATAGCGAGGAATAAGTCGCTACTGGAAATAAAAATGTTTATACAAAAAGTAAAGGGGTAGAAGGAAAAAAAACCTGTAGGTGTTTTGAGTTTCATGTCATTTACAAATAGTGAACAAACTACGTAACGATAAGAACTTTCAGTGTAGCACAATAAACGAATCAAAACATCAACACGTACAACACGAGTCGCAGCTATAAAATACGCTCGTTTCCCTTCGGCTTGCTATTTCACACGCCGTTAATTTTACCCCTTTCCTTGTTGAAAAGCCTGTTCCATTCAGTACTTAACGTCACTGTAAACATGTCTTCCCGCTTCTGATTTACTTTATATGACGTGCGAAATATGAACCTTTCACGTGGCGTTCACGCACATAACTCACGTGAACGCTGGCGAAAACCATTGTTCGTGCGCTTCAGGAACTTAAGATTTCTGTCACCTCTCGAGGGTTGTCGATCAACTTGTTGCCCTGGCGACAGCTCCCGTTTCGTAGCAACCACTCTGATGACATTTCGGTTTGCTATCAGAAGCAAGACTTTTACTAGTCATCCGCTGTTGCGTGGTAACTATTAATCACTGTTTATCACCAGTCATCAGCCGTCGTCTCTGACGTTATAATTTCTTACTCTTAATTTCTTGGGAGTGAGCTTAGCCTTTCCAGCAGCCTTTTTAGACAGTTCTGGCCGCAGTTTTGAGGGTCTTGTTTGAACTTCCGTTCGCCTCCCTTTCAGAGCGAACACGCTGCGCTCGGGTGAATCGCGCGTGGGAATGTGATCAGGTTCCAGGTCCCTCGAGACTGTGGGGCGCCGAGGAGAGCTGGGACGCGCTCTTCTGGGAGTGGGGCTTCGGAAACTTTCTTCTTCGTCCAACATCTTCCAAAGTTCTTGTAACGAAGCTTGGCCCTCAGAGGATGACGTAAACAGTGGTTGATCGGAAGCTGGGGAAGACGTCAAATGATTGGCCGGTGGATGAATCATGTGATTATCTATTGGTTCATTGCCTTTTGCTTTAGTGTCACGTAACGCGACGTCACGGGATTCTAAGAGAGGATCTGGAACTTTGCCATCTGAAAGAAAAAAATGTAGTAAATAAATTAAGGAAGCTAGTCACATGCACAGAATCATACCGGCTTTCACATGTAAAAGGCAAAGTCTGCATACGAGCCAAGTGGCCCATCAGGCCGGTGCTTATCCCCGGTTTCCGTAGCATGAAGCGACTAGAAGTATTTGTACTCCCCCCTGGATGGGATGCTAGTCCATCGCAGGGTGACCCCCAGCAGTAAATTTACTGGTATCCATTTATACACCTGGGTGGAGAGAAGCACTATGAGAGTAAAGTGTCTTGCCCAGGAACACAACGCAGTGCCCCGGCCAGGGCTCGAACCCGGACCTCCCGACCCGGAGTCCAGCGCACTAACCATTAGGCCACCGCGCCTCCTGTTTTAATAAAATTGCTTGAAATAAAAAAAAAATCACTTTATTTCTGTCAATGTATTTAGTACTGCTGTGCTCATTTTAGTCTTTTAGATATTAACGAGATTAAACTTGACGTTATACGGGAAACGGCAAGGCGAACTTGCCATTCATTTTGTTACCTTTTCATTGAATTCTAAAATAAAAACCTCAGCAAAGTAGGATCGCTTCGCTCGCAGATTCGCTGTTCGCTTTTCACATCGCTCGCGCGTGTGACCCAAAGGTGAGCCTAGGCTATAGTCACATGTACTCCGGCGCTTGCTGTCTATTTCATGTTTTCCATCACTTGTCGCTGGTTTCACATTGTCTTGGACATATTTTTATCTAGCCGACAAAACGAACATTTTGTATCATTCGGAGCAACGCTTTTTTTTCATAAATTTAAGGAGGCTCTGAACCCTTACCTACAGAATGTTTAAAAAATTGTTAGATGGTTTTGTCCAGTAGACAAAATATTTCAAAAACAAAAACTTCAAACCGTTATTAGCCTCAAATGGTCAAAATAAGGTATCTATGACCACTTTTGCCATTGCCATGGTAACGAATTTTGACGTCACAGTGTCTTCAATTTGTTCACTGAAAAACCTTTCCAAAGTTGTTGGAATAGAATGCCAAAGACGGGAATTATATCTGAACCACTGCGAGCCACCTTAAATATATATTTTTTATTCACTGAGAATAAGGTACAAGAAGCAAACTCACACTCGCCTTCATTTGAATCACTAGAACTTGAGACCACTGTGACCTTGATCTGTTCAGCGGCTTGCTGCTCCATTTGAGCCATGCGCTGTGCAAACTGGAGCTCGTGAGAAGTGAGCTGGTACTGAAGTTTCTCTACAGCATTCAGCTGGCTCTGTAGATGGTCCTTTATCTCTCCTGGGGTCTTTCCAACAGGAACCTTTCCTGCAGGGGCTCGGCTGATAAGGGGCTGCGAGTGCTCACCAGAAATGGTACCAGGGGGAGCACTGTGTCGGCCTGCTAAGATTTGGAGAATTAATTTAAGTGCGTTAATTCAAATTCATAGAGATGTTATTCTCATTCTCGTCCCCATAGCCCTTTTCGCTTCTCTTAGCCGGCAAAACGTTGACACGAGAAACGAAGGGCTCTGGAGACAAAGGATTTACATTCCTAGATTTTAGGACTTCCGGTCTTAATGTGTGCAGTCGTGATGTTTCTACATACTGTATGGCAGAGTCATGGCGTCTTTTACTTCCGCTCAAGATTTTTTTGTTTCAAACGGCCAGTCAAAAAAAATTGAATTTATTCAAAAATCCCATGTCCCCAGAGCCCCCAGGGCTATGGGGACGACAATATGTTATTCTAACCCAATGTGGTAATGGTTAGTGGTTACCAGGACTAATCTTAGTTGAAGCAGATCCAACATGTCCTGCACGGTTTTATCGAGTATTCAGAGGACTAGATTGTCAGTCAGGAAGATTTAACAACAAGGCTAGTAGTTACTTACCAGTATACTTTGCTAGTTCAGCTCTTAGTCTGTTCCCCATCTGTATGAGTTGTTCCTTCTCTTGTGACAGTCGGCTGATGCGCCTCGCCGCCGCTTGCAGTTTGCCGTGTAGCCGCGCCATGTTAGTTGTTCCCGGTTGAGCGAGGGACACTGGGTCGAGGAAATCTTTGTCGCTTGGTTGAATGCCTTGTTAAAATGGAAAACCAGCAAAGTATCAATCAATGTTTCTAAAGTCGATAGACGCTTTCGACATTGCCCGATCCTAGAAGCATTCATATGATCCTAGTCATATGACCTAGCTTCATGTAACTCAGTGGTTAGAGTATCTCACCAGAGTGCGAAGGGTCTTACAATACATGAAGGTTCGACTCATCATAACTTCAGTTTACAATAAAATAATATTAAAATTGAACGAAAACATTACGAAAAACAGTTGTTTTAAGTGTTCTTCAATAATGTTTACGTCTAAAGAAATTTTCGAAAAAAATTGAGGATTTGTATGGGTAATGATATTAGCCACAAACACAAATTCACTACCAGGTTCACCTGTACGTGAAAAAGTCCAGTCACTGCCTTTACTGAGACAAAGCAAGTTTCAAGACTTTACGATGCCAGGTAGCACAGTAACGGTAACTACCCATTCTCGTCCCCATGCTCTTTTCGCTTCTCTGAGCCGGCGGGGCTTTGGCACGAGAAGCGAAGGGCTCTGGAGACAAAGGATTTCCAGTCCTAGATTCCAGGACTTCCGCTCTTCATATATGCAGTCGTGATATTTCTATATACTGTGTGGGAAAGCCATGGCGTCTTTTACTTCCGCTCAAGATTTCGTTGTTTCAAACGGCCAATCAAAAAAATTCGAATTAATTCAAAAATCCCATGTCCCCAGAGCCCTTAGTTTCTCGTGCCAGACCCCGACGGCTAAGAGAAGCGAAAAGGGCTATGGGGACGAGAATGGTAGCTACCACGCTGATCTATCGCACCTGATGTGAGTTGTTTTCTCAGACGATAAATCTCATCTTGAAGTTGTTTGATGACTGCTGCTTCAGGGTTAAATGACACAGCTCCTCTCCCTTGGGATGCAAGCTCAACCTTTAGAGTTGACAGCTAGGGTGGGGAAAGTAACACCAGACATCAAATAAGATGGAACCATCACACCAAAAACCGCCTCTACACACTGTCAGGATTTCAAGTTATCAAGGTAAAAAAACAACGCTGGCTTGCCTTTATCCACAAAACAATTTCATTGACAAGGATTGACACTAAATGATTGAAGCACTTTTTTTGGAGGACCTCGTTATTCTTCTCTACCCTGCAAAATTTCTTTACTTTTGGCTTAACATAGAGCAATTTTCAACTGAGTGTTGTAAAACCAAAACAACAGTGATCACTCTGGCCAAACACAAAGGACACAGACAATCCAGTGAACCAATCAAAACTCGAAGAAAATACATGTAGCTGGTTCGAAGCGCGGGAAAACGTGCGTGAGCGGGTCACGATCGGCTTTGGTTTTACTTCTGATTGGTCGAGAAAGTGGCGCGAGTTTTTTAAACCAATCACTAAGCGTAGTAATGCAAAACCAAAGTAAACACGAATTACTTCCTACACTCAAGTGAAAACCGCTCTAACTGAACTGTTTGTAAACCTCATGTTGCAAGACAAGCACGCAGAGACTTCTTTATTGAGAGAGGAAAATAGACCGAAAGGAAATTGGGGAGAAGAAACTCTGGGAAAGTAAAGCGATCGACCCCCGCACGCCTCGGTTTTATTTGTTTCTTTTTTCTTAGTCTTCTGGACGAAACCTGTAAGGGGAAGAGGCAGCTTGAATTTCTTAAAAACGAAAATGAACTCGCTTTTCACTGACTTGAATAGAAATGAAAAACTGTTCTGACAGTTGGTGTCAATCAGATCACCTGATTCTCCAAGGACGTGGCTTCTGCATTCCGTTCCAGTCCACTCTTGAAGTACTCGTCCGCCTCTTTCCTTGTCTGTGCCAGTTGAAGCTGCAGTTCTGTTACTCTTTGTCTGAAAGCAGTGAGCTCGTCAGCAGCTCGCCTGCTCTGCGTTGTCAGTTCATACTGCAACTGATCCACTGATAACTGTTTCTGGCGAACCTATCAGGAAAAAACAAATACAGTAAATGATCTAACAAACGCCCGGGGCATCTATTAACTTTTAAGGATCCTAGGAGGGGCGTTAGATAGATATGAGGCGTTTAGTAGAGAGAGGCGTTTATTCCACTTTAATGTCAACAAAACAAATAAGATGCGTAGTATAGTAAGATAGAAAATAGAGTTTGTGAGTAGGAGACTAATCCAATTGGCGCATTTGTCGTTCATAGTTTGATATCGATGTCTTCGTCGTCATCGGGGCCAACCATGTTGGCATTGTTGGCCTGTTCGATGGTTGAGGCGATTCTTGGGAGGTGAGGGGGTGGGGGGCGTCTATTAGACACGGGGCGTTTATTAGAGGGGGCATCTAATACAAACTTTGTTCCTCAAGGGGGGCGCTTATTAGATACGAGGCGTTTATTTGTTATTTGAGATTGGGCGTTTATTAGACCATTTACGGTATATATTTATTGCCGACAAAAGTGAGACCAGTGGCAAAAGGGATGAGACGAGTAGGGAGTGGACAAGCAAGCGTCAAGACACTTTCTAGGGTGGGGGGAGTAGTGAGGTGAAGGGGGGGGGGGGAGGGGGTCAAGGTATGTGCTAGGTTCCAACAATGTCTTCTTCATGCATCTGCGTAAAGATATCTGTTTAAAAGTTGACTGTTTTCTGCAGCGTAAACTGTCTCCCAAATAGTACTATACATAGTTGCGTACAAACTTTCATCCCTGGTTATTATTAGCGTATACAGCTATTTCAGTAAAGGTTGTCGGAGAAAAGAGCATGTGACAATCCCGAAAGGTAATCTGGGATATGATCAATTCACCTGGTTCTTGACACTATAGCGGTCGAACCTACTTTTTATGGTGTTGCTTTCTTTTAAAACTCGCAAACATACGTCTATGGCCTCTCGTGCCATTTCTTCAGATTTCCCTGAAATGCTGAAACAGTAAACTTAAAACTATCCACCATACATTTCGGGATTGCAGCCTAGCTGTATACGAAAAGATAAATTAGCCCTGCTTCCGATTTTATTATTTTTATTGGCGATCCGAGTGTCTTCGGTTTCGCAAAAGAAAATCTTGGCAGTGAATAACAGAGATCACGCGTTCAAGAAAACGTGATGAAATACAGAAATGCTCGCATACGCATTTTCATTACGGGTGAATTTCCCATAAAACGCGTTTACGTTGTACGCTCATCTTTGAACTGGTTTATTCGTCACAGATGGAGGATACTGAAAAGTTGAGCTTTTTCAGTTTTGGTTCGACGTTCGTAATATTTCCTAACATTTCCTCAATCTCAACCATTCTCGTTCAGTGTTTTCTTTGGTCTTTGGCATTTCTCTACCTTAGGTTTATAGTTTTCAGTGTCTATAGAGCATTACCTCCTCGTGCGCTTGGTTCAGTGATCCCTGTAGATGTTCCACTGTAGCTTGAAGTTTCTTCACATGTGCTGACAGCTCCAGCTTCTCTTGGCGCAGAGCACCTGAAAAGCACCAAATATGCAACAACAGTAAATATAGTCATGTAACCTTGTTTACAAAAGCCTGATCCTCTTCCTTTCCAGCGTTAAATAGCTCACTTACAGACTGCTTACCGTAAAATGCCAGTTGTAAGCCCTGGGCGTATAACTGGGGAGCTTATACGCGGGAGAGCTTATGGGCTGACAAGAAACCTCTTAAGGTCATTGCCCTGTATTGCATTGCGGGGAGAGGGGGGGGGGGGGGGGGGGTGTCTTATAACTGGTATTTTATAGTATACTTGCCACTGCCAGTTAGATTCTTACCGATTGTTGCATTCAGTTCCTTCATGTGAGCTTGTATGAATGGATCTTGTGGTTGAACGCCATGCAACGGCACTGCGCGTCTGGGAGGTTTGGCTGACTGTGACATGTCGTCCATCTGCTGTCTCAGTGTTCTATTCTTTGACTTTAGTTCTGTGATTTCCTTTTCCAGTGACTCAACATATTCTGTTAAAAAAGAGTCCAAGAATGAAATACGAGAACAACATTTTAATGTTCTCCGATTACAGCATAACTAGAGAAAACCTTTATGGAAAAAGGCCTCTCAACACTATTACTGAATAAGACCTTATTTGTGATACCAAATGATAACAAGGAACTTTCATCTATGTACAATCATTCCTGCTTCAGACATTTGCCCCCTATTTCTTGTGGCCCTTAATAAAATTCAAATGAATGAGAAAGAAAGAAAGCAAGCAAGCAAGCAAGCAAAGAAAGAAAGAAAGAAAGAAAGAAAGAAAGAAAGAAAGAAAAAAAGAAAGAAAGAAAGAAAGAAAGAAAGAAAGAAAGAAATGTTAAAAAAGAAAACGTTACACATACATTTATTTTTTATGCTTAAAAATTTTGACCCTGTGACTGCTGTACCTGTGGTCAGTGGTACTGAGGCCCCTTCCTCACCATCTCTGCTTTGCACCATAACAGAAGGGGGCCTTGTCGCTAACTGGTTGCTAAGATTCTCCATGTCATGCCGCATTTGCCCAATCACAGCTCGTAAATTGTTGTTCTGTGATTCTAACGCCTTGATCTTCTCCTCAGGCGGCAGGCCTTGGAGATTTTCAGTGTCATGTGAATTCTCCTGCTTCTCCTTATTTGGAAATTGTACGGGAATAGCAAGTCCATGCCGCTGAAGGGTTGCAAGAGCCTGGTCTCTGGTCTGAGTCAATACACGAATCAGGTCATCTCGCTGAGTCAGTTCACGCTCTCGCTCTTGAGCAAGTGCCACACTCTGAAAGTGAAGAAATGAGATGACATTATTTCCATAAATTCTTATAGTGAAATGAAGTCAACCGGGGCCACCCAACGTTTTTTTAGCCAATCACAAGACAAGCTCAGAGCAAAAGAATTAGAATTCGTTCATCAGCAGTTAAATTTGCCTCTTAAGTGTGATTGGTCGGTCCATTTGTTGGGTGGCCCCGATTGAGTTTGTTTCACTGTGAGGTATTTTAAGTTTGTTCAGTCTGATGTAAACATGCATAACGCCAATTGACTTGCTAGGCTATCCATTTCAATCATCAGCTTGCCAAGATACACGCTTTCCCTTTGGAAATATTTAAATTCCTTTAAAAAAATGTGGGGAAACTTTGTTTTTCTTTCTCATAAGTGAGCTATGGTAATAATACCTCATCTCTCTGCTTTGTGAGACCAGCCAGCAGGTGCTCCTGCTTGCTGTACACCTCTCTTTCAGTGTCCTCACACCGTCGCTGCCAATCAACTTCAAGCTGAGCTCTTGATCGCTCCAAGGAAGACTCTCGCTCCATGGCTATAGTGAGCTCCTTCTTGTATCTGAATGACAAAAGTAGATATATGATAAACATAATTTCAATTTAGGCTAATAAGGTTATTATTACCACAGGTAACTGCTGTCAAACAAACTGTATTTTACTGTCAATTATCCCCATGACTGGTTCATCAGGGGAAGGGGGAACAAGAACCTGTGGGTGTTTACCATTAAGACAAAAAAATCCAGAAGTTTCGGTTGAAAGTCAAATGGTTCAGTAATTTTCCGGAAAATCTGTTTGGAAATTGTGGACTCTTTTTCTGTGGCAGAATGGAACATCGGAAATTTCCTAACCATTTGCACAGTTTCCCATTTCCAGTCTCCCATCAACGGAAAAGAATAACAAAACCGAATTACAAATGGTTAGCGCCATCTCTTTTGGTTGGTTTGCAAATTTTGAGAAAAGTCTTACCATTATTCAATGGCCATCCCATCAAGTTCCTTCTGACAAATAGTAAGCATTCTGGACCTCCTGCTTCTTGTACCTTTTACTCCCAGTTCTGACCACTTCCTTGGTGACTCAGAACTCTTGTGCTTTTACTCTTAGTCTTACTATAAATACTATGCTGCTAATGTTAATGTTTTCTGTTTTTCCTGGTTCTGCCACACTGGAAATCACACCCCTTAACATGTATCTCTGTTTTCCTGCCTCCCATAGACTTCTTGTTCTCTTTACCCCAAGATTAACCAGCCGACCCCCACCCATCCCCCCTCCCACACACACACCGTTCCCCACTCCCCTGATTGTAGGGTTTCACTGGACATTAAAGTATGCATCAACCCAACAATATGATCATAGAAAAAAAATCCCTACAGGGCAAAACTTTGTTGCATGCCACAAGCTTACAACAGGCGTACAACATGACTTAGGACCATTGCGGAGGCACATCTTTGTAAGAATGTGGTTGGTTGATTTGCATGACACGATTTGTGTTGTAGCCATGGCATAAGCTTGTTGCTGGTGAGAAAGTAGTACCACGTAAATCTCCCTTTACAATTTCTAACCTGTCAGTATTTTCCTTGAGCTGTACAATTTCCATTCTCATCTTCTCCTCTTGCTGTCTTAATGCTTCTAGTTCCAAGTCACGAGCTACTGTGGATCGAGCATGGTCAGCTACTTGTTTCTCTAGTCTGTGTTCTAGATCAGCTATAATTCCTTGCAGTCTGATATCAAACAATGCAATGATCACTCACACATGGGAAGCATGGTAAATGTGATCTGAGTGGCTGTAGTTGCTGCTGTGCTGTAGGGTTACCACTTGACAATTTCATTTTTTAATTGACTACTTTCGACAACATTGTAATTTAAATTCTGTTTCAAATGGCCAATTGAGTAGAATTGTGAGAGGTGATGCTGACAATTGTTGGGAAGCAAACACGGAACTTGATGACTCCACTTCTCACAGTTCCTGCACATTGATTTCAGGCCAGTTCTAATGAAAGCCATCAACACTTTGTCAAAAAATGTCGAAAGTATTAAATAAAAACTTTGTCTAGTACCAACTGTACAGTAATGACTGATAGACTATGATAGCTAGTGCACACATTGTCCTTGAAAACGACACTTAAGTTTGAATTTTGACTATGAAAAAATAATTTCTACCCTCATTTTCTGCGAGTAGAAATTAATAACAGGTGTATACAGTATAAATGGGTCTAACTAGCACATTGCAGAAACCTAAAAAAATACTACTTAGAGGGCAGCCTACAATGACCTAGCACCCTATGTACGGGCATAGCCTCTCATTCGCGTTTCGCACGCAGTAGTGGGAGTGAATGAGAGGTGGCTGTATTCGCAGGCTAGAGAATAACACTAGAATTTGTTTTACCTCTGAACTTCCAACTCTTTCTCCTTCCCAGCATCCTTATTGGCCCACTGAAGTCTACAGCATTCTACTTGCTCTGTCTCTAGATGATTCTGTAACACACGGACCTTTTCCTCCAGACTTCTTTCAAGCTCACCATGAGCCTTAACAACAGATCAGGGTAATAGTTTATAATATATTGATTTAAAGTGCATATGAAGCGAAATTTTTTTAATGCATATTTCCAATATTTGACATCTCAAAGAAAATATCTGAAAGTTTGAGATTGTGGGAAAACAAATTGACGATTTTATAACTCATGAAAGTTACCGCATTTTGCTCTCAAAAATGGTCTTCGAATCTTGTGGCCAAACTACCTCGTGACGTCACTTTGGTTGCAGACTACATCGTAATCCTTGTCTGTTTCTTCTCTACTACCTTCACTACCCGAAGAGCTGTACAAAACGCTAAATTCGGACTCGTTACTAGACATTTTTTCAGTGTTTGAGAGAGATTCACTGAGAAATGCGGAGTGTTATCAAAATCTTTGCAACTAACGTGACGTCAAAACTCGATCTAGTCTCCGGACACTTTTTAGTCGTCAAATTCGAACTTTGGGCAGCAAAAACTCGGATTTTCACCATTTAACACTATTCGCTTTTGGGCATTTCGACAAGTACATATAACAAGCTACAAAATAACGCAATTTTTTTTCATTTCATAGGCAATTTAAATATATTTTAAAAAATGCTACGTGATTGTGTACTGTGTATTTCTTGACAAACACTCCAGTTGCTCATCTCAAGTTTGATGTTTTCCCCCAGCCTTTAAACTTCCATAAAACTTTACTTGGCAGCAACAATTAAACCTGGTCTAAATGCCACCTTCCCTTAATTCACACATTCTCTTTATTGTTAGTACATACTTCTTTAGCTGCAACAAGGGCCTGTTCTTTCTCCTTTGCATATCGATCCAATTCTGCATGTTTGTGTTGAAATCTTTCCTGCATCTTGTTCATTGCTGATCTTAATTGCTCAATTTCTGCTTCTAATTCAGCCACCTTAGCTTTGTTCATGTTCTGTTCATCAGTTAACTGCCATTCTTTCTGCTTCACCTGCTTTTCCAGATCATGAACAACTGTTTCTGTGTCTTCCAGTTCATCTTTTGTTCTTTCTCCACTGACTCTTAGAAGCTCTAACTCCTTTGTGAGCATTTTAACCTGCAAATGAAACTTTCCATCATCATCTCAAACACTTTAATGTTGTTATTTTTAATCCTACATTAAATTATCATAGTAAATGGTTTGAACCCAGGAGTATCAGTAGTTCGTATAGTGTGATCGTCCGGGTGAGAGTAGTTCTGAGAAGAACTGTTGTTGGTGACAAGTCACCAACAACAGTTCTTCTCAGAACTACTCTCACCTGGACGATCACACTATACGAACTACATTAAATTATGTCAGACAAAGGAAAGTACACTGCTTACAGCGGCCAAATGCAAGATCCACTGCCACTTCTGGTTATTTAGTGTAGTCGCAGGTTTCTTTCTTATTATTAATATAATATCCACAATGTATATAAAACATGTGTACAATGTTAGACACAAACCTTTAATTCACTAGCAAGTAAGGAATTACTCAAGTCATCTGCCTTTTTTCTAAACTCATGTTCCCTCTTGCGCTGAGCATCATCAAATCCAGCCATTAACTCCTGTCTCTGAGCCTCGACATCCTCTTCAGCTGCCCTAGATCCATTTAAGATCTTGTTTAATAACGTAGGTAAAGTCTGCATTGAGCCAAGTGGCCCATCCGGCCAGAGCTTATACCAGTTTCTGTAGCATGTTAAGCAACAAGGAGTATTTCTACTCCCCCCCCCCCCCCCCCCCCCCCCGGGATGGGATGCTAGTCTATCGCAGGGTTACATGTATACCCCCAGCATAATTTGCCTGTACCCATTTATACATCTGGGTGGAGAGAGGCACTAAGAGAGTAATATAATATTTTTATTAATAACATACAGTGTGTAGCATTAACCATTGTTAACCAATCTGATACACCTTATTCCAAAATGGAGGAAAAAACATTATTATTTTGCCTATGTGTTATTGGCCCTTTCTGCCATATTGGAATAAGGTGTATCTTTTTGCTGAATTTGGACTTAAGATTTGGGGTACATAGACTATCTTTGGGGCCGGTACATACTACATGTACATGTACATGGTTTTTTACTGTACCAGTTCTTCTTGGTTTGTCTATAAACTTAAGCTGTTGTGTTACTTTTTTACTTACTGTATGCTCAGGCACAGCACATAGCTTCCTTTGCATAGCTAACAGTGGAATGACAGGACCTGGACATTAAAACTTGTTTTGTCAACAAACATTATTTTATTCTTTCTCTTAGAGAATCTAAATAATTTTATACCTTAGCTGAACCTGCAGCTCTCTCTTGAATGACTCAAATTCTTCTCTTTCTTTGTTCACTTCATTTTCTTTGCCGAGTCTAAACTGGCTCAGTTCCTGTTGGTGTTCTCTCAAGCGCTATAAATACAACAAATCATTTGTAGCTCGCCTGCATAGCAGTCAAGTTCTTTTCAAATTCCTTTCTAAATTTGAAATTTGATGTTCTTAAAACAAATATTAATATGTTAGTTTTAAGAACATCAAATTTCAAAGGGGCAACTATCAGACCAATAGTTCCATAACAGAAACACTTTACTGCCTTAACTATTTACCACTAAATTTTCTTCAGCATGTCCATTCAAAAACGAACATCTTGAATAAGAAAAAATTGAAAGCAGAAATGCTACAAATGAAACGAAACCAGACAAGAAACTCACTTATGCAGATCAATCAAATATTTATCCAACTATTTTGCCTGTAAGGCCCACTCGTTTACAAAAGAAATTCATGGGTGTGTACTATCCATCTGGGTTTTTCCCCGAACAGGCACTATGGGCTGATAGTGCCTCTCTGCAGATGAATACTATTGCATCACATGATCAATTTAAACCAATCAGAATCAGAGAAAGTTTAGTGGTGAACTATAATGATCAATAGTGGGCTCTCGCAGCACACGCTGCATTGTGGTTGGCACTGAGGTAAAAAATTATTAAACAAAACTATCAATTAATCAGTTTTAGCCACATTTCGTTGCTTAATAGAATGACCACTGGGTTATGCTTAAACAATTAGATGGCTCGCTCTTGGTTTCTATGGACTTTGATAGTTGACTCGGGGCTTTGCCCCTTGTCAACTATCAGCCGTGAGAAACATTGAGCTCACCATCTAATTGTTAATAAGACCTGGGGTGAGTTTAAGACCTGTTGATAGTGCCTTTGTAACTCTTCTTTGGCCTTCTCCTCGTGTGACAACTTGAGTCTGAGATCATCCAGCTGGATTTTAAGGTCACTGACTTCACCATCCCTCAAACTATTGATGTTTCTAACTTGCGAAAACAGTGCATCGTATCTCTGAAGTTCCTGGTCTCTCTCTTCCAGCAGTTTCAAGTTGTACTCAAAATCCTCTTTGAGCTTCCTAAATCGTACTTTTTCGTTGTTGAGCTGTCGTTCTTTCTCCTTAAGTGCACTTTGTAGCGATTTATTCCGCAGTTCCTGTGCTTCTCTCCATTCATTTTCTTTCTGTTGAACAAGTTCTTGCAAAGACGATGTCTCGACGGAGATATGCGCCATGAAATTATGTAGCACCGCTTAATAAAAGAATCGCGACGATTGTTGATCTTACATTTATACTGAAATTCATAGTATTAACCAAGGAACCGCGAGAAAATAAATACGCACTACAACATCTCCAGTGTCAGGCAAAACAAACAAAATGTAGCACGAATCTAACTGAAAACTGCCGCCATTTGCAATTTTGATTAAAGCCCAGACCTCCTGCGCGGTATAGACATTTTAGTTACCAGTTTCTATTTTGAGGTAAGGGTTGGCCGGAGTGCAATGGTAACGAGAGTCCAAGAAGCAGAACAAAACTTCAGAAACTTTTCAAAGAGTCTCGGCATAATATCTGACAGGGGTAGTCAAGAGTGCAAAGATTGTGTCTTGCAAGAACCATGCTCAGCTCTGTGATGGATGAATGAAAAGTAACTAAAACCATTTTAACCCTAATTTATTCCACTTAGTCTCTTGCTGGCACTGAAGATTTATTTGGAAAAAAATTCTCAGCACCATGACTAAGTAGACTATAATACAGTCATGTTTTTTGCGAACGTGCAGGGGCGTAGCCAGGATTTTTCAAAGGAGGTGGGGGAGGGGGTCATACTTTGTCACACCCACCCCATCATCTAGTTCGATGCAGTGCAAATTAGTTTCAAAATCATATTTTACCCACTCTGAAAATGTTTTACATAAGATATTTTTTCTGTTTACTTTTGAAGAAATTTGAAAAATTTATGTATCGTTTTAAAATGTTCCACAGGTCTGACACTCATGCATATGCATGAGAGTCAGCAGGTCTAAGATCATCTCACAAAAACCTCATAACCAGACACAAACCTGGACCATGAAATTTAGAGTCCAAGTTTGCAATCCCCTGCCATTAGACAACCATGCAGACCTCCCACAGACAGGCACAGCCTGGGGCCTCTAGCTGGATCTTGAGATCAGTGTTTAAACTTGGCTATTGTTTGCGTGTTGCCTTCTTTACTCCCACGTGACAGAAAGTACTGGCAAATCCTTTGGATGCACTGACAAAATGTTTGAGTGTACCTGTAACCTGTTACCATGGCATATTTTTTTATTTATTATTAATTTTTTTCTTATTCCTTGTCACTTCATGCTACAGAAAATGGAGCTACAAGCAGGCAGAGTCCACTAGTGTTCTCTGCACAGTTATTTTAGCTTTTATTATTTAAGTCTCAGTAAATTAAAGACACATAGCAAAAGGAAATTATCTATTAATAGGGGAAGTTTGTGATTTAACCTTTTCTGATAAATAAAACAACAGCATTGCCCTATCTCTGATATTTAGTTCTTGACACAGCGTTTTGTTTACAAAATGGATTTGGCACCCACCTGTTGTTTCTACATGAAGTTATAAAATTAATATATGAATTAAATTTATTTAACAGAAATTAGAAAAGCATTCTAAATACAAAAGGCCAAATACAACCTGATGATGAAACTATCAATAAAACTAAATGCCGCTGTCAATAACAAGAACTAGACCTTGGGTGGGTGAGACTGTGTCATACACTCGGCTGCAAAACTCTAATTAGTTCGAGATCATTAAATACAAACAATGCTGACTTTTGACCAGTGCTGACCTTGCCAGGTTCCAGACCAAAACAGGATAATTTCATCCCTGGTTTTACACTATAATGACCTCCCCAACTTAAGGGGGCAGTATCACAAGTGTTCTTCTAAGTTTTTGCACAAACTATGCTGGAATTATAAAGTTGCACTCACAGACCAACTGGATAATCTGTAAACCCCAAAAAGCCATAAATTGACTCTAAAATATGTGCATGAACCATTATCAATGTTTTCAGTGATTTTCCTCCAAGTAACACTGTTACTTGGAGGAAATTTTAGACAATTTTAGACCACTTCTTTTCTACCCGTCCTCAGCCACACCTGTTTTAAGACAACTTTCGTACCTAGTACAGTGCACTTAAGTAAGGTTAGGCAACTATTAGTAGATTTCCAACTAATACCAACACCTATAATTGGATTTTCAAGTAGGCTAAATCTTGGTGAGACTGCCACTTTATCTCCTTCCTGGGGTGATACATATCATGCTCCAAAACTTAAAAGACCAAATGGATTTCATCATGAACTCTTTTCACGTCACAGTTGAATTTCTTACACTCTTTTGACATTGTCTTGATAAGCCACTTTATACCCTCCTCTCTGGCTTTGTTAACTCGCAGGTGCTTAATCTCAGTCGGGACCATTTTGAGGCCAGCTAAGAGGCCTGTTTCTGGATTTATGTCAGCAAAGTACATCAAAGCAAGGTCATCGCGGAAGCCCTCGTAACCTGTGATTCCTTCATAGTCATTCAAAAAGTCACCACAACCGTAAATAATAAGTCTGCCATTGTGCACCTCAATGCCTTTCACATGATGCGATGAATGCCCATGAATGATGTGAACACCTGCCTCATCAATTGCTTTGTGTGCAAACTTAATGAAGGAAGAGTCTACGTTCCAACCCCAGTTTCCTCCCCAATGAACTGACAAGATGATAATGTCACCATCCCTTTTGTATTTTTCAATTTGTTCTTTTAGCTTGCTTACTGCCCTGCTTGCCTCGTAGAACTCAAGAATGTTGACTCCTTCCCTGCTCTTCCCTGCCCTCCAGGAATCAGGAACTCCACTAGAGGAGTGGCCGGCAGCAAAGACCAGTACCCTGGTATCGTTGTTAGCCATGATCTGAAAAACAGCTGGTGATTTTGCTTCCAAAGAATTACGTCCTGCTCCTACAAATTTGATACCAGCATTTTCAAGAGTGTCCAGAGTTTCCAAGAGACCAGGAAACCCCCAATCGGCAACATGATTGTTTGCCAAGACACAGCAATCCACACTGGCTGACTGTATAACGTTTACATTCTGCGGATGCATTCGATAATGAATCCCTTTCATGGGCCATGGTGTATCACTTGTTGTCACTGAAGTTTCCAAGTTGATGATTTTTAGATCTGGCTTCTTTTCTTTAAGTATTTGTATTGCATCCCCCCACACGTAATCCACTGGTCGTTCACTTTTGTCAGGAAGCGGACCTGTTTGTGTTGTCGCTAAAGAGACATAGTCTCTTGCATCAAGCCCATTGCTCTCATAGAGTATAGGGTTGCAGCTGTGTTCTAGAATCATGTCAATGCCTCGCCCTAACATGACGTCTCCCACCATGAACAAAGAAATTGGAGCAGTCATTGTCTGCAAGTTGAAAATTAAATTTTTGTGAGTGATCTATTCTAAAAGCATTCACTTCAATGTTAAATTAAATCCCACTCTGTAGAAACAAAGCGTCACATACAAGAAAATAATTACAACTAGAAAACCTTCAACCAACTGATGGATCCTGATGGAATCTAGTTGAAAACCACTCGTGTTAATTTCCGTTATATTTGATAATAATAACACAGGTAATTAACATTAAGATTTAATTGAAGCTAATTTACTGATATAAAAAGAATTCTTTTCTTACCGCAAATCTTTGAGAACAAAGATCTGGCCTTGTTTCTTTCAAAACTTTAGAATTAGATAACTGAAGCTTGGATTCGGAGGATCCCATCCAATACGACCCTTTAAAACTAAATAATAAGCTTATTCGGAATCCACAAGCACTAGATCTGAAGCATTTTAAAATCATCTATTTTGGAAACTTTCGTGTTTTCAGCTCCAGTTTGAAAAGTCAACAAAACACCTTAACTCCGCTTTTGTTCTTCCTTTGAAGAACAACAAAAATAATTGATATAGGAAAACTTTCTTTCCCTCAATGAAGATCTGAAGTTTCAAAAACCACGCATCCGCATCGATTAGATAAATATCAGTCTATTTCTCTGTTATCGGACCTGTCCGATTTGCTCCCGAGCTATACCGACAAGTTACCGACAAAATATCGAGAATACCCGAGTCCTTATTTAGTCGTTCCAGTCTCCCCCTGTTTGTAATCGGTTCAAGATGGCGGAAGCGCTCACGAATGAAAATGTCAGCAAGTTTTTCTGCTAGTTTCGTTCCTGATTTGCTGTCAAATGCTGTGATATTTTAAGCTAAACTGGGCTCATTTTCCGGAGAAAAAGTTGAATGACAATCAAGCTGGGGCTCTTAAACGATGTTCAGGTGCGGTTTTTATGCCCAGCCGATGTCGAGGAAGTCAAACGCTTGTGTCGCGAATGGTTTCCAATCGAGTGAGTATAAATGTTTTTCTTCATGCAGAAGAGGAGTTTTAGATGCACATAACGAAACATAGTACCAGTATTATTAATATCAATGAAATTAGGTGGAAGAAACTCCAAAAGGACTTCAAGGACTTAAGCCATCCACTCGATCGCGAATATGTGTTTTTCGTTTTGTTCAAACACGAATGAACTTGACGGGCTTGTGTTTTGACAAGCGACGTTTATCTGAACAGCAGAAAGTAAGCTTATATTCGACTCACTCTTTTGAACGAGTGAAAGCTCATCTGGGTTTAATGTTCGTAACATTTTAATTCAGTTAAAGGAAAAGGGTGTTATTTAAATACGGCGGCTTCCAAAATTATTTTAAGCTTAGTTACATAAAATAATATTTGCAATTCACCTAATGCGCAGTGCAATGATAAAGTTGTCAAAGTTGCTAAATAAATACCGCACAAGAAAATTGAAGGATAATGAACGACATTATACCTTAAAGTTAACTTTAAAGTTAAAGTTGTACACTTTTAGAAAAATATTTTCAACAAACATACATGTACATGTACATGTAGTGAAGTGTAACTATGGCTTATGTACGGTGGCCCACAAGTGCACACCAAATTTAAATCACTCACACTATATTCAAATCACTCGCGCCGAATTCAAATCGCCCACACCAAAAATCAAATCTTCACACCGAATTCAAAAACACTCGCACCAAATTCAAATCACCCACACCAAAAATCAAATCTTCACACCAAATTCAAAAACACTCACACCAAATTTAAATCGCTCACACCGAAAATCAAATCTTCACAACGAATTCAAATCACTCACACCGAATTAACACTTCCGGTCAGCGGTCTCGCCTACCTGCTTCGTAGGTACCTCATATATAGTATTTATAATGTACCCTAATATTGTAATCCTAGTATACTTCACGTGCTTTGTTACTTTGCTTACTTCCGTTACTTTATTCACTTGAGATACTTTGCAGATACTTTGCTTACTTGAGATACTCTGCTTATATTACTTGAGATACTTCGCTTACTTGAGATTCTTTGCTTCCTTCAGTTACTTTGCTTACTTCAGTTACTTTGCTTACTTCAGTTACTTTGCTTACTTCAGATACTTTGCTTACTTCGGTTACTTTACTTACTTCAGATACTTTGCTTACTTCAGTAAGCAAACTTACTTCTATCTTAAGTAAACAAGGAGTCTCAAGTAAGCAAAGTAACTCAAGTAAGCAAAGAGTCTCAAGTAGGCATATACTTCATGGTAAGTCAACATGGCCGCCAACAATGAAAAACATATAGTCGCCCAACCACAAAATGAATGCTAACCACAAGCAAATTGCAGTAAATAAATGTTAACTGCAAGCACTATTAACTACAGGGTAAAATGCTAACCGCAAGCAAACAGCAGTAAATAAATGTTAACTGCAAGCAAAGCATGAATTATATACCCTCAAGTAAGCAAAGCATCTCAATTAAGCAGAGTATCTCAAGTAAGCAAAGTATCTCAAGTAAACAGAGTATCTCAAGTAAGCAGAGTATCTCAAGTAAGCAAAGAATCTCAAGTAAACAGAGTATCTCAAGTAAGCAGAGTATCTCAAGTAAACAGAGTATCTCAAGTAAGCAAAGTATCTCAAGTAAGCAAAGTATCTCAAGTAAGCAGAGTATCTCAAGTAAGCAGAGTATCTCAAGTAAGCAAAGTATCTCAAGTAAGCAGAGTATCTCAAGTAAGCAGAGTATCTCAAGTAAGCAAAGTATCTCAAGTAAGCAAAGTATCTCAAGTAAGCAGAGTATCTCAAGTAAGCAAAGTATCTCAAGTAAGCAGAGTATCTCAAGTAAGCAGAGTATCTCAAGTAAGCAAAGCATCTCAAGTAAGCAAAGTATCTCAAGTAAGCAAAGCATCTCAAGTAAGCAAAGCATCTCAAGTAAGCAGAGTATCTCAAGTAAGCAAAGTATCTCAAGTAAGCAAATTATCTCAAGTAAACAGAGTATCTCAAGTAAGCAGAGTATCTCAAGTAAGCAAAGCATCTCAAGTAAGCAGAGTATCTCAAGTAAGCAGAGTATCTCAAGTAAGCAAAGTATCTCAAGTAAACAGAGTATCTCAAGTAAGCAAAGAATCTCAAGTAAGCAAAGTATCTCAAGTAAGCAGAGTATCTCAAGTAAGCAAAGCATCTCAAGTAAGCAAAGTATCTCAAGTAAGCAAAGTATCTCAAGTAAGCAGAGTATCTCAAGTAAGCAAAGTATCTCAAGTAAGCAGAGTATCTCAATTAAGCAAAGTATCTCAAGTAAGCAAAGTATCTCAAGTAAGCAGAGTATCTCAAGTAAGCAGAGTATCTCAAGTAAGCAAAGTATCTCAAGTAAGCAAAGTATCTCAAGTAAGCAAAGTATCTCAAGTAAGCAGAGTATCTCAAGTAAGCAGAGTATCTCAAGTAAGCAAAGTATCTCAAGTAAGCAAAGTATCTCAAGTAAGCAGAGTATCTCAAGTAAGCAGAGTATCTCAAGTAAGCAAAGTATCTCAAGTAAGCAGAGTATCTCAAGTAAGCAGAGTATCTCAAGTAAGCAGAGTATCTCAAGTAAGCAAAGTATCTCAAGTAAGCAAAGTATCTCAAGTAAGCAGAGTATCTCAATTAAGCACAGTATCTTGAGTAAGCAAAGTATCTCAAGTAAGCAGAGTATCTCAAGTAAGCAAAGCATCTCAATTAAGCAAAGTATCTCAAGTAAGCAGAGTATCTCAATTAAGCAAAGTATCTCAAGTAAGCAAAGCATCTCAATTAAGCAAAGTATCTCAAGTAAGCAAAGCATCTCAATTAAGCAAAGTATCTCAAGTAAGCAAAGTATCTCAATTAAGCAAAGTATCTCAAGTAAGCAAAGCATCTCAATTAAGCATAGTATCTCAAGTAAGCAAAGCATCTCAATTAAGCAAAGTATCTCAAGTAAGCAGAGTATCTCAAGTAAGCAAAGTATCTGCAAAGAATCTCAAGTGAATAAAGTAACGGAAGTAAGCAAAGTAACAAAGCACGTGAAGAATACTAGGATTACAATATTAGGGAACATTATAAATACTATATACGAGGTACCTACGAAGCAGGTAGGCGAGACCGCTGACCGAAAGTGTTAATTCGGTGTGAGTGATTTGAATTCGGTGTGAGCGATTTAAATTTGGTGCGAGTGTTTTTGAATTTGGTGTGAGTGATTTGAATTCGGTGTGAAGATTTGATTTTCGGTGTGGGCGATTTGAATTCGGCACGAGTGATTTGAATATAGTGTGAGTGATTTAAATTTGGTGTGCACTTGTGAGCCACCGTACTTATGGGAATTAAGCAAGTAAAAATGTCAACTGCAAAGCACACAGTCAGTCACTTGCAATGTTTCAAGGAGGCTCAGTTAGGGCCACTTTGCATGGTACAACTGTGTGACATGCATCTTTTGTAGTCCATGCTGCTTCTGTTATGCAGAAATTGCATTCAACTTTCATCATTAAAAATATTTATTTTTTTGTGTTGTATACAACAAAGACAACCCAACTGTAGGTTTTGATTAATGCCAAGCAATTTTTGCTGTAACAAATGCCATTAGCTTGCTGCATGCAACAAAGTTTTACGTGTTTAAATAGACCCCGCATTTATATTTTTTGCGCTTAATATGCCATGTAGATTGTTAAAAATATCATCAGAAGTGTTTCTTAATGATGAATAAGGGGAAATGATAACAATTAGGTTTTTCAATGATTCTTTTTGTCATTCCAAGTAGTTTATCGCTCTAATAAACCAAAGAAATACAACTGAACCACTTAAATATGACCACTGACTTGTCACTTTGACACCCTGGATTACTCAGGATTTTTAAAAGAATCATTACAATTACATTTTGTATAATTTCCTATCTTGCACAGATACCCAGATGTTTGGTATGAGGAGATAACATCAAGTTCCCGGTTCTTTTCGCTAGCCGCTACGTTGAACCGTAATATCATTGGTCTCCTTGTGGCAGAAGTGAAGACAAAGTCTTTATGTAACAAAGAGGTAAAATAGTACACAGGGTCTGGAAGGGGGGGTCTGGATCTCGAGTCACGGGTTAAATTTCCGTACATTCACGAATCACGTAATTTTTTCTTTAGATTTCACGAATCACGTGTTTAGGTCATGAATTGATTAAGTCTATAAATGATTATACTGTTTCTTTTGTGGTTGCTGGACAACTGTAGGCAAGAGTTGGTCTTAATGACCCCGTGATGGGAAGGAAACAGAAAGTACGGTGATCAACTTGATGATTCTTTGCTTTTCGTTTGACGGAGATAAAGTATAAAAGGAATGAAGTTCATTGCCATAAAATCGATTGTTTTTGATAAGAAGCTCACGGGAGTGACTGGCCTCTCGTAGTGTTTCCACTCCACTATCTTCCTATTGGTCCTCCGCTAGCTGGTGGTCCTCCTCGTTAGAAATGCAGTCACATTTAGATTGTTTTGATCACACGAGACTGTTGGTTTGATTTAATGCAGTTTTCAAGGACTGCGCACTCTGTGGGAATCCGTTCTCCTTCTGGTAACTCTTTCCGGTACTGTCACTTCAAAAATTCAACAGCTCAAAAACATGTTTACACCTTTGGAAGCCTATTAACAGTAGTCAAGTTTTCTTAAAATTATTATATCAGCGTCTTGAAGATAAATATAGAGTGATTTTACTCGGGAGCGTTTGATCTCAACTTGAAAAAGTCAGCCTGACTTTTTCAAGTTCTGTCCTTGTGGCTTGGAAAAATGGATGAAAACTATTTACGGTCACCCTCTTCTTTAAACAATTTGCTAGATATCGTTCCCTTCGCTTTCTAGGAGCATTTCTTGTATGGTTGAAAGTACTTTAGTCGTAATTTTGGTGCCGTTTTACTAAAAAAGCCAAAAAATGTCCGTGACAGTGTCCCTTTAATGGCAAGGTTCTTCCTGCATGTTTTGTGATGGTCTGTCTGATTGTCAGCTGCCGCACAGCCTTTCCATGCTCCTGGGCCCATTCCCTCATGATACGTTCGTCCCATTTAGACATCGTTTTCACAGGCAATGTTTCATTTTGACAACGATCCGTTACGTTACATAACAATAACAGAAAACCTACATGTATTTTGAGCCATCTCGACAGACAATTTGCATGTATTCGTGTAGGGTTATTTGATGTTCACGACATTATATCGGTAGAAATCACGATTCACGGACTACAACTTGAAAGGATCACGCGTCACAGTGAATATTTAATTCACGAATCACGGCTGTATTCCATGAGTTTTCCCGATTCACGCTCTGTTTTTTGGTCAATTCACGGATCACGCGAAACCCCTTCCAGACCCTGAGTACAGGGTATCAAGGCCTGGTCAAAATGGATGTGCAAGAAGTCACAGGTTGAGCTTGTGTACAGACTTGAGTTGGGTGGTCAAACAGACTTGCAAGTGTACTAAAGTTGGCAAAAAGCCATTTCCCAGCTACAGGCTTAGTCTAGCACAGCCAAAAAGGAACAAATGACATGAGATCAACATGTGCTGATTTGTGTTGGGTGGGCAAATTGTGAAAAGATTGCGTCAACATTTGTGTAAATTTGATCTCAACTTTTTCTTATTGTGTATCTTCATCCAGATTACCCCACAAAACTATAGAAATCAGGCTTTTGCCTGAACTTGGTATTCTTGGGTAAGACACCACATTGGCCCGATTTATACTAGAGACGGATAATCCATCTGAACGAGCTTGCATTTTTATTAGGCAAGCATTTTATAGTTCCCCTGTGTATAAATATATTGTTAGACGAATAAATTATTATTTCTTTGTCTGGACAGATGATCCATCTGTTTGCCTGTATTTATACAGAGACGAATTATCAGACGAACTATAAAATGCTTGCCTCGTTAAAATGCAAGTTTGTCCAGATGGATCACCTGTCTCCAGTATAAATTGAGCCATTACTATTTCATTAAACAGTGCCTCTCTGCAACTACACGCTGATGAAGAAATGAGCTCTGTAAATTTTCTAGGGCATGGTGTCCAAATGCTGCTTGGTGGCATATTTACGTTTTAGTGCAGTTGACAGTGAGAGTGTGGGCGACTTGGCCCCTGTGAAGTCTTCTATAACCAGAAAAATGTAAAATGGACTGTATCACCTAAAGCGTACATTGTTTCCATTTTTTCTGTAGGATGCTGGCATTCTTTCATTCACTTTTAGTGACGACACCCAAGTGGCTTATATTCTCAGTATTGGAGTGGTCAATGTTTTTAGAAGACATGGAATAGGTAACAAGTTATTTACCAAATAACCTGCTATTACTCATATATGAGCTATATAGGTATGTGCTGCTGTGAAGGGTATGTTTTTCAAGCAATTTAGTCTGGGATAGGGTATAGAACTCAGAGAGTTTTGGTCTACTTGTAGAATAGGGTATCATTGGCCGGGAAACTGGTCAGTGGTATGAAGAATTAAGTCCAGAATAGGAATAGAAACTTGGAAGAGAAAGAGGCTTTCCTAAACATAAATAAAATCATTGTGGCAACATTACTGCAAAATCAGCTGAACATAGTCCCACTGGCACACCCCCACCCAAAAATAGACTGAATTGGGGGGGTGCAATCTGTGAGTGACAAAGCAGTGATGGTGAAAAAACCCTATTTTTCATGTCTTCGTTTGTGTGACACTTTTACAGGTTCATGACTCCTTGCAAAAGAATTTAGAACCTCTGGCATGCAGGGTAGTCAGTATATGCTACTTTTAAAGCAGTGTTAAAAAGATTGTTTGGGAGCTGTAGAGTTCCCATAACTGCATAAAACTGTATCATTATCTTCATGTAGAGGAAGTTCTTTTCTTGTATTTCAGGGTCCCTTCTATTAGATAGCTTACTCTCGCACCTCACCACACCTGAAAGACAAAACTGCAAAGCTGTTTATCTTCATGTTTTGACTACAAACTCAGCTGCAATGAAGTTTTATGACAAGAGACATTTCAGGCAGTTTCGTTATCTGCCCTTGTATTATGCTATTGGTGGAATGCACAAGGATGGATTCTCTTACGTGCTTTATATCAATGGAGGCGAACCCCCCTGGACACTTGCATATCCTTTGAAATATGTGAGGTGTTTTTGTGCAGGTGTTAAGATGTCTCTGACTAGACCCAGTCAGAGACTCTGGTTTTGTGGCATAAAGCAATATTATTTTAGTGGGGTATTGCTTCTCCCCATGGATGGAATGCTTCTCCATCACAGGTTAAGCCCAGCATTTTATCAGGTCACCCTAAAAACCTGCTGGTATCCATTTATTTTTCTGAGTGGAGGTTAGCATGCTGGACTCAAGATTGTGCAGTTCGGGTTTGAATCCTGGCTAGTGCCACAGTTACGGTGTTTTGTTCTTGGGCGAGACACTTTACTCTCATGGTGCCTCGATCTCTTCAACACGGTGTATAAATGGTAAGCTCTGGCCTGATGGGCCACTTCTTCTGGGTGAACAGCAGCACTGTGAGTGTTAAGTGTCTTGCCTAATACAGCCCAGTCAAAATGTGTTTAGTAGCCGGCAATTTTGCAACCTACTACAAAATATCTGTCACCAAATTTTCACTAACAAATAAAATTAAAAATAAACCTTTTTTATTAAACTTCACAAAGAAATAGTGTTTCTAGTGAATCAAGCTGCACATACATGTATGTGGGAAAATGAGCTGTTTGAATGGTCAGCGGTCAGTGAGCTTGCAATTAAAAAGCAAGATTGTATCCTAACAAGCACATGACCTCTGCTGCCTAGTACTGCTGCTGCCTTGCCAACTACTCAAAAATATTTTGACTGGGCTGCCAATAACACAACACATATTCTGAGCCAAGACTTGAACCCATAACTCTCAATCCAGAGTACTAACCTTTGTAAAATTCATTAACTATTCATGGATTTTTATCTGAATTTTGCAATGCCCCACAACAAGTTTTTTGTCCTTAACATAAAATACTGATGCCTTAACATTTATTGGAGGAAAACTGTCTCGGCTGCGACTCTGCAAGTTACCGTTATATTTGATGAGTTGCTGTTATAACTGGCTGCTGTGGGTTGCTCCTATTCAGTCCATAAGAGACTCGTGTGTTCGCACCATGTGACATCATAATGTGGTGTTTTGTGCTGGTAGAAACAATTAAAATAATCAAGATAGTATTAATAATGATGAAAATAATTTGATGTATAGTGTAAACTTTGATATATGGAACTTACTGATGCAAGAAACAAAAATGTCATGGAACCAACCATTTCTCGAGTAAACACTTTGTCATTGCCAATTGTATATAACAAGCACTGGGTACAACGCATCAAGATTTCTTTTTTTATTGCCGCCAAGCTTATTATACCAGTGTTGTATTAGAGTCGCCTCATACAGGCAATTCTGACATGAAACTTTTTCTGGAATGTACAGTTATCGAAAGGTCCATACTTGCATTGGATGTAAAATTGATTTACAAAAAGAAAAATGCTTCATCCATAGTTCTAAAGTTTCTGAAGTTCTTAAAAACATTTATTGTTTTTATTTTTTTAAAAACAACTCAAAAACTCAGTTTTGTTTACTAGAAAGACTACAGTATATAACTAAAACTGGATTCCCTAGTGTTTAATTTTTACCACATTTGTGCTTTAATTTACTGCCCTAGTGTACTAAATTTTTGTATTAATTTTTAAAGTTTCCTTTATTTTACCTTTATTACTATGTCTGCTTGTGATATTAACTATCAAGGGTTGGCTAAAAATCCTAATGGAATGTTGAATACCGTAAAGTTTTGAAAGCAACACCCCCCCCCCCCCCCCCCCCCCCCAAAAAAAAAAAAAAAAAAAAAACATGGTTGTTAGGAAATCCCGCAAGCAGATAGAGTGGTTTTACCTATCCCATGAAACTTTCAGATACTATTAGCAACCAATTCCATTGTTTCCTTTTGTCTAGTTTTGACTATTAAGCCCTAATTGTTAGGTGTTATTTCACGGGATAAATGAAATCACTTCACCACACATGCAACTTGATGTTTTGTAAGAAACAGTATGTGAACAGTAGAAAAACACCTACAACAAAATGATGTGATATTTGCTCTAGACCACCCTAATTGCAAAGGTATTGCATTACTCTGTTCTGATCTAAAACAAATTCCATTCAACAAGATTTATCTTTTTCATCTCTCCATATACCGAAAACATCTTAATTTTATTTAGATGTTACTTAATGGTACCTACGTTCTTAGGATGTTCTTAAATTGTGGCCCCTCTCAGCCTCGACGTTCTTTTAAAAAAGAGTGTGTTCAACCTTGTAATTAATATAAATATGTATTTTAATGTAAATGTGTAGCTGAAAAGATCATTTTGTTGGTTTCTAAGTTTTTCGAGATTGTGTACACCATTGTAAATATACTGAATTGCTTGTGAATAAGATGGCAAGGAAAAGTAGCACTTTTATTTCGTTTCAAATTCTCGCAAACCAGCTGTTTCAGAGTGTTTAAATGGCTATGTCAACACAAGTAGTTTTCTTTTTCTCTTAAATAAAGTACTATATAAGGTATCGGCTTGTATTTTGTCTTGTTTTACTGGATCGTTACGTTTTCTCTTCCTATTTTTCATTTCTTTTGGTGAAGTCCTACTTAGGCTCGATTTCTGCCGTCCTCTCGTGTTCGGTCTTTCCTCCCCGAGAAGTGAGACCGCGGGCTCATTTTCCCGAAAAAGCGGCTGGAAATCGAGCAGTCCTACTGTGCTTTATCTGTTCTCTGCCCGTTAGATAGGTGTTCAAATGAATGTTGTAGAACCAAAAAACGGAAATAGTCAATCTGGCCAATCAGGAAAGGCACGGACAATCCAGCGAACCAATCAAAACTCGAACCAAATGCATTGTAGCCGGCGCCGAGCGCGGGAAAAATGTGTGTGAGCGAGTCGCCATTGGTTTTGGCTTTACTTCTGATTGGTCTAAAAAGTGGCGCGAGTTTTTTTTTATCCAATCACAAAGCGTAGGAATGCAATCCACAAGCTTCCCGTGAAGTGTACTGACCGAACACCTGGAACAGACTAAAAATAAACGTCACTCACAAAAAGGTCGGCACCGCAAAATTAAAGCTGTCGAAAAACTTTCAACTTATTGTAAGTAAAATTTTGATATTGAATTTTATATCCTCAACGCAAATGGTGAATCGACGAGTCTTCGGAACCAGAAAAGAGGAAAGGTTTATGCGTATTAGCGTAGACTACTCACAGCCTTTATGTTTTTCAACGCGAAAAAAGCGAGCAAAGCCGGTTGCGAAGCACGAGGGGGTGGGCGGGGAAAGCTGGAATCCAGGTCAGTCGCGATCCTTCCGCGTTCAGCGATTGAGAAAATAGAGGGCTCTATGTAAAGAGTCAAGTATTAGTGTCAAAGGCTCTAAACGGATTATGCGTATTCTAGACTAGACCTACCCCAAGTCGTGACACTCTGAGCGAGCACAATGGCATTTTGCTTTACGCCGGTGTTACACGCGTGCGAGGGTAGAAATTACTACTACCATGCATGGGTTAAAACGACCGCCATAGAGCAAGTGTATGTTTAGTGTGTCATGCCGTTGACGACGCTTACACGCGTACTATGAAGTTTAAAACCTTACTAACGATTTGCGCTTTTCGCTGCCTTCAATTTGCATCCTTCTTTTTTGGTTCCAAAGACTCCCGGCATAGTCAATCGAACGTTCGAAAATCGAACTCAATCGAATTCAATCCGTGGGTTGAGTTCGATTGAGTTCGGCAATCGAACGAAATCGAACACCAGACTTTCAGTGAGTTCGATTTCCGAACAAATCGAATTCAATCGAAAAAATCTAACTCAATCGAACTCAATCCATCTGATTGTGTTCGATTGGGTTCGGAAACCGAACTCAATCGAACACAATTAAATGGATTGCGTTCGATTGGCTCTGGTAAACCTATACAAAGCAAGCCCAAAGCAACCCCAAAGCAAGCCCATCAAAAGAGGTTTTTCTTCTGCCTTTTTACAATTTATTCTTATAACAGAAACCCCATTTATAAACTGTCCACGGCATTTAAGAGAACAGAACAGAACACGTTGAAGGTGACCTAATTGTCCGTGCTCGTTTGCAATTCGGAATGCACGGCCTGTCTCCCGGCCTGTCTCGCCTATTTCCTTTAAAACCTTGAAAACTTCGGCATCCTTGACGTCAAAGCGGCATTTCTGGTAGCCTTTTACTACACATTTGAAGCTTACAATCCACAGCGCATCTGAAGCCATTTCTGCGGAATTTCTTCGTTTACGAAAAACACGTGCGCTACACTCCGGGTTGAAGTAACTCGAGATTCCAAGATCTGGTTATGGATTTTCAACGCCTGTTTTACACAAATCACGAGTTCGAAAATCGAACTTTCGATTGGGTTCGATTGATTTTTTTTCTTTTCGGTGAGTTCGACTTTGTTCGATTGCCGAACTCAATCGAACTCAATCCATTCGATTGAGTTCGATTGAGTTCGATTGAAATTTAGTTCGATTGGGTTCGATTGACTATGCCGGGAAAGACTTCCACACAAGCCACAGACATGTCCTCTAAGATGATTGACGTAACCGTCGATTGAGCAGAGTTCGCGTGTCAATGTCATTTCATTCACAGTGCCTACTTGCTCCAAGTCGACCTCGTGTAAATGATAGCGAACGATAGCAAAACCTCGTATAAATAGCAAACGAACGATAGCAAAACCTCGTATAAATAGCAAACGAACGATAGCAAAACCTCGTATAAATAGCAAACGAACGATAGCAAAACCTCGTATAAATAGCAAACGAACGATAGCAAAACCTCGTATAAATAGCAAACGAACGATAGCAAAACCTCGTATAAATAGCAAACGAACGATAGCAAAACCTCGTATAAATAGCAAACGAACGATAGCAAAACCTCGTATAAATAGCAAACGAACGATAGCAAAACCTCGTATAAATAGCAAACGAACGATAGCAAAACCTCGTATAAATAGCAAACGAACGATAGCTAAACCTCGTATAAATAGCAAACGAACGATACCAAAACCTCGTTCGTATAAATAGCACACGAACGATAGCAAAACCTCGTTCGTATAAATAGCACACGAACGATAGCAAAACCTCGTTCGTATAAATAGCAAACGAACGATAGCAAAACCTCGTTCGTATAAATAGCACACGAACGATAGCTAAACCTCGTTCGTATAAATAGCACACGAACGATAGCAAAACCTCGTTCGTATAAATAGCACACGGACGATAGCAAAACCTCGTTCGTATAAATAGCAAACGAACGATAGCTAAACCTCGTTCGTATAAATAGCACACGGACGATAGCAAAACCTCGTTCGTATAAATAGCAAACGAACGATAGCAAAACCTCGTTCGTATAAATAGCACACGGACGATAGCTAAACCTCGTTCGTATAAATAGCACACGGACGATAGCTAAACCTCGTTCGTATAAATAGCACACGGACGATAGCTAAACCTCGTTCGTATAAATAGCAAACGAACGATAGCAAAACCTCGTTCGTATAAATAGCAAACGAACGATAGCTAAACCTCGTTCGTATAAATAGCACTAGCCTGTGTACAGCCGTCCGCTCCCCTAACACACAGGCTAAAATAGCACACGAACGATAGCAAAACTGCAAGAGAACAATTGCTGGCTTGCAACTGACGTCACGGCAGCCATGCTGGGGGACAACAACAAAGCGTTTTCCTCCGCTGGGAACTAAACTTTTTTATCATGCAAATTCTGCGAAAAAGTTTTTTATTGTTTTGACCACCAACATGGCCGCCTTGTCACGTGGTTGCAAGCGATCAATACTAACACAAGAAGTGTTGAGAATATTTCTCAACTGCAGTAGAGAGCTCCCTTGGGAAACTGTTGTTGCCCATGTCAACCACATGATGTTGCGACTCCAGTACTCCGGTTATAATCAGAAGTTTCGTATGGAAGTGGTAAGATCAGCGTTGAGTGCCTACGACCGTCTGGTAAAACTAGATGGAAGTGGTGAGACGCCGTTGTACAGGCCAAGAGGGTGGAGAAAGTTGGACCGAGCACGAGAGAAACGGAGAAAGCGTGAGATCTGGTACAAGAGAGGAGGGTTTGACACAGTGATTTTCGTGCCAGGAACACCAGGCTCCCAGCTTAAACACCGATACATGAGAGAGATCAAGGAGACAGGGTTTAAAGTCAGAGTTGTTGAGCAGTCAGATACAACGCTCAAGAGCATGTTACAGAAGTCGGACCCGTTTAAAGCAAAGCGTTGCACGAGAGTCGATTGTCTGGTCTGCCGAACTGACGGAAAGGGATCTTGCCGCAGTACAGGGATAACTTACGAGCTAGTGTGTCAGGCTTGCTGTGACAAGTACATCGGAGAAACGTCACGAAGTGCTTACACTCGCGGGAGAGAACATCAAAATGCTTTGGAACGGCGGGAGGAAAGATCTGTGATGTGGAGACATTCTTGTGACAGGCATGAAAGGAGCGTTCCGAACTTCGTAATGAATGTAACGGGATCTTTTCGTGACGACGCTATGCTGAGGCAGGTCACGGAGTCGGTTATGATTAACAAAATTGACGAAAAGAAGCTTATTAACTCGAAAAATGAGTGGAATTATGTCCGTATCCCAAGGTCTGTTATCACGCTGTAGCGAATTGAGAAACTCTTGTTTCCAAGTCTTTCTCACAAATAATAAGAACCTGGTGTCGAGTAGTTATTTTTCGTGTGATGCTACATGACGTATGTTTATATTCAAATTCTGTATAGCGATCAACTGACGAGGTCTTAGACGAAACCGGCATTGTAAATCGCATATGTAAATTAGTGTGTAGAAAGTAAATGCAAATTAGGTTTTTCCAAATCAAGATGATGATAGCAAAACCTCGTTCGTGTAAATAGCACACGAACGATAGCTAAACCTCGTATAAATAGCACACGAACGATAGCAAAACCTCGTTCGTATAAATAGCAAACGAACGACAGCAAAACCTCGTATAAAAGGCCCAACCAACCACGAGGCCAGAAAAAAAAAATTAAAAGGACTTTGAGAAAGTCTACCTTTAAAGCCTCCTTGACAAAAATAAGCACTCAGTCATCCTCGCATCAGAGCTACTTGTTTTTCAAACGATCACGTGACCAAAAGAAACAAGAGCAGAATAAAAACGCTGACAAGATCCATGCAAACACAGTGGACGTTCTTTTTCATTTCGGCAGACTAGACTACATTTTTGATCTAAGTGCAACCCAGCAAATGCAACAGAATGGAAAGTTTTCAATTTCTTGCGTTTATTCGGCATTACGCAAGGTCGCTCGTACTTACAACACTTAGTGTGGGAATATGTTAAGACCGCACTTTAAATATTTGATTGGATCTTTTACGAAACAATTAAATGCATGTAATAGTATGTTTTAAGAAAGCGGTCGTCAGAGCTACCAAATAAATTTTATCGACATCTTCGTCAAGTGCGTTCTCTCGAGGTCAACAATGAGTTGACCTCGAGATAATTTTGTGTAAAAAAAATTGGTCGATACCCTTCCTAGGTAAAGAGTATGATTGCAAAACACCATACTAGTTTACTAGACCAACGACCGTTTTTACTTTTGAGCGAGTGCAGCCACAAAAAGGAACCAAGGTTTGGATGCGCATGCTTATTACGCACGATATCGTGTACAGAAACAGAAACACCCTTTGTTCCCCTCAAGCTTGCGCAGTAAGGAGTGAAGCTTGGATGTACAAGATTGATGCAGTGAGCACAAAGATTTAGGAAGCACAGTGTAATCTTAAGGAAATTACCCGAATGAATAATGGTCTTTTGTCACCACCAGTTCCGTTGATAGTCGCGTCGTGACCGGGACGCAAAAGGCCTCAATGGCCTTTTGTAACTATGATTAAATAAACACTAAAAAAAACACAAGCAATGCTATTAAAATAAGCTACCTCGTTTCCACGCCCTGAAAACAAGGCCTTCTGATAGATTTTCGAATTAAAGGGATCCTTGTTTGAATTCCTCGACCCAATATTCAAGAAGTGCTAGTGGGGAACATGTCTGTTATGTCAGTAATTAGGAATTGAACTACGGACGAATAATTGTTAAATTCTCGCACTGACTTGAACAGCAAAGGAGGTACCCGTGAATTGTATACTTTTAGCCAGGAAATATTCAAAGTAATACTTTAAAACAGAAAGAAACAACGACGAGGTGGTTTTCGAAGAGTGCGTCATCGACTATGGTCACTATGCCTAGTACAAATCCGTAGCTCTAAATTTAGTATATTTTTACAAATAAATGCACGCATTTTGTCTTTTAATAAGTTAGGGTAGACAGGACAAGACAAGACAAGAGCGCTGTTCTGTTAGTCAGAGCAATTTTAGTCCCCATGAAATGGAACGAACAGAGGAACATTGTTAACAGAAAAATCCCTGTAATCGATCCTGAAATGAAATATGCTGGCAAAAGATCATTATTGTCCGTAGAATCCGAGTTTTGTTTTAGAGGCGGTGAGCAATATTCTCTTCACCGTTGGTCCGCTAATATGTTTTTTTGGTTGCACCGTTAGGCTGGCGGCCTATGGAGGGAGGTACACATTTGCATCCGTATTGAATGTGTTAACACGCCACAACACGTCTCACGAATTTTGCCTGCCAAACCTGCTGAACGTGTGCCAAAAGATTCACACGTCAGATCAATCGGTGAGTGACTTTACTCTGTTTATAAGCTTCGTCAAGCTCGCGCGCACAAGCGGAATCATATATACAATGCTTGGTACGGTGTCGAACTTTGCTTCACGAACGAAAAACCTTTCCAAAATACACACATTGTTTATTCCGGACTGCAGTTGGCTGAGGCGGTAGACTGGCCTTTTCAACGAGGTTTAACTGCATTTAAATTAAGTTCAAAGCTATGAATTATTAAAAATACACTTATATTGCTAAAAGCAATTTTAACCAATTCATTTATACCCGATCTACTTTGTCAGGCAACACAGTTTTGCGAAAGGAGAAGGAAATCATCCGTTTTTCACTGTTTAAGGCAAGGGTTAAGTTTTACTCATCTTTACTTGGCAAGCTTCCTAATAGATTAACATTTTTCCAATAGCTGAGCAAAACTAAAGCACTTTGTTCAGTTGCATATTATAAACTGTTGAAGAGTTCAGGGGCAAAGGAATCATTTCATCATTTCACTTGCAGCTTAACAGATATGTACAACAGAACAGGACATGTTCGATACCGTTAGTGAACGATACCATTAGTGAAACTTTTTATTAAGTTACGGGAGGCTTGTGGGGGGGGGGGGGGGGGGGGGGGCACTTACTTAAACTGTGGGGAGGAAGGGGCATGCTAGTTCTATCACGCGTTTTAATCTACTCTTATATAGTTTGTTTCGATTAGGTTTTTAAAGATGTGTTTCCATGTTAACGCAAAACGAACAGCGGATATCATAAGCCTCAGGCTTTGTTGGCACCCCTTTCAAGCTTTGCTCTGGTATACCCCCACCACCACCCCCCCCCCCCCCTTTTCCTCCTCCCCTCCCGCCCAGGGTGCGTATGGGGCATACGATATCTTTCCATGAACAAAGGGCTTTCAATAACTTTTTAGTGTACACTCTAAGATCTGATCTCAGACACTTCCTAAACTATTAAACACTTAATTTTCTCAGAGGTCCCTTAACTTGAATGACCAAACATGCTTGACTTCATTGTTTCCATATCAGCTAAAGTCAGTGTTTAGTCTAATGGATCTTTATTGTTTAGGCAGACGTGTGGCTTTCTCGTATTAATATCATCAACCATGCATCATCTTGCTGTGTTTTGTAGCAGAGTAACGAGTAGCAGGCGAAGTTTTGGAAAGTGATGATATCTCAATCTGGAAAACAAAACAAAACAAAAAGTATTTTCATGTTGGCAGGGAAAAAACAATAAGCTGTAATAAGAGTTTCGTTTGAAAACACCTTTCCAAATATCGAGTTTTAAAAATGTCAAAAATGCTAAAATAACAATACTTGTAAATATATTCGAGTCTGTAAATGGACAAACAATCTGCCTTTGTGCAGATTAGCTCAAAAAGCGATTACTCTGATTTTCAAAGGGGGAAAAAAGACAATACAACTGGTCAAGGGCTTTTAAAGTCGCTTTTTCTGGTTAATTTTTACTGAAAAAAACATGGAAACTGCTTCCATTAGGTGCGGGAAATTGAAAAGCACTGTGAAGATTCTTCCAAATATGGGAGCGTTGAAAAAAAGACAGTGCGTGGGCAGCTTTGGGAAAGAATGTGGTTGTCATGGCAACATCGGCTTCTCGGAGTACAATGAGGTTTCTATTGATCGTGGGACTAACAATGACCGCTTTCTTTTGTGGTATTTCAGTTATGTCAGTGATGTTATTATATACACCAAACGGCCAATCCACGTTTGTTTTTTAGCGGATAATTTCCGTTGTGGGAGGAATAAGTTGTCACCGTTCGCTGTACTTCTCGTGTTAAAAAGTACCTCATGGGCGAACATGTCGATCGCAAGAAACTTTCCTTTGGACGTTAAACCTCAGGCTACACGCCTAGCGAACTGGAGAATGCGGCAAGTGCCGTCAAAATGCCTTGAGACGTTTGCATACAGACTCGCCAGGTCTTATTTGCTTTTTCCTGCTTGCGACATGTAACTCCACAGCAATTTCTTTCACGGAGCAGAGCGCTGCAAACAGCGGGGCCGCTTGATTGAAACATCACCCTAAAACAAGGTACGCAAGGAAAATAATTACCCACATTGTAAAACTGTACGTTGTTTAGGTGAATCTTAGGTTTAAATTGGGCAACAGAATTATAAATGACAACAACAGAATTACAAATGTGTATTGTACGTCATGGTGTATTTACTATCATAGCCTTCACTGCAAGGCGTTAGCTTACGACTGTAAAATGTGGGCTTAACACTTCTAGCTTTTTCATGCCAGCCACGTTTTCTGTGAAAATTTCATATATATTGAAGTGTTTTTAGCTAAGTACGAACATATTTGTCTGAATTGTATTGTTCTTTTGTTTTTGTCCTTAAAAAAATCACCGGAGTCAAAATGGCTTGTTTTCTCTATCGTCGGGTTCTGCACTGTCATGGCTAAAAATCTTTTCAAGACAAAACAACAAAGACAACAACCACAAAATCAGGCAAAATAAACGATAAGTGTCCACTTTGTTGTCTGAAAGTTACGTTGACACTGTTTTTGCAACTGGTTATATTGAACAGCATAAAAAAAATTCAATAGGAAGTTTGCTTCGTGCGGAACATTTCCCACAGAGAAACGTGCACTGACCATATTCTGGAAACCGAACCGTGATCACAGAGATTTCACTAAATAGTCGCCAGGATTTACTCTGTTTTTGTTTGCTAAGTTGCCTGATAAATGGACTAAGTAAAGAAAATGATAAATAATAGAGACCTTTGTGGATTTCTTTTACTTTCACGTTCGATCCACGTGCACGCTTTCGTCAACACACTGAAGAATAAAGGAGACAACGAACCTTAATTTATGAGCAAAGTTCAGGAAACGCAAAGCATTTTTAGAACATTGCCAAGTGCCATCAATCTTGCGTTGATTGTTCTCGTTCTTTACTAATATCAAGGTTGTTTTTATAAAATATACTTGCGAGGTAAACAAAACAATATTATGATCCCCCAACACGCAAAATTGATTGAAAAAAGAGCTTTAAACGTTTCTCTTACTCGAACTGTCGCGAAAAAGGCCAAAAAATGTCTTTTTCTCACGCGACAAGGATACCGGACCGACAGCTAGAATCGCCGTTTATTTTTGGACATTTTTTGTTGTTATAACTGAAAAAAATGTTGAAATCAAAGATTATCTTAACGATAAGAAATGACTCGGGTTTTTTAAAATACAAGTCAGAGAGAAATCGAAGTAGTCAAGAATTTTTAAGATTTTGTAGAAAGGGCGGCAAAATGTTTTAGAATTTTCGTATTTTTGAATATATTTTATAGCGTGAATTATATTTTAAATTGCCAATTGCACATCAATGCAGGTTGAATATAAATTGTGACACGTGGATCAGAATCTTAATTCTCAAATTAAAAATAAATTTCTTTCCACGATATCATCACAATAAAGCAGGGAAACTAAATAACCATTTGAAGCTACTGTCTTGATGTGGCGCCAAATTCTCTTAACTGACATCAAAGGAAATGTATGGAAATTAGTAAGAAGAATTGATGTTATGATCTTCAGTCAAAACATTAAGGTAAATATACGAGATTTTGCTGTACATAGCAACAGTTTGCTCTTAAATTGCGCAGTTTTGGTTTTCTTTTTGAAGCAAAATATCATTGATCTGATTAATGCATAGAGATCCTCGTATTCGCGAGACTGTTATACCAAGTGTACTTCAATATCTCGTGCTTCCAGTCTTCAGCTTGCTTGGTAATGAACGGAAATTATAAAGATGAAATTTTCATTTTTGACGAGCGTGAGACAAAGAAAATATCTGAGTCCCCGACGGGAATCGAACCTATGGCCTCCCAGATACCGGTTGGGCGCTCTAACCAACTGAGCCACGAGAGACTCTTGGTTAGCTGGGCCATTTACTAGCTAGGTTCATATTTGACATGCGTCCTGCATACTGCTAGGATCAGCCATGTCGAAATCATCAAGTGTGTAATAAATGAGGAAAGACGGTAAATTTTAAGCTCGGTCATAGTTACTAACTATGGCTCGGTGAATAAACGATAAAATGTCGAAGAACGAAAATGAATTCTAAGTGTTGTAAACCACTTAACTGTCTGAAACGTATATTACATTAAAGCAATACATTTCTCAAAAAAAAAATCACTTAACCTTGATTTTAGCGGAATGGGTTCGACAAAATTCAAGGTCTAGGTTTTGCAATCCGTTTCGGCAAATTCTGACCAATAGTATTGCATTCATCAGTGGCTTCCCAGTGACTTTTTTTGCGTTTTAATATCGTTTCAAAGTAATATTTTGAGACTTTCGCTCCGCTTAAAAAAATTATATACCAGTTCAGGACACGTTTATGTCACAGAATCGCCTAAAATAACGTGAGCTAGCCAATTTAGACCATTTTGTGACAAAATAACCTAAAATCGCGTTATATATCTAGGGCAACAGAATCGTCTAAGTTAGCGTGACTTAGCCTACCAGTTTGTAACAGAATCGTCTAAAATAGCAAAGCGTGACTTGACACTTTCAAAAGCAGTTTCTAATAGTGTCACATCATTGCCTAGCCTAGAAACAGAAGCTCCTAAAATAGCGTGACTTTCCTTCTTTTAGATCAGACTGTAAACAGAATTGTCTAAATAGCGCCACCAAGCCCCTTGATAAGCGAAATTCAAGAACCAGCTAAATTTGCGTGACCAAGGCTTGTCACACAATGGTCTAAATAGCATAAAAAGTGTGACATAGCTTAGCAGATTGCAACAGAATATCCTAAAAAAAGAACAACCTATCTCCTTCAACAGCAGAATGAAACAGAAAATCTTCAAGACAGCGTCACTGGCTGTTTTATAAGCAGATTGCACAAGAATCGCCTAAAAAAACGTGACTTAAGCCTCGTGTGACCAGTATATAACAGAATCACCGAAAAAAAGCGTGACCTAGTCCAGTATGTCACAGAATCGCAAAAATAGCGTGACCTAGTTTTGCATGTAAACAGAAGCACCCATTAAAGCGTGACCTATTCCAGTATGTCACGGAAGCATCTAAAACTAGCGTGACCTTGTCAGTCACAGAATTGCATGAAATAGCGTGACCTAGTGCGTGCAGCATGTCACAGAATAGCATAAAATAGCGTGACCTGGTTTTGCATATAACAGAAGCACCTAAAATAGCGTGACATAGTGCAGTATGTCACAGAATTGCATAAAATAGCGTGACCTAGTTTTGCATGTCATGGAATAACATAAAATAACGTGACCTGGTTTTGCATTTCACAGAAGCACCTAAAATAGCGTGACATAGTGCAGTATGTCACAGAATTGCATAAAATAGCGTGACCTCGTTTTGCATGTAACAGAGTTGTATGAAATAGCATAACCTGTTTTAGCATGTAACAGAATCGCATAAAATAGCGTATCCTAATTTTGCATGTAACAGAAGCACCTTAATTAACATGACCCAATGATCTGGTCCTTTTATATTAGTTCTCAAAACCAACATTAAAATTCTTGCATGATCATACAAAGTTCTAATTAGACACATTTTCAGCTGGCGACTGAAATAGATACAGAAATGTTTTTCCTAGTAAAATTACGCCAACTGTAAGAAGAAGTCCCTACACAAATTTGAACATTTATTGCAAAATTTCAGCAGGAGTTTGGTGTTGTTTCGGTGTCTCGTTTGGCTGGTTCCTGGCAATATTAAACGAGGCGCTTTGGAAAGTGTGCTTTGGTGGCTCTCTTAGCTCTGTAGTCGATACTATTTACTGGTTTCTACAACGGTCTTGGTGTGTTTTCTTGTTTTTTTTTTCAGTGGCTTATCTAGCTCGATACACAAATGTTTAATGCCGGTACCTGATCGATGCAATGTGTCTTTGGACAGTGGCTTCTTATGGCTCATGTAATGTTCCTCTATTTTTCTGCCCTAAATTTTGAAAGTCGTCGCCTTGCTACAAAATGAACAAAAAACCCCGTTAAGTTGGAGGCGGAGAAAGAGAACTTCTTGAACAGCAAGACAAACATAAATAATCTCTCTACTGTTTGCCTCTCCTTAGGAGAGTTTAATTTTTGGTCACGACGGTAATCGATAATTTCATTTTCATTTGAATCTGTTATCAAAACAAAAAGTATAGTACGAAATAGGAAGGAAAGTCACCAATGGCGGGCAAGAGAGTGCTTGTTCCAGCCGAGAGACACACGAGAAATATTTTTTATTTCATGATCTGTTTTTGCGCGAGTGAATGAAACATATGCCTTGATCGGATTAAGAATAATAATTATAATATAAATAAAACTAAAAATAACTTAATGATTGTGTAGCGTGTCGTCTGATGCGAAGCTATCTGAAAGTAATTGGGCTTAAAATGTTTCCCACGAGGCAGATAGTTTAAAGTGATAAATTACACTGCGAAATTTCAAACCCATTAGAAAAGCACGCGATGGTTAAATTGTTAATCTTTCTGTAATATTTATAAAACGGAAGGAAAGATCTTATAACTAAAGTACTTTGCCCAATTGCGCTATGAATTTTTTTACATTTTTCTTGGATCTGTTTAAAAAAAACTATCACATCTGAACGCAGATCAAAAAGTAATTTCGTTTGGCGAACCTGCTTGGAAAAGGAAATTTAAAACACTCGATTCTGGGAAGATATATTGTTTGACTGTAACAAGTCTTTAATTAGAAGCTTTGGCAATTTGATAGTAAACGCCCCAAACCGAATAGTGCAACTAAATTCCTTCCTTTGACAAATGATCAGTCAATTTTAATTTTTACGATGCATTTTCTGTACTCATTTCAGCAGTGTAGACGGGCGAAAATTTAAAAGACGCCTCAAAACTGTGACATATGTTCTAAGGTTACAAGAATCTCGTGAAAAACAAACAGTAATTTTATAGACTAAAGGAGGTAGCGCGACAAAAACGTCTCACGCCATTCACTTAAGAAATCCATTCAAGTGCAATATTTCAATCTGTTTTTCATTTCGCTCCAATTGACGGACGGTTCTCATTTTAGTTGAAGCAGATTTTTAGAACTCCTGCCGTTACGGTTCACGGTTGTTCACAGTTGGAAACATCAATCTCGAGCTACAAACCCAGACACAGCTCGATTTTCACGTCGTCTTTTTAACTATCGCCTTTCGACAAAGGACCTCGGACAAAGACAGACTCGGAAAACAAACTCAATCATGTTTGCCAGACTAGTTAGTGTGCTCTGATGATCTGTTGTTGTTTGACCTTTTCATCTAATCCTCAGTGCCTTTGATCGAATGGTCAACTCCTCGGCAAACATTTTCGGTCCTGCTTCATACTTCAACAGCCATAAATCTCTCGGTAATTCATAACAACCCACAAATTTTACCAACCACTTGACAAGACATCCTAACGTCAGAAACGCCTCTTTTTATCCCGTTATTAAAACACACCAAAATGACCTGTGCCAGTAAGAACTATTTGTCTGTGAAATCAGCTTTTGACAAAAATCAGAGACAAAATATTATTTTATAATCAACCCGCTTTTAGCCTGAGGCGAAACGAAATTCTTGAAGAGAAAAATCGCAGGAGCTCGCGGCGTTTTCGCCAATTCGCAGGTTTCTCATCTCTCGGCTAGATTTTAAATTCGTAAGCAGGGAAACATTCGTATGTCTCGAACGGATGCTGTCGCGAATTGTCTGAAACACTCTTGGGGGTCGCACGTTGAATATTCGTGACAACGCATTCAATTCGTGATTTCGATACTGAAATCTGAACGGAGCTTTAAACTAGCACGATACGCCACAAATCGGTTCAGCATTAATTTTCGTGACACGAGATCTTCAGCAGTGTCATGCAAATGCATTTTTTTCTAGTTAATTCACGTCCCCGAAAGCTGTTACTTCGGTAATACAAGTCGCAATAAAACCTAGACAAGACCAGACAAATGAAATGACACATTTTTATCGCAATGTGTAAACTTGGTGGGATAATATTTTGTCATATCGGCTTGCGTGTTGCGTACTCGCAATGTGTTTACTGGTCTTAATTAAGGGCAGATTTCTATCTGCACCACAGCTAGTTTTGATCTGTCCCGAGCAACTGAGTTGTTTTACTTAGTCTAAGTGTCAAGCTTCGCGATTTGCAACGATAATTTTTTTATGTCAAACACCGGTCATCATAATTTCCGGTTCGCTGCCCTTTTGAAAAATTTCCCTCCACCTCGACGGTGTCGAGTTGCACGGTGCGTCCCTCAAGGAAAAAAAACAAATTGAAAATCACTTTTTCACTCGACTCCTTCTTAAGTAATTTACAATTTAATGCATTTGTTATTGATTTCCCGTCGCGTTCTAATCATTTGCAAATAAAACCGAACGTTCGTTCCTTTAGAAAGTTTAACACAAGACTGCCGATTAGACGCACCGTGATATCCGGCCCTAACGCCCATGTCACCTTTTTGCCTTCATATCCGTTTCAAGATATTTTCCATCAGTGAAGATTTAAAACGGCGAAAATGCGCGCAGCTCAAACTTCGCTTAAAGCTTTATCTAAGTATTGTATTCTTTTGAGAAACTTGTCAAGAATAAACCATGCTCACTGTTATGTAAATGCAAATTCAGGCACGTACAAAAAGCTAATTTAATGTGCCAAATTGTGGTTTTTGCAAATTCATCTGGTTTTCAAGTCACATAATTTCTCGGGTATTTTTCAAATCCTTCCTGGCTAAAAGTTAAGGTTTGATTCCACTGAACTGCCATAACGTATTTGTTTGATTCTCAGAGCTACTGGAACTGTTGTATAAATTCTTAAACACACATTTGCCTTGTAGATGCATTGTTCAAGTGGAAGCCATTGAAGTGTGACTGTGAAATCAAAGGGAACCCACTGCTTGAACCGAAGCAAGATAGCAAGTACACATAAATATTAACTCGTGAAAAATAATTTTATTGGCCAACAATGGAAATATCAAATACGCGAATTCTGCCCAAGGCACAACTGAAATGACATTTTTTCTATGATTATTGCTACAAGACGTTTACAAAAGCTATCATCTCTATGGATCCACTATTTACATGAGGATAGAAAAATCAAGTTTCATTTGGCAAGCACTCTAATGTAGAGGAACGCGATAAATTAGAACTTGGAAGCCTTACTTTCTGCAACATAACACGTTATGATCTGGCCTTTTTCTACCGCTTGTCAGCTGATGTCTCGGACTCAAATGTTGGCAAGTTTTTTTTTCATTCCCGCGGCACGTGAAAAACAAGAACTGTAAAATTCTGGTCGTAATAAAATAATATCAGTTTCAAGCGCATGAATCGTTTTCGTGATTTTTTACAATAATCTGTGTTCAATTCAAATCGAGTCGCGCGCACATTGCGTTGATTCTGCTAACAAGAAACCGTATGCAAGAGCGTGTTTACAGAGCCCCGAGCTTCTGTAATCAGAAGCCATGCGAATAGCTAGCTCAAAGCTGCTTATTGCAGCAAGTTAAATTAAAGTCATCGCTCCATGGGAGCTAATTTGTCCTTAATGTTCGTAATCCTTGAAATTGTTCACTTCCAAACGAGCGTATGGAGGCGAGAAGGCGACGACTGTGGGTTCTGCGCGGTGGTGGTTGGTGCTGAAGCAGGAATAACAATCGAAGGGACATTGGAGATAGTGAAGGGTCTTGCGCTGTTACCAGTCACTTCGGCGTCTCCGAACGGGAATTGAAATGCGCCGTTTTCGGGTTGGTTTCTCTGCTGCAGAGCTGACGGAGCGACTTGATTCGGCGGGTAAGAGGAGGGGAGCTTTTGTAGCTGCTCCATAAACTCCGTGTAGCTGGACGAGACAGAATTATTATTCGACAAGAACTTGTTCGCACCGTGTGTTTGGGTGAAGCCTTGCGGAGAGAACGTGACCGAGGAGGCGGTTGAAGGTGTTGAGGACAGCAGTGGTTGAGTGTACGAGTGTAGATATTGATCGAACTCTGTCGTGTCCACCATTAGATCTGTGGTCAGGTCGCCCATTTCAACGTGAAAGTCGATCGCGCTGTTGTTGTTGCTGCTACTGACGTTCTGCTCTGTTTTCTTGGGGCAGGCTGGAAAGCTGGAAGGAGGACCGTGGATCTCGGAGTCCGGCACGCTTGGCTCGGAGAATTTTAATCCACCTTCCAACTTGACAGTGGCTGTCGGGGTAGTTGGAGGCGAAGTTGCTGAGCTGCTGGACTCGGGACTACTGGCTTCTTCGCTCAAGCTGCTTTCCGGGCTTGCACAGTTACCTTCTTGGCACCCAGATTTTGGCACCAGTTGCGTATCGCCTTTCAATACTTTCAACAGATCATCAGCTGAGATCGTTGCCTCGGTTTGATCAGGGCCGCCGTTGCCTTTCTGCTTCTTTCTCCGAGGTTGATATTTGTAATCGGGGTGCTCTCGCTTGTGTTTCAGCCGGAGCCTCTCGGCCTCTTCGATGAAGGGTTTCTTCTCCGCATCGTTCAGCAGTTTCCACAGTTTTCCCAGTGTTTTGCTCAGTTCGGCGTTGTGAAGATGTGGATACTGATCGGCCAGCTTCCTCCTCGCCGCCTGCGCCCAAACCATAAAAGCGTTCATAGGTCTTTTTACATGCGGTTTGTGTTTATGTCCACCGTTCACTCGCACAGGCAGTGGAATTAAAGACCAGTCGTATCCATCCAAGACGTGATTTACAGCAGTTGCAATGGCGCTACTTAAATCCATATTCTTCGCCTGAGTGAGGTCGGGCTCGCTCTTCTTGATATCTGGATTAGTCTGTTCCGTCATGTTTTCCGTCTGAGATCTGTACCACCGCAACAAGTTGTTTTCTAACTCTTTCAGACCAGCACTGAGATTCCTCCAGCTGAAAAATCGAACTTCGTGCCAATTCGTATATTGGCGTATGGTTATTCAAAACACAGATATAATAATATCCTGACCAATCAACCGAGACACCGTATTATATTACCTCGGGCGCTGATTGGCCCAGCCAAAAACCGCAGCCAATCAGAACGCGCGTCTCAAGGACATAAACACCCGTTGGATGTAGGTGTGTTGAAACCACTTGCCAAAGTTCTGTTATTGGCCAAGGGTCGCGAGGCACGTGGGCGAACCAAGTGTTACTTTCTTAGCCACCGAGTTAGTTTTTAGACCTCTCTGAAGGCTGAAAAAAATTTTGATTGAAACTAATTTCCTTTGCGCAGGATACGTAGGCCTGGCACACTTCTCGTGCAAGAACGTGAGAGTTGCAAGTACGCATGCCGTGCATGCATTCTATAATTATCTCGCGCCGTACTGTTGACAGAACTGGCGCGCGCTTCTCGCATCTCGCCATCCACTGACACTTCATGCATGGTGGGGTGATCTTGGCGATCTTTTACAGTATCGAGTTGAGCCACGGGCGATGTTATTAAAACAGTTGCAATGAGAAACGTCTGCGATCAACAAATGCGAAAACACTCTTTTTCGGGACAACATTTTAGCGTAGGAGCAGGGCAAAAAAAGGATTTGCGTGCGGGAAAGGGTAGAGAATAGTGCAGGAAAAAAACAGGAAAGGGCGACAAATAACTTTGGTGGAACAAATGTCGTAAGCGCTTGTGGGAGATAATTGGGAGATATTAATTTGAAGATAAAGTGTGTGCGTGTATGTTAGGACGAATTATTTGTTCTACTCGTCCATAATTCAGCAATGCTGTCGATCTCTCTAGAAAAAGGGGGTCTCGGATCGCAGCGTAAAATTATGTAAGAAGACGTTCACGGGGCAATTAGTTTTCTGCAGGGTCGAGAAACCCGACGCAACTGGAGACTCTTGCTTTCAACGCAATTAACGAGTGCATGTGTAGTCTTAATAAATCCCAGAAGGGTCACGGAGGGATTGACGATGAAGCGAATGTATGCTCAAAAAGGAAACGTGCCAAGTCGAAAATTTTCACACCAAGTTGCCAAGTGCGACGTTTTTTACGTCTCTAATGCTCATTTGGGTTTAAATTTTCCGACATTCAAGAATGTTTCGAGCTAAGGGTAAAACCAGATGCTTTCAAGGTCAGACCAAGACTAGACGGGAAACAAAATCCACCCGAAGTAACCCGAAGGCCATCGCACTTACTATCTCTGGGTTCCAGTGGCAAACTCAAGATACGTGGAGCGCGTTTATTATGAGAGTCAGCATGATAAAAAAAATGTGATTGGATTACACGGTGATTGTAGAAAGATAACGTGGGTTGAAATCACGGAAAATAAATTGGGTGAGATTTTGAAAACTAGTTGATGTACGCGAATTATATTGACGCACCGCTTGCTGTGTTCTCACAAACAAGCGGCTCGCGGCGGGCCCATTTTGTTACCCCGCGCTAATGACATTACTTCCGAAATGCAATACCGCATATGCAGTCTGATACCAGTTTTACAGTCATGCCATGCTCGGGGCAGGAGTTGCAGCGTTGCGGTCTCTAGCGAAATATCTGCTCTCAGCTTTAATCCAGGGAGTGCTATAAGCCAAAAAAAATATCTCAACTAAATAAAAAGATATCGCGCGCTGAGACCAACGCTGCGTGAATTCTCGGTTACGGGGTAAATAATTCATGAAATAAGTCGCCGTGACCGCGTACCGAAATATATCAGTCTCTTAACGCGCGGTCAGGGTTAAGCCGGGGGTTTGTGTTTGTTTTAAAATTCATCCCTTGAGAGAGTGTTATCTCTGTGTAACCACATTTTCTTGATCGTTTGTCAAAAAGTGCAAGTCCTCGAGGTCACAAAACAAAATACCGTCCTACACTTCACTTTGCGACTTCTACTGAAAGCTGTTTCGAAAAGTCCGTTTGGTAGTTTACCTTGGGGTCAAAATATTTTGTGTACAAACTATTTTTGTAGCAAGGAAATCGCAACTCCAATATTTTTACCGGTTGTTTACAAACTTTAGAGCGAAACGTGCTTCGAAACGGGGATTTCTGACGTACTTCCGGCACGGGGGAATCAGGGTACGGGGGTGTATTTCCGGAAGATTGTGGCCCGTGGATTAGTTCCATCACAATTTGACGAAATATATCTTTTGATATTTCCTTTACAAACTCGTAAACATCCCAAGGAAACGGTCTTCTGGTTTGGTATTCTAATTTATGATGTGCTTTTGAATATTTTCACAGTAAAAAAGGCTATAATTTAAAAAGTAAGTTTTGCTGTAGTTTATATACCACGGTCACTGAGTCCTTATCAAATCAAGTACAGTGGAAACGGCCTGCAAGCTGGTGTTAATTTGTTTAGGACTAGGAGTTATAAATGGCTTTGCAGTGATTCATTGAACTGAATAACACCGAGATCTGGCGTTCTTTTTTATCGCCGCCGCGAAATCGCAGTGTACAAAAAATTCTGTTTTGAGTAGTATCTTATCAAGTTTCTTTTATATGTATCTCCGATAAGGTTTCTCCGATTAAATTCAACACCAACTACTTACGAATACTCTGTCTGTTTTATGCAAGTACCACACACGCAAAAGATATAAAATGTCTGTAGAGTGTTCCAATCATTCCGTTAGCTAGCTGGGAAAGGGTTGGAATGTTGGTGCGAAATGCCTGCAGTCTGCGCGCGCTGAAGGCAGCTCAAATGTACGGTATCCACCCATTTTGTAGGTGTTAATTCTCCGTCTTGTCTGGATTTCCTTCTAGAAATTTCGTGCTATTTTCGACTGCGTATAAGGGTTTTATGCAGCAAGGATCCACTCTAAACTACCTAGAGACACTGATCTTCGTGAGAGTACATATCCTCTGCATACGCTTATTCCAGGGCGAAATATTTTAGCTGAAAATTATCGTTATAAAGTTACGTTTTTTACCAGAATTTTTACAATCATGTTACCGTTGTTGGTGATCGCGATAAAAAACGTACAATCACACGTACGATGAAATGTTTCAAAATTCTCCTGAAGTACCAAATTGAACCGCCGCAACGCGCGTTTGCAATTTATCTCCACAGCTGAAACCAACTGATAAAATGTTTAAAAATGTTTCTCTTCGACTGTCATGATATCGTATCGACCGTTAATCCCGGGCCGTTAATACTCTTCAGGTATTTTGGGAATCCATGATGTTATCCGTTATGAGCGTGACTCAGTTCACCTGGCAAATAAGTTATAACATGAAGAAAAGTTGTTGGCTTTTTAAATGCTTTAATTTAAAAAAAGCGACCTGGAAAGCTAAATAAAAGCAAGCAGAATTTGAAGAGTTGCTGCACAATGTTTCGAAATAGCAACACATGATTTACTCTGCCAGTAATCCCTGTTTATTTATTGATTTTTTTTTCCCACAAATCTTCTTTAATTGAGATTTTCTGATAACGAACTGATACGTAAGGGAACTACCCTCTTAAGATTTTACCGGCAACACACGCAAATGTGTTCGTATTTCCATAGGGACAGACATCTCTGAATTAGAAACAAGTTTGTCTAAGTGCTTCTTAACTATTTTTGCTCAGATGAGAAGAATCGGCCCCATTGCTATTTTCTCGCGATTTCTAGTTTGAGTTATGGCGTGTTGGAAATTCTCCGACAAAATTCCCCAGAGTTCACGTTTCAAAATCACTCAAACGATGTTATGTGCATGACCTCCTTGGTATGAATGTTATATTTGTCACAAAAATTTCGCAACTGCATAACAGAAGGGAGTCTGAAGTAATGTTAAGTGCCAAAAAACACAACTGAAAGCAAACAAAGTAGAGGTATTTTCTGTTAAGCTTTTAATTATCGCTTAGTGTCGTAACTTCCACTGATCCGCTGGCATTCTAGAGTGTTGAAAGACAATACTGAAATAAAACAGTATCGATAAAACTCAAATTAACAAACATGATTAAGGTATCAAGTTAACAAAAAGTTTGTCAAAGTGCTACATGTAAACCGACAGATGTAGTTCACTCTACGGTGAAGGAATCGGGTCAACAAGACTGGCTCCGCGGAGATCTCCGCAGTCAGTTTAGCTTACCGAGTGTGTCGCAGACGTATTTTAACCTCATAACCTCATAAAGTTCGCAGGCTATTTATCAGTTTGGCATGGGCTATTTATTGGACTCCGAGTGTAGTGCATTGTGCAATAAGATTCGCGATTACACAACCTGCATTCAGTGTAAAATCACGAATGTCATATACTAATACACTTTCTTGTTGTCTAAAAAAATGTGCAACAGTTCAACGTTATCAAAAGTGATTACGCAGTCATACAGAAGTTAGACGAAGTGCTCTCTTTCGTGCGATAGACGGGCGCGTCATGTACCAAACTAGCCTGCGTAGCAAGCGTTCCCGTGCGAACGAAGAGCTATGTGTCGCGCGAGTAAAGATTCTGGTCGCGCGAAAATTGAGGCCACAGCAAAAAGGGAAAAGGAGCTCGCCCCAATTTTCGCGCGACTAGAATCTTCGCTCGCACGCGACACACATAGCACTTCGCTCGTACGGGAACGCTTGCTACGCAGGCTAGTACCAAACTGGCTCAGTAATTGATCACTGTTACTCCAGCTTTTAATGTCAGCTCAGGGAGGGGACAACTGGCCGAAAACTCTTGCAGATATCTCGGGGAAACTCTTAAACCGGATCATATCAGGCATGATTTTGCCATCTATGGTGAAACTGGAATTTGGTTTAAAACGGTGTAAGAAGACTGTGATTAAATAATTAAAAAAGAGGAAGAAAATACAAGCTTTCCCTCCTGGGAAAAAAAGTGCGAAACACGCATGGTTGCATGACATTTTTAAGGCATGATCACAAATCTTGATTTTAGGCTTTTCAGTTTAAAAACTAAACTTATTTGCTTTCTGAGATGGATTATCTGGAAACGGGAAGGAAAGAAACTTCCGACCACAGAGCAATCTTACAACCTAAGTTATTTTATCGCTTTGCTTTTTGTCCAAACGTTTAAATTTTTTTCGCCTCTGAATTTCTTTTAGAAGCTCTAAAATGACCACCGTAAGAAACTAATTTCAAAACTTCCCTCGTTGAATTTTGCTACAAAAAGGCGATTAAACTGGGTTATAAGTACAGGACTTAAAAATGCCTAAAATGTAAAGGAAACCTCACTTATATATATGTGTACATAACTGTAAGCCAGTTAAGGTATAAGACTACATGTAGAGCAGGTGAAAATAACTCTTCTCCGGCTAGGAAGCCGACTGTTTGCAAGGTGCCGTCTACTTCAGGTGCTGACTAAGCATTTGTTTCGTCTCAACAATTCTAAAAAATCCCTCTGGTATCTTACAGTATTGTGCAATTTCGAAACCCGGACAATTTTGAAGATTCCAAGGCCAAAAAATTTTGTATTGTGCTCGAATCTTGTTTATGATGGAAAGCACTTGCTTATGAGCAAGAGGGAGAGAGTTGTGGTCACCCGTTGATAGGCAAAACTATTATTCGGGATCGACAGCCAAAACTCAAAGGGACCGTTTGTTTTGTTTTGTTTTTTCTTCCAGTAAACTTGTTATCCACTAGCATTGTCTCCAAACAGGCTAAACAAGCTAAAACCTTTAATTAAGCTGCACCCAAAGCGCGAATTATAAACATAATATTTACATTGGACCGGCACTGTGACCACAAGAAAAACACGGATACTAAATTTATCTAACGGCGTCCATCAATTTGTACTCGCAGATTGTTTTGTACTGAAAACCAAAACCCACAACTTGGGAGTTTTAATATTGTACATGATGAGTTGATAAAATTGAAATCTAAATTGTTTAAACGTTTCCTAAAATAATCCCAGTTTCCTGTAATTAGCAGTGAAACAATGGACAAACTCCTCGCCGGTGATCTTGCATATAAAATGGCTTCCGGCTGAGTAGTCACACCCGTGTAGCTCAAGAGTGCACAGCCGAATTAACTTTATTTGTTGTGGTGGACGAACCCAGGCTTATTAATGCTTGGCACGTACTGTGGCTATTTTCAGATAACATGGTGGCGAAAGGCGTTTTGTTCAAGTAAGAAATTAAAACCAACTCGAAACTCTTTTAACAAACAAATCGTGACAAATCGTGTGCCAACTTACCGTATAACCTTAGGCAATGGGCTTCCACAAACGGAATAAAATTAATCGCTTTTCAGATTCCAGCCAAAAGGTCCACAAATTTAATCGTGGATGATTTACATAAGCGGAATAAAACTGAACTTATTTGTTCTGCCGGAATATAAAATACTGTATTCCGACCTACACTTTTACTACGACCCGTTTTTTCACTTTGAGATCTTGATGGGACAGCATATAACCTAAAACTCCCCATGACAACATAACATAGTGCTTTACACCCGGGCTTTACAATAAAAGTTGTATGAAATAACCGTACTCTAAAAAAGCCTGGCAATATTTTTAAGTGTGACGGGATCAGCGTCGTAAGCAATTATAAAGTCTACTGATCTAGAAATGATCATTCACTGAAGGGCGGAAGGGTTGGGGTTAATCCAAAAATGAATACTTACTCAACCCTCAACCAACATTAACAGTACTCGAAAATGATTTATTGAGTTGAAAATAGCATACATGCATGACAAGGGTACTTTAAAACTCGGCCAGCTTGAAAATTAGCGCGAAGCGCCAGCAACCGCATGGCAAGCTACAGAGAATTGTAGTGGTCACAGTTGGAAGAAAAGTTTAAGAAGTTGCGCTCAGTCTGCAGAGTACTAAAAAGGGCAATTTGCAATTTCAGAGGGACGGAAATAGTTAGTTTAACTCTTTTTTTAAACTCGGAAAATATTTTCGGAGTTTCTCGGCAGCAGTGGGCAAACTTCACTCCAACCGTCACTTCCTGTTAGACTTTTTGTTAATCCGCTGACTAGTGCATAGCGCTTGCGCAATATTATCATCAGCACTGAATCGAGGAAGCTGTATAAACTCGATCGAGGGCGAAAGCCATCTGGCGTTTCATTATTTGTCTTATTTATATATTTCCTTCTCAATAAGAAAATGCATACGCCTGCTTCACAGTGAAATGATATGTTATAAAGCGACAAAATCTAACAATCGATCAAAGATCATTTTGAAGCGCAGTAGTTAACCCGTTGAGCCACGTCGCGACAAGGTTATTTTTAGCTCCAGAAAATCCGGGAAGGTTAAGTTGTATTAAAGTATTGGCGGATTCGACGTTGAAGTTACGGGTTCATATCTTTATTTGTCGAAGTTTTCGGTTTTACAAGCAGGTTCTGGTTCCATAGTTCATTTTCCGAGTTTCAGTGGTTCATAGCCACTTTGATTACTTTTTGAATAGAGTATTATTTTTGCCTATTTCACAGAAACGTCAATTTATTCTCTCAAAAAAGTCCATGCAAAGTAGGGAAAGTAGCTCAAGAAAATTAACAACAATTTTTACTGACACGATTGAAACCTAAAGCTAAAAGACCATGAGGATGTTCGGAGTTATTTTTTCCCATTCGTGTTTTAAATCTCTTTTCCTTCTAAGTTGAATCGTCACGCTAGGCGTTGCGTGATTGGCAACCCAAACTGTTTTTTTTTTTTACATTCTATCACGCACCATAAGATAACGTACAAGTCCCAGCAACTGATGAAAAGGCCATCAAGGCGAAGCATCTGACGCAAGTTTCCAAGGTAAAACAAGAACTGGACATTTCTGCTTTTTATGACTGCGGATTAAAGACGATTAACTTGAAGTAGATCGTGTTTGATAGCGATTTTCAAGAGTAAGTTGCTTCACACCAATCATATCATGTAGGGGCCAAAAGAAATACCAGCTACTCCGGCGCCAAATCCCCCTTCCCCGGAATTTTTTGTCATATGGCGCCGATAGCCCAAACCGGGGTGGCAAATATGAAGAGGGGGCGGGGTAGAGGGGGAGGGGAGGGGAGGGGAGGGAGGGATGCAGGGGTTTCATCGGTGGTCACGCAAAGATCACAAACCCAATAATTCAAACTCTAAACCCCCAAAATAACCCACTATAGTTAGTTCCCGTCCATAGCGACCACCAGTCTTGGGCTCCTGCTAAATTCATTGGGTCGCAAAGGTTCCACTGCTATTTTTAACGGCATGCTAACCAGACGTTTTTCGGGGTAATGAGGTCTCACGACATCGAAACGTCTTTGCATGCAATCGAATCTTGGTGTTTTTTGCACGTAAAAGTGTGAAGTCACGAAATCAGTATTGAAAGATGGCAGAGAACTGCGGACAAAGCTGCAAGAATTATGGAATGCGCGCGGTACAAGCTGAATTGGAACTGCCTGAAGTGCCACAGAAACGAAGACAAGGACTGAACTATGAACTTTAATGTTAATTACATGTAATCGTTTTCTCGCTCAGACGCCACTCCACATGCAGGCAGGATTTACAGATACATATTTCTCGTGCCGACTGAACATCCCCACATTCTTCCGTCTGACACGGAGGAAATGGCTGACATTCCGTCATCACGTGAGGCACGGGAGTAAAGTCCAAACACGCCACTGCAGATAAACCGTTCATATCTGTTGCTAATCTAATAAGTTACAGAAATCGCATGGAATCGCTTGAAGCGATAAAGAGCGCCAGGAAATGCCCAATTCATCGCGCTATTCACGCCCAATGACAAGTGTCTTCTAGGCCGCGATATGCGATCAGTTAACCTGAAATATTTTTCGTATCAGTTCTATTGCATGGATCATGGATGGAGATCTCACGACACACCCTAAAACTATGGTCACACACTAGGGTTTCATCCACAGACTAAAAGGTTAGAGCCACCTTCGGCTTGATCAGCATAATGAACAGCACCACATGAAAGTAGTGCTCAATAGCTTTCATCTGAATGGTCACACACTAGGGTTTCATCCACAGACTAAAAAGTTAGAACCACCTTGATCAGCATAGTAAACAGAACCACATGAGTGAACTGCTCTATAGCTTTCAAATGGTCACACACTAGGGTTTCAACCACAGACTTAAAAGTTGATTATCAGCTCGAAATTAACCTTACCGCCATGGCGATTTTGTGACGGCTAACGTTTCGAGCGTTAGCGCTTCTTTCTAAAAGTTTGAACCGCTTTTTATAGCAACATGAACGGTACCACCTGAAACTACTGACTTTATTTGGACCTTCACCATGAAGGGTTTTTTCCACAGACCTAACAGAAGTTAGATCAGTCGCAGTTTTATTGTGGGAGTCAGGAATGTGTTCTTCTTTAAAGTACAAACAAGTACACCAATATTTAACATGTAAAATCTCCATAGGCATACAAATTTATCTTGTCTGAATACCAAAAGTTTTCTGTCAAGACTGGATGTTGAACCGTCAGTGCAAATTACACTCCTTTTTTACAAGAACTCGTAAAATTTGGCTGAGCCTGAGGATGTTCTTATTCATATTTTAACTCATACATCTTTTTAAATTTTGGGGCAAATCTCAGCCACGTTGTTATAAAAATGGTTCTTATAAAACTGCGCTAGAAATTTTTCCTTTCTACTGATCGTCCTACAATGTCATGTTCAGATATTTTTTTAAAAGAACGTCAAATGTGAGAAAGGCGTGCATAGAGGAGAGTCAACCTCGACTCCAGCCAATCTATGCAGCATGGGCATCATCCAACAGTAACATGGACGTGCACAAGTAAAATTTGAATGCATATGAGAGCGATTTACTGGAGAAAAAGACCATCTAACAGAGCCTATTAATTAACAGGCATTCTTACAAAAATTTCGTCACGTTTCTTAGCTTGGCCCTTCCCAATAATTAAATATATATCTTTGAGTAGCAGAATATTTGTCGATGTTTAAGATAAGGAGTGTGGGGATGATTATCAGATCAAAGACCACACAAGGGTTGTAATAGTCTCTTCAGGCGGAATGTAAAGAGATCGCAAGAGAAGAATTTCCCTATCTGGGATAATCTGAGCCACTCGCCACCCCGAAATCCTTCACCACCTATAAACTCATTGCAGTGAGCCATCCTCTACTAACAGCAAATCAGAAATCTATTTATATGCTTGGTAATTTGGCTTGGCAAATCCCCATCAGGCTGCGTAAATGATACAGGCAAGGTTCATTTTCTCTTGATACAGGTTAAACCCGGCGTTACTGGTAAACTTGGCAAGAGAACAACGCAGTGAATGTTCGCTTTATTTAATTAGTAAATGTGTCCAAACAAAGGTTTTCGACATTGCCTCTTTCTAGCACTCAATTCATATACAGCGTATTAATTTTTAAAAGGTTCGACCTTGCGGTCAAGTTGCTCTAGCCTCGGGCAAAATAAACACACGAACGAAAAATTCTGTGTTAAGGAGAAGGGAGACGGTGGGGGAGAGCAATCTTTTTCAGTGTCTCTCGATGCGTGAATGTTCGCCGGCAATCTATTTCTTGCCATGCCTTTGTTCTCCAGTATGAGAGCTTGGAAAAGGTTTGGAGAGGTCTCGTTCAGCCCAAAGCGCCAGACTAGCTGACAGACATCAATTTTAAGGTGGGACATTTGGTAATTGAACAAATGGCTTGCAGCTGATTTTTCAGACAGAGAAAAACAAAATTCTTCACCACACACATCCATTCACAGACCTGCAGCAAGATGTAATTCATCCCAACTGATGCAAAAAATTGCATATAATTGGATATAAACTGATCAAAATAGATACCGAAAAAAATCTTTGCAGGCTTCCTGCACGACCCGAAAGGACAAGCCCACTCAACAAAATAAACTGAAACACGCAGAATCTGGTCTTAAAAACGGCTTAGCATGTACGTGCCCGGGCATTAATACAATTTTTAGGTGATAATCACCTTTGTAAACCTCAAAATCTGTAATCGAGTCTCAACACGCGTTTCGGGGGAAATTTTATCGTTAAGCTTTACTTTGTACTTAGCGTCGGTGGGATTTGCGATATCAAAGAAGAATTGAGAAAGTAAGCCATTAAAAAGAGTGCACATAAAATGCCTACTGAGTGCAACTTTCTCATCTATGAATACAACTCGAACTTACTGATGCAAAATTAGATCCCTGACACGTTAGATTCAATGTCCAATTTCCTAATTTCATTTATCAACCGGATGGCATTTTGAGTACCGCTGTTGAAGAGTCAGACATTTGTCTTTTGTCAGCTTTATAGCAACTGAGCTTGGCCGTTTGTCAGTTGTCAGATTAAATAGTGAAAGGTGGCGACAAAATTTGTCACTGGGCATTTAATTTTTGGCCGTTAGTCAAACAGTTCTCAGGGAATTAACACAGAGCTGCTCTCCTTTACGATCTAAAAAAACCTTTGCAGAACCGAAGGGAAACAAATAGTACGCTTGCGAGCAGGCTCAGCACTCGGGGAAGAGATAGCGGGGGGAGAGGGTACGGGAGGAAATGGGAAAATGAAAGAGAAAGCGAGCTCTCAATCTTCCCGGAGCGGAGAGCTTTGCTGCCAGGCTAAAATCAATTTAGCAATTATAAAATCAATTTAGCAATTATGATGATCAATGCAATAGAAGCAATTGAAATGCGTTGTGGTGCTCGCCATCCATTGACATGCCATAATCATTCATCAAGTTAACGCAAAGAAAATCATAAACGTGAAGGAGGTTTGGACACCCGGTCTTAAGTAGCATAGATTTTTACGATTTTATTTCTCCGTTTACTCCTTAGTTTTTGTTTCGATTGAGAAGATACATCAAACACTCGAGACTGTTTCATCGGCTATCCAAATACCTCAAATTTCGTCAAAAATACTCCGCTGCGCGTCGTATTTCCAACTCTCTTCCCGGTGTTTGGATATCCCGATGAAACATGGCGGCCATGAACAATAGAATTTTTTTCCTATGGGAGAAATGTTCATTCTGATGCAAAACCTTTTCTATTGTTCCTGCCACGCAACATGGAAGTGTTGAGAAGCACTCCCAATAACCAAGTATTGTAAAGTGAACGAAGACGGAAATGAAATGAATGAATTCGCAATTGATTCAGCAGACAGACACGCACGATCGCATGACTTTGTTCACCAATATATGGGCCTAAGAGTAAATACCAATATTTTTTACGGTTTGATCCATATTTACAAGTCTTAAAAGGATTATTGCTTTCACGGTAATAAGAACCGGAAACGTCACATTTTCCACCTCGAAAAAAATCTTAATCGAATATTCTTTTCTATTAAACGACAAGCATGAAATTCAAGAGAGCACACATTCCAAAATTTGCCGAGCTTTTTAAACTGCTGTTTTCGGCAAACCTTTAGACTATTCTCACGAGTTTCCTACTCTTATTATCCATTCAAACATACGAGTACTTCCGAAAACGGATGTTGTCGTTTTGCAACTGGTCACCGAAACTGCGGGCTCATTCCGTCAATCTCACAAAAGGCAAGCGGTGCAAATTGTGCTCTCAAAATTCGAGAGTTGAATTTCAATTTTAACAGGTTTAAAAAGTCCTTACGAACCCTCGAAACGATACAAAATAAAGTGCATTTGGGTGTCACAATCGCTCTTCGCTCTGCTAGGTGGGTCAGGCCTACTATAATTGAGGGTCCAAAATTGGCTTCCCGCATTCCGCCAGTGGCCGGAAACCAAACCAACACCTTTGCGACTGTTTGTTTAAATTACAGGAAACGTGGATTATTCACCCATCTTTTCAAGTGCAAAGCAATATGCATATATTTCCTTCGGCAATTACAAAAGTAATTTTAGTAGCGCGGGTGTCTTTGACGCCGCCTTAGAAGTTGTGATCCAGTATAAATATTGTTACTTCTGCTGCAGCTTATAACAAATACAAAAGCAGTGTTATTTGTAGCAATTCTGCGTAATGGGTTCCAAAAACCAGGTCCTTAGAGCACGTTTTTAATGAACCACTTCAATGACTTCAACTCGGCTGACAAAATTGTACACGGATGTCGATTTTACTTTTAAGGGTTTCAAGCCAGATAATGAGAAATTACTACTGCATCGTGACTGATTAAAGCCCAGCGTGCCCAACCGATAATAACCGATCATCGGAAAACAATCGATTAAAATTAATCGATTAATATCGATTGGCCTCACCAATCGATGAAAATCGATACTCACAATCTCAAGTCCTCTTAATTGTATCGATTTTTATCGATTATTATCAGTTTTTTTAAATGAACCATTTATGAATTCTTAAAATATTTTATAAGCCCCGGATGTAAGCGGAAGTCATCGAAATCCCGCGAAATGAACGTACTACTAGTAGAGGCTTTTGTGAAGGGTTACCACAAGTGCCCTTTTACAGTAAGGACTGGTGAAGCATTTTCCCTCGAGAAAAAAAATCGGCAGTCGAGTAGAAGCATTTCGGGTAATAAACTGCAAAAAGGCGAAATTTTCTGTGTTAGAGTTAGTCTAAACGCGAAAAAACGGGCAAAATGACCGGATCTCTTGTTATTTGAACGAGTCGGTACTTAATGCGTGGCACAAACGTATCTGAAATCATCACGATTATCATTGACAATCTATATAATCGATAAAAATTGATCGAAATCGCTGAAAATCGATACTCACAACTCTTTCGATCTTCATCGATTTCCGATATCAATCAATTAATTACTATCGATTACAATCAATTTTATCGATTATCGAATTTCATCGATTGGGCATGCCGGGTTAAAGTAACCAGTACTGAATGAAATATCAGATTTATTGTAATCCGTTATTACCACAATACAACGGAAGCAGTGAATCCAGACAAAACACTTTGGTTGTACCAATATATGCAAATTTTCACTGTAGTTTTCACTGATCGGTATCAACAACTCGTTCTGGTTGAAATAACTCTCTACATCATGGTTTATATTTCATAGGGATCTGACTACCTCGACATAAAATAATTTCATTTTGAGTGGATCGTTTACATCAAAAACTAGATTCTAAACGTTGCCCATCCATTTAACACGAGAAGTCACTTGGGCCTTCTCACGCCATACAAAAAATAACTAGCAGAGACTCCAACAGAGATTATTTTGATTGTTTGTGATGGGGAAACAAGTAAAGGGGTTCAAGACAGTGCTTCACTTCCTTTCTTTCCTACAAAGAGGGGTGCTAAAAGCCAAAAAAAAAAGAGAAAAAAATGGCAGCCTAAAAACTCCACTACCTCACTGCCATTTTCTCTCTCCTATTTTTCATTTAATTTAACACCCAGAAAGGAATCAGAGGTACTGCTTGCAAACCATGTCACCACAACGATCCAGTAAAGCATTTTAAGAAATACAGTTCATCAATCTTTATTTTGAATCACTTCAACTTTAGATACATCTGCAGTATTATAATCAGTTCCTTTGAAATGGAAATATTCTAACCTGCAAATACAAGAACATGTTTTTGGTTAATGTCATAAGTACAACTGGCAACCACTTAAATTGAACAAACATCACAGCCCTTGAAGTACACTCACAATTTTACAAAACATCAGATCAGCTGGGAGAGATGAGAGGCAGGGCAGTTGTATTCACAGGCTAGAAAGATTGTATTGTGTGGTTCCAGAAAATATCCATCTCCCCCTACAGAAGGGGATTGGAAATTCCAGGAAAGAGGGAGGGGGGGGGGGGGGGTGGTGGAGGGCAAATCCCTTCCATGGGGGTATGGATATTTTCTGGAACCACACATTTTAATAACAACTTGTCCCTTCAAAACAATTTTCAAATATAGTGACTAGAAAGACCAAGTCAAATGTGCATGCTGGATACGAGTTGGTTTAGTTAAACATGTAGATGGCCAAGGAAGCACGTATTGCTAGGTTGGCTTTAATCGTGTCACATCAAACAAGAACATAAGGGATAACTGTTCTTTTAAAAACAACCCTTAAACATTTGAAAATTAATCCTGCTAATTTTACTTCGTAAAAAAAATACACAAGATTATTTTTCTGGCAAGTTTGTAAGGCATGGTACAATGGCTGATATTCCAATGCCCGCTTGTCAATCAAAACTCTAGAAATTCTTTGTCCAATGCCGTATTACACCTTCAAGATGTTAACGTAATCTGCAATTTACTCCAACATCTTCTGTCCCCTCCCCTCCCAGCTTAAATTGCACCCATGAGTGGTAGTGTGGTCAGACAGTTCTGGCTTGTCACAAGGTGACAAAGGGTTTCTCGCCATTGTCGATATGATGGGGAAAAAAGCTGTACATCATTCCACACATTTCAACTAAAAATAAACAACTGGTAAATAATACTTCTAATTTTATCAAAGTAACTTACCAACTTACATTTCTTGAAACTTTGGCAACTTGATGCCTGCAAAATTGAAGCAACATTTTGGCATTCAATGAGAAACCAAGATCTATCGTTGAGAATAGACTCATTTCCTTTAAAACCAGTCAGACATCCAAGGAATTAAAACCATCAGCAAGATGCAATTATCTTTCTGGTGGAAACTGCGAACATGGCTAATAATCATCATACTGGTTTTGATGTTTTAAACCCTTTAACCCCTCGAGTGCCCCTTGGCACATAATGTCATATGTAAGTCAATATTTGTCCAAATGATTTGAAATTTTGGCACCAAAATTGTCTTGGAAAGATCTGCATAAAATTGTACCTCCCCCCTATTTGTGACTTGATTGACCACCCCTATAACTTTTGATACTTTTTGCCTGGTACATTTGTGGTATGCAAAATAACTGAAATTAACCACTACACTGAGAGCTGCACAATAAGATATAGTTTAGGGGTATACCTAAAATTTACGGAGATAAACAACTTTTTGAATATCTTTCTTTTTAACGTTTTAACTCATTTTCTTTCAACATTCTTTTCATTTGCCAAAGAGTTTTATGCAATTTACTGCTCCACACCTTTCAAATGGTGTCTGATACATGGAAATCTGGTTGAAACTTTTTAATTTACCAAGAAAGGCCATTTGCTTTAGGGGGTAAAGGGTTAATTTGCATTGTTGCACTACTTTGTGGGTCATCTGTAAAGCCTGGTTTTCATATGTTGGGAAAATCCTGGACAATCAGGGATTTCACTGTTTCCCGACCATCCTAGATTTGCGGATATATTGGAGTCATCTTGATCGACAATTTATTTGTGGTGGGGAGACTGGAGCCAAGCAATCAAGAGAATTGGCAACTGGCTAAAACTTAATGTATCACAAACATCCCAGACAGTGCAGGTTCAAGTTTTCATTTCGGGAATGTCGGCAACGACTGTTGACCATAATGGAAATCTGGGACATGTCAGGAATATAGAAACACTCCTGATTTTTCTGATTGGTCACTGACCATCCCAGACAATCAGGATGTCTAGGATGTCAAGTTTTCAAAATCTGGGAGGGTTCGTAAACAGTAAAATCCCCTCTGGGATTTCCCAACATGTGAAAACCAGACTCAAAGTTTATCCAGGCAGCACAGGTTTGTCAGCTGGCAACTTTGATTTCAAAGGAACATGCCTCAATCTTCTAGAAGCAATTACCTTGCAGTCAAACCTGGTCAAGTATTTTGGTCATGTAGAGCCAGACATTTTCCAGTCAACATTAGAGTTTTGAATCAAATTGCTGCTTGAACATTACCTTATTTATTGCAAGGAATACTTTACCAGTTTTGACCTAAACAGCCATTTGCCTCATAATCTTACTCAAATCACAAATTAGGAATAAGAAATGCCTATCATACAGGGAACTTACCAGCACCATTCCAACTTTCTTCTGTTCAGAAGTGCACATCTAAAACAAGCAAACGTTTTGTAAGAAAAGGACTAAATTTTAACAAAACAATTAGATACTGTTTGAGGCAACCAGTCAGACATCCAAGGAAATATAGCCAACATCAAGATGCAATTATCTTTCTGGTGGAAACTGCGAATATGGCAAATAATCATCACCCTGGTCACATCGCGTCTGCAAAATGCAAAAGAAGAAACTTACCAGAATACATCTTGGTTGCAGAAAGTTGAAAAGTACCGTAATTCAGACCTGAAATAAACGAATCTAAATCAATAAATCTGGAATGATCGATCAGTAGGGTGAAAAGACGTTGTTAACCAGTCAGACATCCAAGGAAATTAAGCCAACATTAAGATGCAATTATCTTTCTGGTGGAAACTGCGAATATGGCAAATAATCATCACACTGGTTAGATAAAAACGAACAGTACCCCTTCACGATACTGAGAGCAATGAATTTTAGAGTTACGACATTTCATACACCTTACCTGGCTTCACTTTCTTGATAATCTTCCAATGCTTTGCTTGGAGCCAACAACATGCCAACTAAAATATAAAAATATTTCCAATGTTACATTACAATCGAAACAATTCCCAGTTAACCTATAAGCAGGGTTCATACAAAAAAATCGCAACCATTTTCCAGGACTTTTCAAGGACCAAATGGAATTTTCAAGGACCACCTACCGGGAATACAATTTCACAGATGGTATATACTGTAAATGCATATCCCCAGCCTGAGCAAACAGGTTTTTAAGGCTTCAAAGTGTTTGTTCCACCTCCTTCTCTACATTTATCAGTTCACTTGTCTTTTCTCTTTATTAGCTGCTTTTACAACCATGTTTTACAGCGTTTGAAGTTGCTTTACACAGGAAAAGAATACCAAAGTCTATCAAAGGAATTTGCTTTGGACCCCACTACATTAAAGTTGAAGAAAATTCAAGGACTTTTTAAGGACTTAAACAGAACTTCGTGAACTTTTCAAGGAAAAATGAAATTCAAGGACTTTTCAAGGACTCCCCCTGAAATTCAAGGACTTTTCACAACCCTCAAAGTTAAGACCATTTTAGTCGCCATGGCGACTAAAAGTTTGGAGATGGTGACTAAATATGAACAGAAGTCGCCAGCCTCGCAACTAAAATTGAGAAGAAGGATTGAAAGCAGGAGCTTAATTTAGCGACTAAAATTTTTCACTGGCGACCAAACTTGAGCAGTCGGTGGCCAAATGGCCACTAAGGAAAAAAATAAACTTGGAGGGTTGTTTCAAGACTGTGTGAACCCTGTATAAGGCCCACAATGCAAGCAATCTCACATGAGAATAAAAACAACCTCACTGTTCACAAAACTGAAAACATCACTAGAGCTTAACATCAAACTGAAACCTGATGCAGTCAGAGAGGTTTGGCTTGGTCACATAGTGACAAAAGGGTTATCGTCATAGTCGATAAGCTGGGGAAAAAAGTTTTACTCATCATTCTGCATCAGTTCTGTTCCTTCCACCTTTATAATAACTGTATTTGTAGAGAGAGAAAAAAAACACTAACCTTTAGCATGCCCAGAAGTTGCTGGGCTGGACTTAGCACTTACACAGGTGTCTGCAAGAGATTTTTCATCTGTTAAATGGTGCAACTTTAAGCAACACGCAACTGTCAAAAAGCTTTAATCGGAGAGTATCAGACTGACGTGTCATCTCAGCATCATTGATATGACAGGGATAACTGAAGGTTTCTCATCACAACTCTCCAGGTTAAAAAATAAAATACCTTTTTTATGACAAAATAGAGGGGGATGACTGCAGTGTACGTTGTGCATAGCCTAAACAGAAGCCAACAGCTTATGACGAAGCTAAATTTACAGGGCTTCCAATAAGATTTGAAATAGGTGGCTGACGTTGTACAACAATAATAAGCAAGTACAGCAATATAAGCAAGTACAGCAATATAAGAAGCCAATAATTAACAACAGAACGCCTGTGAGGCCAGGATCTTCTTGAAAGTCCTGTAATTTGCAGCACATGTGTAGAGAGTGGTTCCATTATGTGACAACTACTTTGCAAATGCAAGACAGCATCAATATGCAAGTTAGCCACAAGCTCTTTAAGCACCAAGTTAGCCAATTATGTCTGGATTACACCAGCGATATGACGTGCTGCTAGTATGAAATGTGCTTAAATCAATTTGAGGCAATTGAAAACATTATCAAAGTACAAAACACTTGCAACTGCTAGAAAAGATCCCCTTTCCTTACCTTTGTACAACTTATAGGCCTACATAACTGAATTTGTTGGCGACAAGTTACTTTCTCCTTTAACAAAATCTCGCACACTTGTTACTGTTGGAAGTGGAACAGGTTTTATAGTCATCTTCCTAAAATAATATAAGAAAGCCAAGTTAATAACCCTCACAAAATTACAAGATGTTGCCTAACAGGTAGGGCGCAAGTCACTTCAGAATACAAATGCGTTCAACGTGCAACATATTGCGCACTCATACAAGAGGTGTCAGAAAGGAGTTTTCATCACATGCAACTTGTCTTTATAGTAAAGCAAGACCCGCTTTGTTTTGGAAACATTTTCTCACCTGGTTGGTGATACACAAATGGCACCAGTTAAATGGACCTGAAAGCCAAGAAAAGAACAGTCTTTCATCTGCTACATCCCCAGCAGTTAATAATAAAAACAAGATACATGTAAACCAGTGATAGAATCAGAAATGACAATTTTTTCTTCAAGACTACGTCATTCAGAGACTCTAGTCTAAAAGATTCATCATACTATCACTTGCTTCAAATTCTATTTTAAGTGACTACTGGCCCTCTGTGAGCACCAAATCCTTTTACTCAAATCATTCAATTGATGTGGTAACTTTTTAAGTCTCTAGATAAAAAAAAACATTGGATGCTTATACAAATGATAAGGGAAGACGGCTTTAACTAGACGTATGTACATATATTTTCCTCATTTCTTTTTTCCAAGGTATGTTTATTGTCATTGCAGTTATCATTGGCAGCAGTACAAAACGCAATCATTAGTTGGGGTTTGACGTTTACAGTTCAAGTTTAATGAAAGGTGCAGTGAAAATCATTACTTTATGTAAAGTTGGCTTCTTTTAGGATCTGTTGCTAGCTAGAAACTAACCATTACTTTTACTTACCATTAGAAAAGAGGAAACAAATCCTCTTGTTGTTGTGTTTTATGGCCCAAGACTTCAATACCACAACACTATGATGAACAGATAAAGAGAAATTGAGAAAAAATAATGGCGTCTGTAGAGTTACTATGCTCTCAGGTCATCGGTAAACCCGAGATATCGAGTACTTTCCTGAGACAATTTAAAAGCAGCCAGGCAAGGCTATGGTATACCCATTTATCGACAAATAGCAAAAATCTATGGCCATTTTGGGTTCTCGATCACCAGCTTCAGACAAATGCCTCGATTCGACATCACAGTTACAAAGAAGCTACACAAAACGTGATACTTCAAAGATTAATCAGGCTCGTCATCTTGTGTCATCACAAGCTGGAACAATGAGACCACCTGGCTTTACAGTCCCCTGTGCTCACCACACCAACCAACTCTCAAGGGGGTGGAAACAAACTCTTTTATCAGAATAGATGCAAATCTTGTGCACCAGGCACAATTCAAGCTATTTTTGCATTTTTGTCAAAAAGTTTTAAGCCCCTGCACCTTTTTACATTACCTTTATTCTGTAAATAACAAAGATAATAACTTTCCAAATAAACTGGCCAAATACTTTCACTGTGATTGAGTAACTCGAGTAACTGGAGGCCTGAACAAAGCTTTTCTAAATTCGATTGACGCATTTACCGATTTCTAACAGTCAAGGCTACAGATTTTTATGAAAGACGAAATATTACAGATTTCCTTTCATTTAAGAGATATCCAAGAATCTTTGAACTAGATTTTTAATATTGTAAGAACGTTTCGGTCCGCGAAATGCTGGAGCCGTTTGGTGAGCACGTGGCATGAACCATTCAGCCAAAATGAAGACTTACAAGGCAATTTCAGCCAAAATAACCTTCAACCTAAGCTTAATGAATCTCTAATGATTTCCACACAAGCCTAAGTAATTATGGCACATGCCTCTATACCAATTTAAGCTGAAAGTCACGACTTACCACAAGAACCACCTCTGCTATCCGCCATCTTTTGTACCTCGTGCAAAGCGTTCCGCAGATCGCTTTTATACCAACAAACACGTGATCAAAATGCAATGCAACGATTGGTTCACGAATTTGTGACGCGTTTCGTTACTGACTTGCGCATTGACTACACGAGGAAGGCGGAGAGGGACAGGGTACCAGTATATTGGGGGTGTTCAAGTTGAGGGAGGGAAGGGGAGGGAAGGGGAAAGGTGTATGCTTGCAATTTCTTCGTATAGGCATGTTCCAGGCTATCTTCGTAATCGATTATAGAATGAACCTAGAAATTTCCAAATGCAGTCGAATCCCGATTAACCTTCAAGGGAACGAAAATGACCGACTAGCCTGTTCCAGGCGTTCGGTTAGTGGGGAGCAGCGCGAAAAGCGGCGAGCGAAAAATGAGGGGAGGGGTGTGGGAAGAAAGCGAGAAAGCGCCTTAGTCCCCTCGCCATTTTTCCGCTCGCCGTTCGTCACGCATTCCCGAATTTCGTGCTGCTCCCCACTAACCGAACGCCTGGAACAGGCTAGAGTTCGAGAAATTAGCAAGAATTAGTGTTCGACTGAGGTGAGAAAGGAAAACCAATTTGGTCTGAGTGTTCGGCAGGTTCAAGAAATCGATATTCCACTGTAGAAGATCGAATTTATATTTACCAAGCACTGAGTAAGGTTCCAACAACAACAAAAACATGCAGTATGTTTTTCAGTGTTACTTTCTGATGGCTGAAAAAAAACCCTGAGTGCCTTGTGTTTTTTTGCTCTACTGAAATGAGCGCCGTTGGTATGGTACCTTCCACATTCCTCCATGTAGCAATGTTGGCACTCTGGCTTCCGTGTTACTGAATGACACGTGGAGTCGCGTGGCAATACTGGAGTCCGAATAGGAGAACTGAGGCCCCATTTGGGGTTATCGGGATACGGGATATTTCGGTAAAAAATTATGGGGATACGGGATATTTGGGGGAAAACTTACCTGGATACGGGATATTTAAACAAGAGATTCCGGGATATCGAACATAAAAGTTGGGGGTACAAACCACCGGAATTAGCAGGATACGGGGTATTTAGGCCAAACTAATGGGATACGGGACACTCAAATGCCCCCTAATGGGGCCTCAGAACTCACCAGTCTTCCCGGGGCTGTAGTTTAGTAGATAATTCTTGACCTTCAGATCGGAGTCCGAGTACGATTTTTCAAATCTAATGCTTATGCTTTCGATTATCACATTTCACGCCAATCTCGTACCTATAGTCTCCTTTTCAACTGGTCAGCAACAGGGAGGGCTCTGGGAACGTGCCTGGATTGAAATTCAAAAGTCGTCCTCATCCTCGATCTCGTTCTTGTAGTCCGATCTGAAGGTCCCCACATTGACAGGCCCTTACGTGCACTTCGCGCTAGCCCGTAATACTATCATCGTTATAAGCCCAGGGCTTATACAACTTCGTAAGAGGTTTTGGGTGGCACGAAAGCGTTGATCGAAATACGTTTTTAAGTTAAAAAGTCATAATAAAGCAGCATTTAGCTTTTTTCAGTGCTGTCATCCAGCAGAGGGGGCTTATAACCGGATGTATTTTCAGAGGCGGATCCAGGGGAGGGGTGATGGGGGTTGCAACCCCCCCTTTGGGCAAAATTTTTTAGTTATTTTTTTTTTATTCTTCCTGAAAAATAATTGAATAAAATTGTTTTTTGCATTAAAGGTTACTACAATAGTGTACAACCCCCCCTTTAAAAAATTCCTGGATCTGCCCCTGATTTTTTTGTTGTTTCCAGGTAGATGGGCCTATAACCGGGGGGGCTTATAACCGTAATTTTACCGGCGCTAGGCCAACTTGGATCCCAAGAATACAACAAAAGGATCACGTATTCATCCCTCGACCTCGATGTGATATCTTTTGCTTTTTTTCCCCAAACCTCGGAGTCAAGTTAGGGTATCGAAGTCGGCACGACGTAAGGTCGATGACCTGCCATCACAACCACAAGAAATCAAATAAAAGTTTCCATGACACGTTTTGACAATATTTAATTCTAACGAACAGTAACGAATTACAAAATAGGTGAGAAGATTAATCCTTAATAATTACTAATAAATAAATAACATTAATCTAGGACTCTGTGACATAAATTGTGCACCAAAGTTGGCCTCTCAAAATCCAAAACTGTTCTATGTACAATGCTTAAAATGTTCATATAAATCTCTTTTAGCAAAATGAGAAATACTTTAATAGGTAATCTAGATATAAAACATTGACCGAAAATTCTAAGTATTCTTCGCTGAAAATTACCTTCACTGGTAAAATAATTCTGTTACAGTACGAAGTACAATGGCCGCGGTCCCACTGAAGAAATTAATCGAGTAAAAACACGCAAAAAGCGACTGTACCGCAGACGCTACCTCGGTCTCTTTCGGTAGTCTTACACCACGGTGAACTTCTTAGCTACAATCATTACGAGAAAATGTAATCAATGTTTGGGTGTGAACGCAGCCATTTCTGTAAAGTAAAGTCTAGTAACTGCAACATATATATTTATTATAAAAACTTAGGATCACATTTCCTTGTCGTATAGCTTTTCCGTCGGTTGTCTAAAATGGCATTTTGTTCCGCTTTTCCTCAAAATATAAACGCTGGGATATCTATCACATCAAGTTAATGAACAGAAAAGCGCACTTTTTGCGCGCTATTATTGACTAACAAAACTAAAGATATCCCGCACAAGTCACTGGTCGATTGAATACATGAGAACTAAAAGAAGCTTTGTCACGGATTTTAAGAGATTTTTGAACAGCCAAAATTTATTTTTGTGGCGTAGGAAACCTAAAAATAATGGTCCATTTTTATTAACAATTGCCATATTAGAGCACTGAAACTGTTAATAAACATCTTTGGCTGTGGTTGGCTTAGATGGAAATGGATTGCAACTTGAAAAAATAAGGCTACACTTTAAAGGTTGTTTCTGAGCGTCTTCAAAAAATCAATATTTATAGACTTAGTTTGATTTCTATCTGCAAATTAAGGTCATTTCTTCCTTTAGATGTTCAAAGATAATGTTTTAATAAAACTGATAACAGCTGTGTTAGCGTCTTGTGCTAAGTGATGCAAAATAAAATTGTTTTTACGCTAAAAAGTTTCGGTACAAGTATACCGACTTTTCGGCGTGGCTTTTTTTTGCTTATCCTGATGAAGGCAACAATGCCGAAACGTCGGTAAACTTGTACCGTAACTTTTTAACGTAAAAAACAATTTTATTTTGTATCACTACCGAAGACCAGCCTAACTACCGTATCTGCAAAAGAAATTTATGTTTTTTTTTCCCAAGCGGCTGAAAATATATAAGGAAACAAATACTCACTTTAATGTTGGTGAATAATGGGTGATATCTCCACTTCAATGAATAATTTAAAGTAAAAATTATCTATCGTTAATCCCAATTGATATTCTTAATTTTAAATACTAACAAAATGTTTAACGAAAATAAATTAGTTTTTATTATTAAAGATCCGAGGTGTAAAAATCATATTTTAAATCAACAATGTTTCAAAACCAAGCGATGCATATGATTACAGCGTTGTACACTTTATCGTGTTTTCTTTTTCTCTTAATTTTCAAAATATTTTTGACATTTTTATGATAGGCTCCTTTAATTTCATTTCGCCAATGAAAATCTGAGACATTTGGGAGCAGATTAAACATATGAAGTGCTAGAAATCCTGTCGGTGTAAAGCGGAGATGATCATGTGAACTGCATACATCTTCCTCACACCCCAAAGCCTTAAATCTTACATTATTGGACAAATCAAAGTGTGCATCAAACATGGGCCAGTTTATCCTCGCAAAATTAGTTGAAAATTTCCAAAAAAAGTGTCAAACAAAATACGAGGAAAACTGTTCATTTTCCTGTAGTATTAACCTGTTTTGACGTGGGAATTACAACACCATATAACGATTTACTCTTGCCAATTAACGAATTGAATGGCGAGAGAATTTATTTAGTCAAGGCAAAGAAAAATTAAAAAAACAAAACAATAATATATCTGAGGCGATGTTTCTTCTCCATTCTTCGAAGCAGGCCAGATACATGTAAATTGACTATAAAAAAGAAAACCTTTTGCGTGCCGTGTTCGGCAAACGTTCGCAGTAATACCGACGTGTCAACGATCTTTATCTTTCCATCGGAAAACAGCACGAGCATTCTCCGAAAGTTCTCTTTCCCCTCTCCTCCCCCCTCCCCCGCAATCTTAACAAAATACCACTGGATTAAAACCAATTACAGCTTTTTTGACTGCCAGCATTCAACACGATGAATAGTTTTGTTCCTGTTTAAGATAAAAAAATATCTTCATATCATGAAAGTGCGTCTGTTCTCGTTATTTTTGGACCTACCTAAACTTACGAATATGCTTCAATTGTGAAAATTGAAACTGTTTTAAAACTGGCAAGCATCAACTATTTTTCACAGCAAAGATTGCTTTCTGTGTCCTGTTCTGTTCTAAAATGCCAAAAAGGCTGCAAAAACTGTAACTCTTGACACCCAAGTTGCGTGAATTCCGTAAGATTCTAGCCTATTATGTCGATACAGGCCTTACAGAATCGTCGCTACGATAACACACATAAACCCTGTACACGATGACCAACAATTGGTTTCTCCTCGAAATAGCAGTGCTCTATCAGACTAGCAAATTATGAGAATAAAAGAATTAATCAGCAATTGGAAATTTTCTTGATCTATGAATATTTCCTAACTAGCAACTGTACAAAATGCATGGAGACTAATATTAAGACTTTTTACGTTGATATAACACTAACCTACCTAACAAGTTTCTGTGCAGCTAAAATAGCGCAAGGATAAGTGTGGTTATCTTTTTCTCCGTTTGTCGGCGGGTTCACTGCTGTCCCTTTCCATTCCAGGAGGTCTCACCTTTCTAAGTTCTCTTTCAAGTTCAGTGATCCGAGGCGACAAACTCTTCCGGGCCAAATTCAACTGTTCCTCTTTCGCGCGCACATCTTCCATTTCTTTCTCGTGCTTGTCGACCGTCAACGACAGTCTGTCCAGAGCTTCGCACCGCTCTTTCAGTTCGCGATAACGCGCGGTCTCGCGTGCCGGTAACGCGCCAAATGCGAATCGCAAATCTTCTATCCTCGGTGGACAGCGTTTCTTGGGGTCCATCAACCCGTCGGAGGCGATCATGTTCCCGTCACGTGTTAGGATCGTGGGGCACGGCTGCCTCATTCTGGTGAGGTGCTCTCGATACGCTTGCCCAGACTTCAGATCTTTGACGACAATTGTCTTGGAGAGGAGGTTCCAGAACAGGCTGCAACGAAGATAGCCATTGTCGCTCGTGAACTCGAGGAGATTCACAGCGAATTCAATAGGGCTGCGATAATTTGGCGGCGGACTGGGGAGCTCCAAAGGCAGAGCTTTACCATCGCTTCCATCAAAGTCTCTTCTCATAAAAGACAACAAAGTAGCTTCGCAGTAAGCCGAGTAGCCCGCGTCGTATACTTTTCGTTGCTGTTCTGTGGTGCTGGTGAGAGCTACTTGCATTTTAGACTGTAGATACCATGACAGGATGCGGGCAAGTAACGGGTCCGAGACATACGCAAGTTCTGCTACAATACCTGTAGGGGGAAAAACCAACATAAATCTTTCATCTTCTAGACTACAACTAGTCCCTCATTGTTCTCAGAATCAGTTGCGTGGGCGAGGGCGCAAGCACGCGCGAAAATCGCCTCGAAGACGTATCGCGCGGCGACGGAGCACTCTGCCCGCCACGTCTCCTTCTGCAAAGGGTAGTTATCACGCGCCTTATCGTGCTCGCTCACTCAACTAACCCTGAGAAAAATGAGGTACTACTCGTTGGTCTATTCATCGTGGTTTCCACACAATTTTCATAGACAAAATAACACATATCGCCGTGATGAACGTTAACCACTGAGTAAAAAAGAAACATAAGCTACCGAGACCGCGTTTGTAATTTTGCACCAAAACAGTACGATAGTATTCTCTCGTATCTTAATTTCCACAATATCAATCAAGCAGGCATATGATTTTTTCAGATCTATGCTCGGCCAAATGCATGGTTATGAGTAACGAGGATTAATATCACTTTAAGCCTCCAGAAGGTGATTTCAAATAGGCCAAAGAAAAATCTGTTAAAATTCTAACTTGGCTCAGAGCCTTTGAAGAATACAATGAAGGAAACCATTTAGTCATTCCTCGACCTCGATGTGACATGCTATAACAATAACGCTGTCCGCCGGATTAACAGCTACCTACTGGATAAATGTTAACAAAACAATCTGCGCTATCCATTGGAGAGTCATTTATCTGGCGGACAGCATTATCCATCCTTTGAACAACCGGGACCATGAACCATTGCGAACATACCTTTTATGTACTGACGTATTCTGGCTGGAGGGTGCCCCTGTTGTGTAACGGCTGGTCGGGTGCTCGCTTGACTCGACTCATACTGATTTAACTCGTTTCTACTTGTCTGAAGTATATTGACCACATCTCGTCTCCTCGGCTCTCCTCGGAACGCGCTTCGGACAGGGGTGAGTGCCGCCGTCAATTCCGAGTGGCTCCGAGTCAATCGTCTTTTGGATTCCGCGACGTGCTGTTCGTAATCTGCGATCTGCTTTCTCAGCGGCTGCAGCTCGTTCTGTATGCGCTGAATGTGTTCATCTGGAATAGAATGCCAATTGATTAACAAGCCTTACAAAATGTAACCAAATCATTTACAAAGAGGTTATTCAAGGAATTAGAAGCCTATTTTTCCCTTTTTTAACATTCAACAGTGTGATGTCCTTATGAACTTGACCAGCTAACTTTCCGAACCTCTTCCGAAAAACTGCTCGCACCTCCGAAAACACTTTCGAGGCTACACATTCTTATCCGAAGAGTCCCAAACTAAGAGAGAGTTTCCACGAAGATTTGTTGAAGACTCGAGTCATTTTCCGAGCCGCAAGTAACGATCTTCGCTTTTCTTTGTGGAAAACTCAAAATCCTCTTTTTTCGCCAAAAAGAAGAGAAGATATTGATAGATTTACCTGTACTAAAAGCAAACTTAACAGAGTGCGACTCGACACCGGGAGCAGAAAACACCAACATATATTCCCCGATATGATTTCCAACACGACTACAAAGAGTCAGCCTTGGTAACCTCGCTGTGCCACGGTTGAGAGTAAGCTGGACCGGACTGTTCTCCAAATCTGGAAGGATCGTGCCCTCGGGCACAGTCCCTGACGGTTGGATCGTCACGCTTGCTGCCATGGAGACGTTGGCGACATTGCCGTAAGTGTCTTCAACCGCGATGTCCACAACTTCTACACCACTGAAAAAGAAGAAAGAGTTTTGAAAGATTCGCATGCCTCACCATAGGAAAAGAGTAAGGTGTTCCCATAAATTCTACATTTTTTACTTCCACATTTTTGACACTTCTACTACGCGGCTCCTCTCTATGTCATGAGCCCAGAGAGTGAAGTTTTACAACAGAATGTCACAGTTTTATTTTATTCCGAAAATGTGTTTCTTTCCTTATTTGCTTGACTCAGCCTTTACCTACTAACCCACTCACCTTTTCCCAGGCCGAGGAAGAATGGTACGGCCCTTGACGTCAGCAGTGCAAGACGCGCTAATCACGCCAGGTGATCCAGAAGGAAAGCGCAACACAAGTCTATGAGCAGGGCCTGGAAACGAAAAAAACGAAATCATTTTTGCGGCCAACAGAAGTGGAACCCGCTAACTACGGATACAAAAGGGACAGGGACAAGGCTGGACATACAGAGCATGCGTGAAACCGGGAGGGCCAGTTTTTGGCTCGGTTGGCAGAGACAACTTTTCTCACAAATACGCACGGTAAATAAAAGGCGCTAATGTTTACCAGGCTGCACCACGAACTGAACTGGATCGCTCCTAGTCACGTGGTCAGCCGGGGACAAAACAGACTTGAGTCTTTCTCTGTACTCCGTGTACTGACAGATGATTGACCACTGCCCCGCCTCCTCCAAATAACGGTTTGCTATTGCTTGAAAAGTGACAAGGCCCTCGCGGTTCTGAGTTGGTTTCCGGTAGATTGACGTGCTGACAGCAGTGCCATTTGGCCGAGTGATTTCAAGGTTGAGATGCCCGACAGCATCCACCCGGACTCCATCTTCTGTTTGGCATTCGACCTTCGAGGAAACAGCAAGGTATGCGAGTAAAGGCTAGTCCTCACCAAAATGTAAGTCTTGACGAGCTTCTGTAGCATAAAGCGACTAGGGTACTACTTTCCCTGCATGGGATGATAGTAAATAGCATATTACCCGCCCACCATCCCTTTCTCCCTCTCACCTCCCTCCCTCCCTCCCTCTTACCTCCCTCCCTCCCTTTCACCTCCATCTCTCCCTCTCCCCTCCCTCCTTCCCTTCCTCCCTCCAGCATTACGTCAGGTTGCCCTTACAGTTCACAGTACCCATCTATACATCTGGGTGGCCGCTGGAGAAAGTCACTGAGAATAGTGTCTTGCCCGAGAATGACCCCAACCTACGAAAATACTTCGCTCAGCACAGCCGCGCAGTTGGTAAACAAACGTTTATTAAACTAATCGATACCTAATCAATTTGTACGGTAAAGCCCCTCGAGACAAGGGCCTTTGCAAAAGAACCAATGGTTAGGATAAAACTGTGTACCTTCAACACTGGGTAGCCGCCCGTGGCCACCAGTGCCTGGTCAGCGGCTATCTCCACCACTACAGCTTTCACTCGGTTACTTTTTTCCAAAGTGGCTGTCACGGTAGCAGCCTGCAAGAAAAGAAAAAGAAATAAAAGCTTTATTAATAACAGAATGAAGTAAAATGTTTGATGCTGGAGATACTTAACTGCAGAATTACTTGCTAGCAAGCCAAAGATTTTCGGCGTTGAGAAAGTCATTTTCAAGGTCATAATTGGAAGTTTTGCACTTTTTCATTGAAAGTGCTGACGTGGCATAATCCAAATAATGGTTTTATACAGCTTGAAACTAGCATCACATTGTATCGATAAATCTTTCAAAATGCACCAAATGGAGTTGTAGCGTGTTTGGATATTTAAATTTTTCCAGGGATCGGAATACCACCTGCTCAACGATAAGGGATTCCTGCGATATTAAATAACGCAACGGTTAGATGAGTGGCGTATCTCAAAAAAGTTTTACTAAGGAAGTAGCATTTTTTTTTTCAAGTATGGTACTGAAACTCACCGTTAAATTTTTGTGCTCTGGACTGAAAACCTTCAGTTTAACTTGCTGGTCTCCCGCCCTGCTTCCACATTTCATCGTGTTCGCTTCAAATACCGCCTCTCCCTTCTGAGCCTTCTTGGTCAGCAGGATTCCGCATGAGGATGGGATCCAGGACAGGTTGAGCGTTGTCCTCAGTGTAGTCTTGTTCCCAGACCTATCGCAGACAAAAGCGTGGATCGGAGCATTGAGAAAGCAGTTCGAGAATAGTTTGGCTGTGTGCTCGTGCTTCTGCGAGGAATCATCAAATACGAGGCTTTTCAACTCAATGTGATGCGGAGCACCTGAAATAAAATGGGGACACGATTATTTAACGAAATCAATTAAGTGAAATGATAAAATAAAATAGGAATGAATCAAGATCATATAACGAACTAGTCTTTTTGAGACCGTACTCTTCTAATGGCATCAACTAGCAAAGCAAGTATTACGAGTATTACCTGCCTTCTTTTAAAATAATGGCGATAAAAAGAGAATTTGTCATTCATTTCCGCAACAAGATCAGCAAAAAATAGCGTGACCTCATCACTCGACGAGAGCTCAATAACGGTTTATATACGTAACATACAAATCTCGCTTACGATTACATTTTTATTTGAAAAAAAGAAAGCGATATTTATGGAAATGGCTTAATGCAGAGGAATGTTCTCCTGATTTCTATACAATTCATACTACGTAAAACGAAATCTGCAGGAGAATACGTAATAGTATCGAAATCATGGTCTCTCGCTGATCCCCTGAGCAAACCTCTTCAATGCACAGAACACAATTGAATTCAACAAACAACACCAACTCACCGGGTTTTAAACTGATTCTCTGAGTGTCTCTGGAGAATTTGCCGTCCTTGTCGCACACAGACATGGTTACTGTACCAGGGTTGCCGGAAATTGTCGCCTCGTTGTTGAACACAAATTCCGTTCCTTTACAGATTAAATTGCCAATAAAAACTGCTGTACTGCCACTGAAAAGAATACATACGATCTATTTACTGATCGAAGGAAGAGAACGCTGCTTTAAAGAGTGATATGTAAGGGAAATAAAGCAACATTGGCAGAACTGTCAAAGCTATCGTACTTGGACAGGACTCCCTATACCACAGAAAAGGTGGTGGTCTCGTTTTGAAACCTTCCACCCCCCCCCCCCCCCCCCCCCCCACCATGTCCTCCATCTTTAAAGGTGGTGTCTTGTGTTTTTGTGTCTTGGTGTTTTTTTAAAGTCTTGTAAAGTTTTCAGACAACAACCGAAGCAGCAGCAAGTCATCTCCCACCCCCTCCCCCAGGGGGGTACTCCGGCTTGGAAATGACGGGGATGATCGAAGGATTTTTTTGGGTTTGAAATTTTCGATTCCGGGATTTTTTTGGGTTGCAAAATTTGGCAAGTATTTTTTTGGGTGACTTGATTTAAATAGGGGATTTTTTTGGGTTAAAAAACGAACTAAAGTGCCTTGGTGCGGCCTTGGCGTATTTATACGAATAAAGTACAAACAAACGTGTTTCAGTGCTGTTGTTTAATAGTTGTTAACCGATGGTGTCGCTTTACAATGCATGTGCCGGACCCGGGGTGTCAGACATGTACGTGGTATGTTAAAAACTGGTTAGTCAATAATCTGCAAAGTGTCCCGTGGTGTATCCAACAAGCGCGGATTTCACTCTGGCTTTATCGTCACTGGAATTCCCTTTTGCTGAAATGAATGTTTGATCTGTTTCGCTTGTGACTTCATATGGTATGATGAATAAACAAAGACGAGCGTTCTATTTTTTATTGTTTTCTTTGTGTTATATTATTGCCCCTCCTGTCAATTTAGGGGTAATTTGACAAGGGATTTTTTGGGGGTTATTTTTGGTCCAGGGATTTTTTGGGGTAATGTCGGAAGACTTAGGGATTTTTTGGGGTCCTGAGTTTTGCCTCCATTCGATCATCCCCGTCATTTACAAGCCGGAGTACCCCCCCCCCCCCCTGGGCCCCCTCCCACCCAATCCCCGGGAAGCAATCCTCTAGAGGTAAGAGACTTAAATATAATGCTTGTCGTATTTCCAAGGTATTTTGGTCTTCGTAACTTAAGGATAATAACAAGGTATAATGATACAAGAGAAGCACCGATCTGAAGGGCCTGACACATAATGCACTACGTTTCTATAGCAACCCAATTAACTAGGATGATCCCACCAGCTTCTGCTGAAGGAATCATCGTACCACCTCAACCGCCGCGACATTACATTCATCAATGTTCTACAATGGTTCACCTCTTGGATGGCGAATGTTCAATTGACACCAAAGGCTCCACGCCCGAGGGGCACTCGGCGGGGTTTCCAAGCTTGTCTAACACTTTTATCTTTAACTTTTGGCTCAGCTGTTTCTTGCTGTCGCATTCAATTTCCACAGAGCCCGCTTCACTAGAGAACAGCCACTTCTGAGGTTCGCCTGATGGTAAAATAAAAACAGCACAGGAAAATATCTTAGTCACATGCCATTCCGCAGAAAAGGCAATGCCAACAGTTACGCTAGAACAAGGGCACGAGAAGTTAGAAAGTAGAGAAAACGCTAAGGGTACGAGTTTGTCTACGACTATCGCACGCGACACGCTTACGCCATGACTACGACACGAATCGTGTCGTGTAAATCAACCTACTACATCCTTACCACAGACGCGCGCACGTGTAAATGGTCGTTGCACATGCCGTAGGCCTGTCGTAAGGTTGTCGCATGCGAAAAAGTCGTACCGTGTAAAAAGACCTTGACATAAATCACAGCGCTGGAAAATGACCACTCATTACATACCTGCAATAGGTTTAATCCTTATGGTTGAGTGACACTTGACATCGTTACATACACACTCCACATTTCCCACAAACGTGCTGGCGGCAAGATTAGCCACAGGACAATCAGGCAGGTAGGGCAGACTTCTGACTGGAACCTTTAAAGAGCAGTACAAATAATCAAAATCAAACTTAGCAATTACAGTTAAGAGAAAGCTATCACACATTAAGTCAATGCGAAAACTAGCAGCTGACAGCGAGTCCAGTCTCCGAGATAGGAGTGAGCCGGCAGTTAACGTCTCGAAGTTGCTAATAAGCAAATGATTGCGCACGTTATCATGGCGTGACAACGTTCCGAGTACTCTCGGCTGGCTTCGAGTACTCGCGCTATTCTTTGATTGGTTAATAAAATCGGAATCTCCACGACCTCTTCAACGAAAATTTCTCAAAATATGTCAATTGTTCCCCCAAACATGTACCACAACTGCAACACAAAACATACGACAATTTTTTTTTTCACTCTCTATGAAACAGCACCTTAAAGGGGAAGTATCATCGGAATTAAGTGTCATTTGAAAAACTAAGAAACGTTTCTGTGTTAACAGAAACCTAGAGATAATCCACCGTACGCAAAAAGATGGCGACTGGTACATTTACCTATAATGCTTAGCGCGCGAAAACTGTAAAAACGCTCATAAAAGCGCACAGAAAAGCTCTAAAACCTTGAAACCCAGCATGAACAATGTTGTTAGTATGGGGATGAATTTCGCAAAAGCATAGCATTCTGTGTGCCATATGCGCTGTGTTAGGTTCGCAAGGTATTGTGGTCAAATGTACCGCCGCCATCTTTTTTCTTACGGAGGATTGTCCAGTTTACTTATAAATTACCACACAGTGCAGTAAAAGTGTCGACGAGTGTCTCTGGTCATAGATGAAATGGGTTAAAATGAACTACAACTTGAAATACGACTTTTTTCAAGTTCTCGCTTTTTTTCCCAAAATCCGCTGGGAACGATCATGATTTGTTCCCCTTTCAAGAATTTGGTTGATTCTCTCCCTCGTTTCTAGCTTGTTGTAGAGTTATTGGTCAAAACAAGTAAAGGCATTATAGCAGGGTTTTGTCCTTGTCCTTACAGCTTAAAAAGATGAAAAGAAAACTTCAATGAAGGAATCGAAAATAAGATGTAAAATTAATGCGTGGAAGTCAACATTCATTAGTATAACGAATCGAATCCTCCCGTTTATTTGCAAAGTATATAAGTTTTCATTTAAACTTTCACCCAATCTTCTGTTTTGACGTTAGTCGGTGGAATTGCTGAAACGGTCCAGAAGGCGTGCATGGGCTATAAATTAAAAGACATGACAACGTTCATTTGAGGTAGGTAAAGGTTAAGTCTGTATACGAGCCTAGGGGTCCATCAGGCCGGAGCTTATCCCAGTCTCCATAGCATGAAGCGACTAGGAGTATTTCTACTCCCCCCTGGATGGGATGCTAGTCCATCGCAGGGTTACCCCCAACAGTAAATTCGCCGGTAACCATTTATACACCTGGGTGGAGAGAAGTACTATGAGAGTAAAGTGTCTTGCCCAAGAACACAACGCAGTGCCTCGGCCAGTGCTCGAACCCGGACTGCCCGATCCGGAGTCCAGCGCACTAACCATTACGCCACCGCGCCTCCCATGGGTTTTGAGAAGAAAGGGGTAAAATCCCCATGACACTTCCCCTTTAAACAAAAAGTAAACAAGCGAATAATTTCCCATTTGAGTATAACAGAAATAATTTAGTTGTACGTCTGCCTCACCTCTCCGCTCCAACTTGTGGTCACTTTAGGATCGGCTGACTTGAAGTCCTCGTCATCTAGAAGCTTTCCGCTCTCGTCAAACACTTTCAAGAACAAGCCCTTCACAATGGAACCCGCGGGCGCTGTCAGCTCTAAACAATCTCTCCCCTCCTTTGAATTCTTATCAACGCCGTTCGCCGTTATCTCGTTCTGGTTTCCTTCGCAGATCAATACTTTATGCGGCAAAGTGCTGGGAAGAACTTTAATGGAGAACTGCTTTAACTCCTTCAGCACATCGCTTACTGTGAGTTTTCGCCGATTGCTGTCCACGGAAACAAGAGATATTTTAACTCTGGCAGTGCACGGAGCTTTACCAGGCGGCAGTTTCACTTTCACCGGGGAAAATCTGCCTAAGCCTTGATCTATGTTGGCGAGATGTGGACCGCCGACAAATGCCTCACATTCTGCATGAAGCTTCGTTCTTCGGTCGCTTACAGAACATGGTTGATTCCACTGGTCCAGGACTTGAATTACGAACTCGGGGAATTCTTCGTAATTGGGTACTTCGGTCGTTTCAAACTGGGGGAGTTTAACGCTTTGTGGTTGTCCTGATCATGGTAAAAAAAATAACAACACAATTGAGAAAATGCTAAACTTGATTTGACGTACAAGACCCTTAACTATCGACAGAACACGCATGCTAGTCTGTGTTGCAGGTTTTTCTTCAAGTGAACTCACTTGAAATTTTCGCCATTCTATACTTTAGCCTGTTAAACATCAGACATGGTAACACACGCGAAGAGTTTATCACAAAATCCAATGCCGTCGCTTGCATCTAAGGATGAACACGTGACGCCGAAACATTATCTAATTGGGCATTAAACGTGGCACAATTGGTCATCAAACGTTTGAAGTTTGGCAGACCATAACGGCAACTTCCACGTCGAAAGCTCAGAACGTGCCGGTTTCGAAATGGCAGGAAGATATAGAAGACTTCTTCAAATAAATTAATCCTGATCTGTGTCATACGTGTCAATATAAATACGCCTTTCGAGAAAGTAGGTTCATTTGCAGTGTAAAGTTTCGCCCGTAGTTGTTTATGGTGAACATTTTGAGTGCGAAAGTTCACGTCACGTTGTGTAAACTTCAAATGTTTGACGATCATGCAATCATGCCAGGTTTAATACCCAATCTAGGTCATGTTTCGGCGTCTGTGTTCACGCTTAGATGCTAGCGAGGGTATATAAACATACTCGGGTAAACTAATGAAGCTTACGTTCCATCGAGCTTACTATGTACTGTTTAACACCAAACAACATGCTATCCCAATGCAGCTAGCATCTTATAAACAAGTTAGCGCCCGTGAAGTCACTGTAACCAAACACCTGAACTTCAAGAGCACTATCCATCCCCTTATCTTATTTTGTCACAACGTACATCCCGGAAAAATAATCCTCAAATTAACGCCAGTAAGAAGCTTTAGCTTAGGAAACGAATAATCGTATAAACGGTAATCCTTAAGGGGCCTTGTCACGATTTTAGCAGATTTTCGAACAGCCAAGAACTATATTTGTGGCATAGGAAACCTAAAAATAATGGGCCATTTTTATTAACAATTGCAAAATTTCGCTATATTAGAGCATTGAAACTGTTAGCAAGCATCTTTGGATGCGGATGGTTTGGATGGAAATGGATTACAACTTGAAAAATTAAGACTGAAATTTTCAAGTTGTTTCCGAGCGTCGTCAAAAAAATCAATATTAATAGCTTTAGTTTGATTTCTATCCACAAATTAATGTCATGTCTTCCTTAAGATGTTCAAAGATAATGTTTTTCATGAGTTAAGTTGCCTACCACTAATTTCAGAACAGTTAAGACCAAAAATCTGCGAAATCCCTGTGACGAAGCCCCTTTAAAGCCCCCACATTAAAGTGCTATAATGAACATGCCATGAAACAGTTCCTATAACACTGTCCTCTTTTGAAATGCATTCCTAGTCTAGCTCTTTAGTTCTCGCTTCCCTTCTACAACTCTGTACTCAAAAGCCACCCAGTTGATTTCGTTAGGGACGGACCATTAGAAATTACCGGAGGGGGGGGGGGGGGGGAGGGGTAAAAAATGCTTGGTGCAGGAATTTTTTTTTAAGTCCTACTTGTCTGCAGGAATATTATTCTCCTTTGCACGAATTTTTTTTTAACCAAGTTTCCCTTGCAGGAATATTTTTTGGTAAAAGTCCCTCACCCCTCCCCCCCCCCCCCCCCCTCCGGTTATTTCTAATGCAATGGTACGTCCCTTACAGAGAAATAAAAGCCACAAAACAATGCCCTACTTCCGCCGCACTCACCTGCCTTAATCCTCACCGGAAATGTCACATAATTATTATAATCAATTCCAGTGACGTCAACTCGCACGGTCTGATCACGCCCATACTGCACCTTGCCCGAACCATTGGGAGTGAGAGTGATGCCGCTGACCTCGACTACTCCGTCGCTGTTTGGCTTGTACTTATCCTTGACGCCTAGCACGTCCAAATTTGGGCATGTCACTGTCAACTTGACGAATTCTCCAGAACTGAACATGGTAGCTGCGTTGTCCTTGCTGTCTTTGAATAAGAGCTTAAACTTGAGGCCGGGTTCCCCGAGGGTAAGCTGGGGAGTCTCTTTTTGTGTCGGCTCGGTTAGAAAGAAACAGGAAGCAACGTTGGCTGAAATAAGGGAGAAAAATGAAAAACAGAACAGTTCCTAAGTTACTATTGCTTGGCGAGTTCGATGGTTGTGTTATATCTAATGAAATTAGTGTTGTCAGACTTAGTGCCGCAAGAGGGTGGCGCCTATTTCTGGTTTAGGTAGCATGCATGAAGTAGCTAGAAGTATTTGCCCCCACCCCCACCCGGGAATGGTAGTCCATCATAGTCTGCCCCTCCCTCCCTCCCTCCCTCCCTCCCTCCCTCCCTCCCTCCCCTTGTCCCGCAGCATTCTTGTCAGGTTGCCAAGGTTGTGCCCTTGCAGTTCACCAATACTCATTAAAGCAAGTGGGAAGTGACGAACTTCAAGAGTAAAGTTCATAAATGCTGCTTTCTGAAGAACAAAATGTCAGAATGACCCCGGCCATGGCAAACACCGAGGCACTGGGACCAAGGAAACAACCATTAGTCCACCACGTCACCGTCGTTCGGGTCACACGTGGCTATCGCGAACTGAATCACTTTCAGGCCCGAAGCCATTGACTAACCTTTGACAACGATGTCAAACTGTGTGGAAGCCATTTCTCTATCCCCCAGCATCGCAACGTACTTAAGAACGTATGTTCCCGCCACAGACAACCAGAAAGGTTTAAAGCCGAACTTTTCTGCATCGTGGGGCTGATCATTCTGAATGGGCGCCATGTTCTCCGGTCCCTCGATCACTTGACGAATGCAGAGCTTCTTGTTGTGCAGGGTCACAAGCTGTTTGGGCGGCCGCTCACCGTTAAAGATCTTCACCCAGAAGCCGGTGAAATCTTTCTGTGTTTCGCCCGCCGACCACTGCAGCACTGTTTTTGAAGTGATTTCATTTGCCAAGTTGCCCTTGTACACTTTCACTGTCAAATAAGATGAAAACCAGTTTGTGATTGGTCTCATTCAAAGCAGTTATTTGACTCGTCACGCGACGCTTCATAAGAAAAGGCGATCTTGTCACGTGGTGTAACGCAACGCATCTCCCCGCTAGGAATTTCCTCGGTCGCGGGGTGAAGCATTGCATGAAGCAAGTTGTAATTTGTTGAAAAAATAGAAGAAGAAGCGCTGCATGACACACACATGAAAATTACCTGTTTTGGGGAGCATTTGTTTTTCCTGGCTAAATACCCTCTTCAGAGTGTTCTGATCAGGAATTTCTAATATTCTGGAGATTGGTCGCTCTTCTACTTGAGACAGGTAAACCTTTGGAATAAACAATTGCAATAGTTTAAACAAATACAGTGGGAGAATGTTTTCAAACGTAGCTAATTAATTCTTAACAACTTAAGTTTTCTTGGCTTTTTACACTTCACAGTGATTGGCTAAGCGTTCGATAAGGTAATTTACTTCGTGGAAAAGTTCATTATATCCCAGTGAATCGGTTGCAAAGAATAGCGAAAACTATCTCATCGGTTGTATACGTTGTAGCGTTACTAATATCGTCACACAACGCAGGAGACAAAGCAATGCGTGACAACACAAATGAGGGCCACGAAGTTGGTTCTTTAGATGTATAAATTAATACAGAAACATCGTTTGTCTCGTCGTGTTCACCAACCTCATCTGGCTGTCGCTGTACAACAACCTTGTCCACGTCGTTTTTCTTGCTGACTTTAACAAAGTGCATAACTTTGCCATAGATGATCGGTTTAGTGTCAAGTTTGACAACATCACCGACTTTGTACACTTGAACTCCAGAGCTGGTTGTGACGCGTAACACACTGTGTAGAACATCACCGGACCTCGGCTGCTGAGACGCTGGCAAAGGAGTGTCGAAGCTCACCTACGAAGGACGACAAGAAAATCTTTCATAAAGAGCGGTTTGTTAGATAGTGTCTTTCGATTGACCGTCAAAATGCGATTGCTGTGTTTGGCCTTTCTCTTTCACGCGCAATACATTTGACCGCTGCGAACTCTTGTTCTAATCGGCGTTCATTGTGATTGGCCAGATTTGATTATTTTACCTTAAGTTATAAAGCCGCTCAAATGTCTACTTCGGTTTGCCAGTTACTGGGCTAATGATACGAGAAAAACTCACACTAACCGACCAGAAAAGAACCATTTTCTTCATTTCCAAATAGATGAGAAACAAAAATCCGTAATCCCCCTGACTTCTGGACACTCAATCTTTTGCTCTGATTTGTAATTGGTGTAGACACCTTTTTACAGATAACTTTTCTTGTTTGCATAGTAATGCGGTCGAACGTGGAAGCGACGCAATTTTTCACACGAGCTGCCAAACTTCTTGACTGCTGTGCATTAAACAGTTTCAGTCAGCTTCAAGAAAATCCACAAGTTTTGCAGCTGGTGCATGTAATTGCTTCACTTCTTCTATTCAGTGAATTTCCTGAGCGCTTATTTCCATATTCAGGAAATTCACTGAATATTTAAATAAATTAATTTCCCAGGCCCGGTTGTCTTCGGCTTTGCTGTCGACATTTCCGAAGTGTTTCTTTGGGGTGTCCCAGGGGAGGTTTTGATAATTTGATATTCCAGCAAGGTTTAAAAGAACTATTCGCAAACTGATTGGACTCAAATTTGGCCAGATTATAGTTCAAAGACTGTTCTATCGAGGACCGGGAGCTCTTACTAAAGCGAGTAGGGAAAAGATATTTTTTGGGCTACATTCCAGAGGCGGTACCCGATTCTTGGATGTGGAAGTTGCACGCCTTGTGTAAATATTAGTATTCTACACACGAGTCAAAACTTAAACTCATAGAACAGCTCTCGCACGCTTCAAATGGTCAAAAAAACTGCGTAAAAACAAACTTAAACATTGCGAAAATGTTTCTAATTCATTTTATTGCAAATAGACAGCAGTAAAAGCCGATTTTAGGAAGCTTAAATATTTACAATAGCGATTAGCGAGAAAATTTGAATATTTATATGGGGCGTGCTGTGACCTCACAAACACAGTCTGGTAAACCTGTGGTATCAGTAGTTCGAATAGCGTGATCGTCCGGGTGAGAGTAGTTCTGAAAAGAACTGTTGTTGGTGACTGACGTTTCGACAACCTGTGCGGAAGTCATCCTCAGAGTCAAGTCAAATGTTTTTGTTAGTCGATGATGTTATAAGTCTGGTCCGTTGAAGCCGATTGGTCAGTTTGCCGTGACAAAAGATAAAATAGCTATTAGCGGTGATATGATTAGTTCTTATTTTACAGCATTCACTGTTGAAAAACGTTTTTTAACACAACAAAAACACCTTCTAAACGAAGTAACAGGCCATCAAAATAAATTGGTCACGGTACGCTTGAAAATCGTTGCGTAACTAGATTCGAACCTCACCTCTTTATCCAGTTCTCGATGGCATTTTTCCAGCCACGATCTGAATTCTTGAGGCAGCCTTCTCTCAGTTGATGCATCCTCTAGGGCAGTGGATAAGTCCTTTCTCTCGTCCAGCAGGATTTTCAGCTTGTTGTTAGAGACGGGTGTGTGTCTGTTGAAGAACAGGATGCCCTTGAGCCTGCGATAACAGCTGTCAGGTACGACATCTTTCTGCTTCTTCGATCGCTGCGCTGGGGAGCTGCAAAATTCCATCCTGTTATAAAAAAGGTAAAAATTTAAATGAGCAGATAGCTCTTGTAACCAAAAAAACTGTGTATGTGAGGCAGTACGTAAACATTGTGCAAGACAAAAAAAATTATGCTGTCTAACACGCTACGAATTTAGTCTTAAAGAAATTAAGTTTTATTTTACTCAAACACCTCGTCAGTTGTGATTATCCAGACAAAGGCAATATTGACAAAGATGAAATGTTCACGAGTGTGGGACAACGAAGAAATCTAAGTCCCCGACGGGAATCGAACCCATGGCCTCCAAGATACCAGTTGGACGCTCTAACCACTGAGCTACAAGAGACTCTTGGTGAGCTAGACCATTTACTAGGACAATATTCCACTCCAAACTGAAACATGGAAAGTTTGCGTTCCCTAAAATCTAGAATTTGGTCGATTTTTCACGAATTTGTTTTGTACAGAACAAGTACAGCTACAAAAGCTGTGTGACGCATGTACTGAACTACATTGTACACTGGACTAGTATTCAGTGGCGGATCCACGGGGCCGCTTTTGAAGGCTTGACTATGAATGTTGAATTCTGCGAAGATAACTCCGGCAGTGCACAGAAAATGCGCTATTTACGAAAAAAATAGGGGGAGGGGGGTGGGACCCTCCCCTGAATCCGCCACTGGTATTTAGCAACGTTCTCGCTGTCTCTCCGTTATTCAAACTTATATCGTCCGTGTGAGTGGCTTAACTGAAACTCTCAACACTCGGTCAGGCTGTTAATCTGCCACTTTTAAGAATCATGCCGGCATCATGTAAGGTCACTGTGCCTTACTTGTGAACATAGGAGAGAGGAGCCAGTCTGCCTTGCCAGAAACACTCAAATATAGGTTCCTGTCCGTCATCTTCAAGGTCATCTGGCCGAGGAAGAGTCTCGTGTCCCGCCTCATGCGGAAAGTACATCAACACCCCCTGAAAAATATACAGAAATGCAGTCAGTAAAATGTGGTGGATGCTATATCTAGGATAAAGATATTGTTATTGTTCAAAACTGTCAGTTTAGGAAGGAATCCTTTTCTATGTTTGTGGCGTTAATCTTTATAAACTCTAGCTAAATAAAGAAAGCAATGTCTGAAAGGAATTCCATGTTGCAATACGAGTTTTGCGAAATTTCAAAAGAATCCAGTCCGAGCCATATTTGGTAACGTAGCTTCGCGTAATTGGTTAAAAAAACTCACGCCACTTGCTCTAAAAACATTTTGTTGTTTCAACCAATCAGCGAGCCCCAAGCCACCCGTGACTTGGCTTATGAACGTTTCCCGCGCTTGACGCGGGTTGCCCTTCTTGCTTCGAATTCTGATTGGTTCACTGAGGTACTTGCTCTTGCTCTGATTGGCCAGATGAGAATCTTTACGTTTTGCTTTTACGACAGTCACTGTTACAAAAACCACTCTACCTGCTGCTTCGTAAGCCAGTTCTGTATGAAGCAGCCGAATCCAAAAATACCTGGACAGTTTGATGGGCATCCAATCCAGGAACCTTCATTGTCAGCGAGAACGGGAACCATTCCTTGGCTCTGGTCTGGTACAAACTTTCCAGATCATCGTCAATCTCACGAAGATCAAAGCATGTCTTCTGGTTGGAATTTCTGCCATCGTCTATCACGAGCCTGATATCCACCTTCAGAAAAGAACTCATTCCTAACTCCGCCTGAACACAAAGAAAAAAATAATCAGCTCAGATGAAAATACTGGCCATAGTTCTGAAAGTAGTAAGGCTCGATAGCAAACTTCTATACTATTGCTATTACTTTCAAGCCTTAAGGCGTTACTTTCACACTTCCGAGGAGCTAAATTTCGACTGAACTGTTCAAAGACTGATTTTTCGAAAGTATGAGCAACCATAGTTAGTAGAGAGCTGCACAGGCACTGTCCTCCTCAGTTGATGCATGAAACTGTTAATTAACTTCAAAAATTAAAACGAATAAATAAAAACTGAAAAATGATAAAAATGGATAAAAGTGTCATTTTTTGCAGGTCACAAACGTTTCAGGCAAAGCCTTATTTTGTGTGAAGAAGTGTGACTCATGACACTTGTATCCATTTTTATCGCTTTTCAAGTTCACTTTTATTACTTTTCGAATGTTAAATATGATTTTAATAGCTTTTTTAAAGCAGCCTAGTCATCGGCATCCAAATCAGTTTTTCTTTATACAGAATTTTCTTCATGTTGAAGTATATTACAGTTGAGTTAAGTAGCTTATCACTAGAGGTGGCAACAAATCAACATGGAAACAAGCAACACTGGGTAATCAGGAGATACAATAACGAACAATACACTTGAAAAACTTAGGGTTTATGATAAGAAGCTAAAGATTGGCAGACTGTAATGTAGGCTGTGTTAAATCAGCTGCAGTGTACTTACAGGGACTTTAGAATTCCCTAAGGCAGGTAACTTCATGCTGCCCGAGCGACCACGGTCACCAAATAAGTAAAAGTGGTAGACGTGAGCCAGATTCCTGGCTAGGCTGGTGCCGCCGTCCTCCCGGATGGAATTGATGTGAATGTCACGGATTCCGGTGATTACAATCATTGTGAACTGTGTGTATGCTGCCTCTCTTTCAATCTGTAAAGAACAGAATGTTTGGCTAAATATTAGGGAGCTTAAGCTAACTATGACAGTGACGAGAATGTCACCAAACAAAAGGCTTAATGAGCAATATAATAGCTCTGCACATAGTTAATAGCTCTGCATGTGCGTTTTAAATCTTGGTACATTTCTTGGCCGTTCTCTGTGAAACAACAACGTGAAATGACCAAATTATGTGTATTTTGGAGAACGTGAACAACAACAGTTAAATGTTCGTAATTCTATTTGAGGTTGAACGGTTTCTTTACATATTCAGCTGGAACTACTTCCTGAACCAATAGATATATCGAATACATCTGGATAATCGCGAGATTCTCGAGTAAAATATAAATTCATTTTTCACTAGGTGTTTTCCTTGGCGTTGCCGTCGCCATTGCTTAAGCTCAGTGTGACAGATTTTAGCCACATAACATAATGGCCACCAATTTGAATAAAAAATTTAAAAAAAAAATGAAAACAGTGAAGGAACATTTCAGTGACACAGCAAATACAAAAGAAGGTACATGGATGTGCCAAAAGTGAGGACCCCTCTCTGTTCAAGCATAATTTCGTAGTTAAAGACAGTTCTTACAATGTCCCTCAGACATCTTTCTTCCTCCCCAGGCTCCAGTGTGGTTGTGTCACTCGGATTTCTTATCCATCTGTAGTCCTCAAAAACAGGCTTGCCTTCCTTTGCTCGCTCTTGGAGCTTTTCCTACACAGGCACATAAGAAGGAATTACTTAATAAAGTAGCCACACATCAAATAGCCCATGTTCGACATATCAAAATTCAAACATGGCACCAAGGCTTTCTGGTCAAACTTCTATATTTGGTGTACAGTGTATCCTTGGTTTTTTGTAGCAAATAAATGATGACAATGACGATGATGATGGTTTTTTTTGTATCAAGTCTCTTGTGGGAATTAACTGACATTAATAAAGAATATTCCAACATTTGCAGCTTTAACTGGAAAGCCCCGAAGATGTTAGAATTTAGATACGTCGAATATGGGCTATTCTTCAAAAGAAATGCATGTAATAGGCCATTTCCGAGTTGCCCTTTGCCTCAGTTTCAAAACGAGTCTACGTGCAAAGCCATTGAAATGAAAATGACTTTGATTTGCATGAAAATGGACGTGAAGGTGAAACTTATTTTCATATGAATGGTTTCGCACCTAGACTCGTTTTGAAACAGAGGCAAAGGGTAACTCGGAAATGACCTATTGGCGTTTAAGCAATTTCTCCTGAGCAATTCATCCAACTACCCACTCATGTAAAATTGAAATTCAAATACAACCAGCGAACTTTTGATGTGGGAAGCATGCTGGCCTAGTGCACTGGACTGTGTTATTGGTGCCTCTCTCCACTCGCATGTATTAAATGGGTGCTCACTGCTGACAGAATGCTGTGGGTTAAACCTGCCATGGGCTACAGCTTTAGCATCCAATTAAGGGAGAGCACACAGCTTACACTGTAAAAGACATTGCATCTTAACTTTTAAGCCTTCATGGGATTAATTTGATGGGTCTGATTGACCAGAATTCAGATTGCATAAAACTAAGCTACATGGTGACAAACAACCATGCATCTACCAGTGTTATCCCTACTTTAGGCATTCAAGGCCAGGCAGGCTGCCTGGCTTGATTCACTGGAAAATTATTGGCTTAAACGGAAGATTTATCCCAATTGAAAGCTTACAAACTGCAATTCCTCCTGTTGAAAGCCAAAGGAGGCTTTCTACACACACAGTTGAAAATCACAATCAGAACACCCCATGGCCTTCCCGAAATCCTAGGGAGAACACTGTCTATGTACATGAAATATGTAAACTATATGTATGAAAAGTGTCCATACAGTACCTTAGATATTGAGATTTCTGTGACATACGGGCATTCCTCTCTTTTGGTTATCACTTTAATCCTGTCGCCAAGATAGAAACCCTAGAATAGAAGGAATGGTCCACGTTAATGCTAATTAAGTCTTCTGTTGTACTTGCCCGTCAGGTAAGTGTTGGGTAAAATCCACTAGCCTGACAGGAAAATTTCACTAAGCAGCTATGGGACAGGACTTTCTTTGCACACTGTAAAAGAATATTGGATTCAATTAACAACTTAGTTTGTAAGTTTTGTGACCTTCTCAGTGCTCCAAGCTCACCTTTTTTTAGAAGTCACCGGAAGGCAAATTCCTTTTGTAAAATGGTCACCAAAAACAAATTGTTTTTTAAGGACACGTCATGTCACCTTACATGAAGTTATACCACTGACCATGATAAGCCGCATTAAAATCGTGTAAAAAATGTTCGACATAGTTATTTTCGTTTGCATTGAAGAGTTTTTGTTCTTGAACTGTTACAATAACATGTATCATGCAGAAAAGTAAATAAAAGATTGAAGGAACTGGTAAGGACGATAAAATGCAAAATATGTTAATTCTTGTACAGTTCAGCTAAATAACAGAAAAGTAAAATTATTTATCAAACAACACAATTACAGCAAGATAAGTAAGATAGGTGATTGAAATAGTTGATGTAATGTATATGAAGTGATTCATATGTGATTCATATATTCGTATATCGCGGAGGTCACAGGTTCGAATCCCGTTGAAGCCCTGATTTTTTTTTCAGGCTTCTTTATTCCAATTGCTTAAATTGGAAATTCACTGCGAAGATCACATATCACCTTCTGAAATAGTTGTAATGGAAACTTTTGTGGTCAAATTTGTTTGGCAAAGTAATTGAACTGCAAAAAGACACTGCCTTCTGCATGCACTGATGATAAATTCTAGTTCCCTCCCTTGGCTTCATAATCATAACTCGCAGGCAGTTTATAATAATAATAATAATAATAATAATAACATTTATAATGCGCAAATTTCATAAAATGTTCAAATGCGCATGACAAGATTAAAAAGGGAATAAAAAAAAAGAAGCTAAAAGCTAAAATTACAGTTAAGAGTAAACTTACAGTGAATTTAAAAAGCTAAATTACAATTAAAGGTAAACTTAATGATTTTAGAAAGCTAAAATTACAATTATTAAAAGTAGAATATAATTTAAAAATAACTATGATAAAAAGGCATGGCGGAAAAGGTGAGTTTTTAGCTTAGCTTTAAAAATACAATTAGTTATATAGTACTTACTGCTTGTGTAGCTCCGACACCAAATTTGGATATAGCACCATCCAAATAAGCAGGTATGAGGTCCACTTCCTCCTTTTCCAGGCCACGATCAGCTTGCGACAAAAAGTATGTGGCAAAGGCTTTCAGTCCCTCGTATGTCATACCCTCTCCATTGTCAAAAATAGCCACTAGTTTCTAGAAGCAAAACAAAATAAAAGTACTGCTAAACACTTTCAATTTACTAGAGGGCTTCTTTTATCTGAAGAAAAAGGGAGAGCTGGTTATTTAAAAGAATGAGCTTTCCTAAGAGACTACACACTGAAACAATTAAGGCTGGTCACTAAGAGTGTGTAACTAAAGCTGGTTGCTTACTCTGAATTTTTCCTCACTGCTGCAAAGGTCACTTTTACACACTTACTGAGGGAGGGAGGGAGAAGGAAGGAAGGAAGGAAGGAAGGAAGGAAGGAAGGAAGGAAGGAAGGAAGGAAGGAAGGAAGGAAGGAAGGAAGGAAGGAAGGAAGGAAGGAAGGAAGGAAGGAAGGAAGGGAGGAAGGAGGGTGCGAGGGAGGGAGCAATGAAGGGAGGCAGGGAGGGAGGGAGGAAGGGAGGGAGGGAGGGAGAAAGGGAGGGAGGGAGAAAGGGAGGGAGGAAGGAAGGGAGGCAGGGAGGGAGGGAGGGAGGAAGGCAGGGAGAAAGGGAGGCAGGGAGGGAGGCAGGGAGGGAGGGAGGAAGGGAGGCAGGGAGGGAGGGAGGGAGGGAGAGAGGAAGGGAGGAAGGGAGGAAGGGAGGAAGGGAGGGAGGGAGGGAGGAAGGGAGGAAGGGAGGCAGGGAGGCAGGGAGGCAGGGAGGCAGGGAGGCAGGGAGGCAGGGAGGCAGGGAGGGAGGGATCAAAAAGAATGAACCAATCAACTAATAGGAATTTACACTGGCATATCCATAGAGTGGATCTACATCCAGTTTTCAGATCCAATTTAATTCCAATTATCACAACTACAGGCAGAAATTGGTCATCAGGCAAGGTGGCTATCACTTACATCTTTAAGAAAGATGTGTATGTCAACTGTTCTTTCCATGTCTTTGCAGTTGTTAGTACTTGTGGCTTGTATGCTGTTGTCAACAAATTCACAAAATGCTTGATAACTGGCTGCAAAAAAAATAAACAAAAGTTCTTCTAACTTCAAACTGTGCTGTTAAAATTTAACTGCATTTTTGCTCAAATCTTTTTGCTCAATTTTCAGTAGATTTTCGGCGGATAAACATCACTCGTTGTGCGAGTCAAAGTCCAGCTGACAATTCACCCATGGCAAGTGGAAGTTTGGGTCCGGTCACCAAAAATCCTCCCACACTTTTTTACTACATGTACAAAAATTAATGATGGTTACACAGTGTGAAGCCAGCACCTAAAAATTCATTCACTTTATAGTAAAAACATGTTAGTAATGAAAACCATTTCTTACCGCTGAAGTGGTAATTGCCACTTTGAGTAAGCGCATTTGGATGCACATCATAACGCATCAATTCAGAATGCGGCTTATCCAGTTTGAAGGCATCTTCTTTTGAGCCACGTACCTGCCAAAGTTAAATACAGATAATAAACCTCGATCAGCTTACAACAAAAGCTACTTCACATCTGTGGCAATTTTGACAAGGGCAAATCAGCTTCGGAGAGGTGGACTTGTTTCAAAGCTGTGAAGATCTTTAGCTCCAATTGGCCATGTTCTAAACGAGCAGGAGACTGAGTACGAATATTTAAAATCAATTGAATTGTATGGACTGGAGGAACGCCTGTCCCTCCAGTCCATAGAAAGCTCTCTTATGTTAGCGATTTTGAAAAGTGTACCATGCCTTTGCGTTTTAACCAATAACTCTCAAATTTGGTCAACTTACTAATGTTTGGATGCTTTTTCAGATGACAGGCTCCATTTTTCAATTCAATCGATTTTAAATATTCGTACCCAGTCCCCTGCTTGTTTAGAACATGGCCAATTTAAAGCAATCATTTTATCATTCAATCAACTGAAAAAAAAATGCAACGAATTCAGGAAAGGACTCAAAGTGCATCCAGTTTGTATCATTCAATAAAAAGTACTTTGAGAATTTTTACGCTAATGTGGCCCAGAGGGGGTACTATCAAATGAAAGGAGAGGGATGCAAATACATGTATACACACAGTATGATGCCATTTTCTATTTCTTGACATGAAACCCTAAGCAAGATGTTGCCTGCTAAAAGTATTGGCATTCTGTATTGATCAACCTAAGTGAGACCAAAACTTAAAATTCATAATTTACACCCCCAAGCAAGACAACAAGCATCCCCATGGCTTTTATATGGGAGTTCCTCCTCCCCCCTTCCCCGCGCCACCCCACCCTTGCACTTCAAAGGGAACGTGGCACTATACTTAGCAACTTCTCTGATTATAAATGTTGGTGCAGACGTCTTGGAAACAGGATTGCACTCCACTAGCACATGCCCCCCACCCCCCACCCCTTCCCTTGACCACAATGAATGAAAATGGCAAAACCGATGATAAGTACATGTAATAGGATGTCAATGGCGTCTTTTATGGCCATTTTCTTATGTATTATTTCATACATTGTGTAATCTAACAACTTATTCTGCTGAAAATAAAATAACAAAAAATATTAGTTTTAAAGAGATCTGTTCCCTTACCAGACACCATGTTTCAAGTCTGCTGTTTTTAACTTGATGGAAATTCCCTGCATCCAGCTCGTTAAAGTCTCCATCACTTATAGTAAAATGCTTAACAAGAAAAAAGAAATGTCGAAGAGTGAATCAAAAGAGTTAGAACCACGCAAATCCAGATTGCTCAAGTTGCAGTTATCCCACAAAGTACATGTAAGAGCATGTGCTCGCACAAAAATCTGCTCACATAATGTTGCAACCCTGTTTCACATTGAAGGAGGTAAAATGAGTGCATTCTAAATCAGAAACATGTGGAAAAACACTAGAAAACTTTGGAACGTGAGGTTAGCTTAGAACCCAGTACCTTAGGGTTGGTGGTTAATGGTTAACTAGCCACAGTGTTCCTTTTCAGACAAAACCTTATAAACACATTATGAGACTGTGACCTCTTAAAAACACAAACGGTTTGCTACATGTACATGAACAGTTAAGCTATGTTGTGCTGAAGTTGATATTAATTCACCATTTTCAGTTGAACACAATGACAGCACTACATTTTAACTGGCCCAAACTAACCTCTGGTAAATGAGGGAACAGATACTTCACTTGAACTCTGAATTCCTCAAAAGTGCAGTCTCTCTCGATCTTCAGTGTCTTGTCGTCATTTCCACAAGAAAGTAAGACATTCACCTCCATGGAACCGCCACCAGCCTGGGGACAAATACCCCACTTCCTGAATAAAAAAAATGTCCATGCAAATATTGACTGATTTTGTGTTCTTGTATAAAGATGACAAAACATCATTAAAGTTGTTTCTAAACTTTGGGATCAGGGGAACCTGCAAGCTCAGCACCAGTGTAAAATCTGCAGGAGGACATCCTTCATGCATGCCTTGCTTGCACGTTGAGAACAGTCCACATTATTTTAAAATTGAAATCACGTGACTGCCTGCCTGTATTTACTGGTATTAATAATATTAATTAATTAAAAGTGCACCTAACCCGTAATTTTCTCTACTTATTTTCAAAAAGAATGCATAATTTGATGAAGATTAAAAAAAAATTATGCGAATCCATTAAATCCCCGCGAATTTATGGAGGTTTGAAGTTTGGATTTTCTGGTTCACGACCGCGCGTGAGGAGATCTGGAACCCAATGTTGTTGTGACGTCAGCGGGGGAACCAAATTCTCAGCTTTCATGCCGATGGTGCGACAAATCTGCAGTTCGTGAAATTTCTCGCTTCAAAACTTCTTAGTTCGAAAATCAGCCACCGAAATAATTTAAGGCCTTCAAAAGATGTCATCAGACAACTCAGACTCGGAGTATTGGATTCCCCAGCCGACGTCACAACCTTACTAGGGCCCAGTTTCCCTTGGGACTCGGCGGTGAACCAAAGTGGCGCGAATTTTGCGAAGTTTGAAAATTCACAAAAAATCAAAGACAAGTCGTATGATGATAATTTTTTCACTGTTGTAATCAGGAGCACAAGGAGTTTTTTGGGGGGGGGCTAAAAAAATATTTGGGGTTAGGTGCACTTTAATATAAAGACAATTTCAAACTACAGTACCGCTCAAAAGTAAGTTACCACCCTCTCGCGAGATGAGAATCTCATCTCTCAAGACGAGACTCTCATCTCGAGGGGAATGGCACCTGTAGACAGTTTATAAAATAAACAAAACCCCATTTTTACTGTATGACTTCATATATTGCTGATAAAGATCATCTAACCACATCATTTTGCTTCTGAGATGCCATACAGAAAACCTGAGCAGGCAAGGGTTACATGTATATCAGCCATTTGAGAGAGAAAAAGTACCGATAAGTTGTTTAAGAATCTTTGTCACATCATTACTGATGAAGTTGCCATGGGATAAAAGTGCAAATGAGCAGGGTTAGATAACGAGAGCATATTTTAGTCCCATGCACACAAAAAATTTTACACACCCAGCTGTCTTAACACCTTCAGTTGATAATTAGCTTTTAAAAGTAAAAACCTTTTTAAGAGAACAATAACGGCAAGAATCACAGCGCTATTTTATTTTATGAAGTTGTTATGGGATAAAATGTGCAAATGAGGAAGGTGCATTAACAAGAGCATATATTATTCCCATGCACACACATCCTGCTAACTGACATGTCATATTTTTGTAACTGATAATATTTAATGGAAAACCTTTTTTATGGGACACCAAGAAGACTCACAACGATTTAACAATTAGATCATGAGCCCTTAATTAGAAATTGAGAGTGATTTGTTTTAGTAGAATTCCAACTCATTTTCCTTCACATAATAATTTCTAATCATTTTTCAACAATATGAACTCATTTTAAGGTGATTCTGTAGTTATTGCGGGTGCAATTGTCCATGATAAATTTTGAGTTGTAACTTTTTAGGCTTTGGTATGATGGCTGTGAAACTTTGGGAAAATGTTCACCTATCACTGGGTAATAATTAATAATATGAAATTCAATTCTCGAATGAGATTAAATTTCGATAAACATTTCAAAATAAAAATGAGCGGTTTAGGTTGGAAAGAAGAAACCTAGCCTGAATACGCAATCGGATTCCATCCGTGCAAAACTATTTGTTTAAACAAATATGTTAATGAATAATCACACCTCTCACCGCATATATAACACTGTTGAACCGTTATTTTATTTTCACTTGATAATGATGTCATGAAGACATCGAAACGTTGTGTAAAATTTCTATCGCTCATTTTTATTTTGAAATTCAATTTTACTGAAGAAAAATATTTTTAATGATATTGGCATTTAACTGAACCCCACTTTTTTAACAAAATCACATCCAGTAAAAAATTTCGCTGATAGCTTTTTACTAAATTTGTGGAATCAGCTTATATTGAGTTGATACCTGCCATAGCCCAGTTTCAGAAAAATTGTTGGAGCAGAAGTGCAGAAATATCAAGGTCATCTAAATTCAACTCTAATATTCTTCTGAAAGTTTCTATACTTGACGCTCAAAGACGAAACAAGCCACGAACCCAAATTCCTGTGAAAAGCCTCTCCAATACTTGCTGAATCCGAATGCCTAGCCGATTGTGGATCGTGCAAACTGTTAAAAAGTATCCACTAGTTCTGTAAACACAATAAATTGCTCAAAACCTTCTTAAATCTAAAGTTGTGTTTCTCAGAACTTTTCAAATATGATGTAGCCATTTAGTGTGAAACTCCTTCAATGTGAATTTCAAGGTTGTGCAATATTTCTCCATCGAATTTTGCTGCTGTGCCATGCTGTGAATTGGAGAATTGTCGCTGAGGTTATAAGGTATCTCTGGTGAAGCAGATGAGCAGTTTTGTTTATACAATTAAGGATACGAAATGAGCACATGTGTTATTTACTCCAAGAGTTCACACCTTTATCAGGGGGGCTAAACTAATCCAATAATATTTTTAAACTTCCTCCGAAATGTTGGAGAAAAAAGAAAATTTTGCCATTCTGTAGACAACCTTCAGCCACTGCACAGTAATGGTGATTGAGTGCAATAGCTCAGCAAATCAAATTGCAGCATTTGCACTGGAATACTCGTAGAATTCAGTATTTTTATAAAACTATGTTCCATAAAGCTTATAAGCATATATATCAAATAAATAAGATTGCTAATGATATAAGCTTACATTGCATATGACAAATGCTATGTATATTTAAGCTTATTTCTAGCAAATTGTTCTGAAGGCCACACAGAAGTTTGCCGCTTTTTCTCGGATAAATTTCTCACATCTAGACTCCACCAAGCGCTTGTTATATAATCGATGCTCACTGAATGCCAGGCGAAGTTATGGATTATGTAATCTACATTAGCTCAAAGTTACAACGAAAGTCTCTTTAAAAGCGAAATCTGGGCCAAGGTAGAGCATTAGTTGAGCAGGTAGTTGAAATGACAAGATGTTTGACAGACGCACCACAAGAGACCGATCGGAAATGAACATTTCCTGGAATTGATGGAAGAACGATTTCCTAATCCAGAACTGTGCATGAGCTAAGGCTACCGAAGGGAACGTAAAAAACGTAAACTGCAATCTCTTTGTCTCTAGTCCAAGGAACAAAAATGGCGCAGACTGAGCACTTGAAAATGTTGACAACACATCGACTTCTTCATCTGGCGACCGGGCATGCAGATTTATTTCTATCCGAGAAGATGACTTTCGTTGCACAAATTATTCTAACAGGACGTGCACTGCGTTCTGTGGGGAATTTTACATCTTTGTAGCAGACGTCGTTAGGGTTTTGTGAGAAATTATACGCGCATTTGCACTGCCCAAAATCAGCTGTTTGAGTCTCTATTAACAACGCCATGAGTTTTAACCGCAGATGGACAATTCACACAACGATGAAAAGATAAACAGAGTCCGATCGCGATCCGCGCAAGTTAAAAAGTGAGCTGGCTACTACGCGCGAGACATTTGCGAAGGAATGCAGCCCGCAACTAAGATAAAATGACATACTTACTTTGCTATAATGGAGGCTCAACTCAACGACACTGTAAACAGAAAGCGAAAGGCCCAACCAAATGTCACTAGAGAATGGATGTGTTAACGCGTGATAGGCGAAACCAACATCGTCTTCTGTCAAAGCAGCCTGGTAACCGCGCCTGAACGTTCGCTTTGTTTACACGGTAAACAGCTGTCCACCGCCTGCCCGGCCGATCAATAATATGTATTTATTTCATCGCACGAAAAAACTAAAGGTGGTCTTAATAAAGTGCAAATTATAGAGGGAATTTGCCGAATTTGCATAAACAGTTGCCATGGAAAACGTTTCTACGCTAAAAAACAGGAAAATCAAATTCGTAAAAAAAAATAAACAAAACTTTAAAATATAATATACTCAGCTTGTGGCTCTTACTTGGTGTAGAAGACACAGTTCACCTACAACAATAGAGAACAAAAAGACAAAAGAACGAGGAATACAATAAAAACAATAGGTTTGCGAGGCAGTGTTCTATTGTGACGTGTCCTGTGTCTTCTACACCAAAGGAAAAGGAAAGGAAAGGAAAGGTAAAGGAATTGTGTTATGGCAGCGATCGACATACACTAAATAGCCGAGTCTACAAATGCAAATTAGGTAGTTTTGAGTAATACCGACTGAAAACCGTCTGGCAAAAAATAAAAATAAAAGTTTGATCCAAATAAATGTGATATTTTTTAATAAGTGAATGGTTAACTTCCACTAAAAATCTACTCGGACAGCCTCTTAAGGTGAGGGTACACCCGCTTTTGAGTGAAATTTTAACAGGTTTAAGGAAGCGATAGAAGAAAGAAAATTATTTTTGAAACACCAACAGACAGTTGACCCCCACGCAAGAGCACCCCAAGTTGTCAGGGGACTGTCAAATTCTAATTATAAAATCACATTAAATCTTTAATATTTCTTATTTCTCCAAATTTTACTAATCCTTGGAGAAAAACTATCTCTTCCCAGACATCCCCAAAAATCACCAAAAAATTTACAAAACACCGCTAAACATAGCTTTGTGAAATGAGCATAAAGTTTCTGGATTACTTGAAACGCGGACGAGATGTTCGCATTAAGCCAAGTTTAGCGGTGGAAAAACAGGCTTCAGGTGTATACGTACTCCCGCCTTAATTAACTATGAGATAGTCAACTCGGCTGCGCCTCGCTGACCTTCGCTCATAGAAAACTGTAGAACACAGCCGAGGTTCTACGGATCGACAATTAATCTTGATTTCTGGCTAAAAAGTACATAAAATTGTAGTTTTTGGACTGCAATCCTTTAGAGTTTCTACTAAAACAATTAGACTACTCGCCTTCGTTTTCTATGGACGAAAGTCAACTCGGCTGCGCCTCGTTGATAATAGAAAACTCAGGCTTGTAGTCAAATTTTTAGTATCACCCAACTAGTGGACTAATGCAAATCCTGCATTTTGATTGGCTACGCTACTGGAGGACTATTAGTAATAGTCATCGAGTAGCGAAATTCTTTCGTTTTATTCCCAAATAAATCTTTCTTCAACTTGCATTTGCTAACTTTATTATTGCTTTTTCTGTCCGACTAGTTGGGTGATATTAAAACAATTAGACCCTTCGCCCTCAAGGGCCACGGGTCAATAGCCCACTCGGCTTCGCCTCATGGGCTATTGACCCGTAGCCTGTAGAACACAGAAGGCAATGAGAGAACCAATCAGATTCTCGGATTTCCAAAAGAACACGACTGGGTTTTTACTAACAGCGAAAAGAAAAAAATGGCAGAACCATTCAGGTAGATGAATGTCGTAATGATCGATGAACCAAAAAAAACCAAAGCCAAATGAATGTAATCACTCTGGCCAATAAAACACAGACAATCCAGGGGATCAATCAAAACTTAAAGCAAATACGTGTAGACTATGAGCAGCCCACTTTTTTTTCGCAGTCCGTCGAGCGTGAAGCGAAAACAAAAAGAGCGCGTGAAAATTGGGGACGAGGCGAGCGCAAGCAAAGCGCTTCCTTTCCGCTCGTCTCGTTCCCAATTTTCGCGCGCTCTATTTTTTCGCTTCACGCTCGACGGACTGCGAAAAATAGGGGCTGCTGCTCGTAGTCTAAATACGTGTAGCCGGCTAGCCGGCGCAAAGCGCGGGAAAAGGTGTGAGGGCAGGGCAGGGGAAGGCTGGGCAGCCTGCTCCCGACCTATGTGAGTGAGAAAGTCACGCGCGCGATTTTTTTCCAAACCAATCACTGAGCGAAAGCAAACGAAAACCAAAGCAAATGTGTATTTTCGACACCCGAGTGAAACCCGCTCTATTAATCTACGTTATATTTGCTTAGTAACCGAATGTCATTCGTTGGCATGGAAACGTCGAGATTTGTCGTTTGGCGAACAAGTAAAGATCGGAAAAGACAGCTTTTTTAATCATTGACTATTTACTCTCCACTCCAAGCTAACAATTAGTTAAAATTGACTTTCCACCGGCCCAGCGACAAAACATTTTTTTACTTTTCGGATCTTAACCTGTGGTTCAGTCTTAGTCATCGATGAAAACACAAAAAAGGCCAGTATAAACGAAGGACAATGACCTTTATCTCTCATTTGATGGAGCTCGCGAATAAACGTGTTTTCCACAGTTGACTGAGAGCTTGTCAAATTAGCCGGCTGATCATAGCTAATCCGATCACTGTTGGTTGATCAAACCAAAGGTAAATCGACAACTGGTCGAGATTTGGTAACTCGTGGGGGCAAATATATATTTCAAAAATCAGAAAGCAAGTGAAGTCAAAACAAGCGAAATTACTTCCTGGCCCCTTTCCCTCTATAGGACAATGTAACCAAAACTCGTCTCACCGAAATTCAGTTTGAATCCATCTCATTTTGCAAGTATTAAAGGAGAATAAAATTTCAAACATAAAATCTTACCTGATTTCAACGCGACTCTTCATCGTGAAGATTACCTTCTTCTCGATCCTTATATGAAATGATATGTAAAAACATTTGCATTTGCATTTTCTTCAAAGGATGCCGCGCGGCATAATGGCTTTTGACGTCAGCCCATTCCTGTCCCCATAGCCTTTTTCGCTTCTCTTAGCCGACAGGGCTTTGGCACGAGAAACGAAGGGCTCTGGGGACATGGGATTTTTGTTTTATTTCTATTTTTTTTTTGACTGGCCGTTTGAAACAAAGAAATCTTGAACGGAAGTAAAAGACGTCATGACTCTCCCTTACAGGTTGCAGAAACATCACGACTACATACATGAGGACCGGAAGTTCTAGATTCTTGGACTGGAAATCCTTTGTCTCCAGAGCCCTTCGTTTCTCGTGCCAAGGCCGTGCCGACTTGCTCAAAACGCAGTGCCCCGGCCAGGGCTCGAACCCGGACTGCCCGATCTCCGGAGTCACTCCAAATCCAGCGCACTAACCATTAGGCCACCGCCCCCCCCCCCCCCCCCCCCTCCCCTTTTGCAACAAAAATTCTGATTCAAAACCAAGGAATTTAATTGTGAGCAAATCATACTAGCAGTTGTTAGTAATACTAACGGTAATAATCAAGAGACTCTCTTGTAATAATTTATTAACATCGTGATACTGGGGAGTGGTTTCCCATTCTCCCGAACCAGTGACTCATGATAAAAGTGCTCGACAACAATAACAAAGAAAAAATACAACAATCCAAAAATAACGAAAATTAATACAAAATGAAAAGCTACAAGAAAATGAGAATATATTAATAAAACCTGATCACTAGATTACAGTTATATAGGTATAATAGGTTGCATGTCGATATGTTACAATACTGACCACTGCATTAAATTTATACTATACTATGTGAAACATTTTTAGATTTGTCGCTGACCACCGCTAAAATGTGTTTCTGTTGCACTGTCAGCCTAAATCACACTTTTAAATTTGCAGGTTAGCTACATTTCACATTTAAAGAGATTTTCGATGAAGTGTTCTAAACAAAAGAAATTATAAAAGCCATTATTCAAAAAGGACACAAGCAATCCAGTGAACCAATCCTGAAAACTGAAAGCGCGGGAAAACATGTGTGAGCGAGTAGCGATTGGTTTTGGTTTTACTTTTGATTGGTTGAAAAAGTGGCGCGAATATTTTAAACCAATCACTAAGCATTGTGATAGAAACCAAAGCAAACGCGAATTGCTTTCGAAACGCAAGTGAAAATCGCTCTAGTTTGAAAAATGGGAACCTACATTAACGCCATGAATCTGGCCTCCCTTCTTCCCTAAAAAAAAGGATAGCTGCTATTTGCCGCTGAACATTTGTTGATAAAGGGATCTCGTTTGAAATATTATTGTAGTGAATATTTCAGTTTTCACGTTCATGCATCGAAGAGCTGAAGTTAGCTGATAAATCGTATTCTGCATTTTATCACTATGGTATTCGCGAACAAAATGATCAAATTGACCCAAACTTTCTAAAAGCTTGCAATAAAACATATGCAGAGTGTCAAAACAGAACTTTGTTTATAAACAATGCGCCAATGTCCTAACGAACATAAACTTTCCAGAAATCACCAGAAGACACTCCGTCCGTGAAGTCATCGCATTCCACTCTACCATCCCCTGGAGTAATGCGCCAGTGATATTTGTTCCACACAATGACTGCCTGGAAGTGTAATCTGTCTTCGTTTCTTTCCGACCCCCATTTATTAATGTACCTCACTCCATTTTCATTTCCCCACTTTTGGCAAACTTTTGCTGACTCGGAATTATCATTTCCCATTCTGACAAATGAATTGCACGAGTGAGGCATGACGTCCGTCTGACCGCTGAAGTACTGGACCACAGCTTCACCTGTGCTGTTAGTGACCGTGGTCACGTGGAAGGTACGACCCGGTTGTTTACTGCAGTGGAATCTCAGTTGAGTGAAAGGCAAGTGTGTTCTCAGCTCCTTCATGGCACTCTTCGCCAGAAACATCTTGTTGTTGTGATAGTTGCTAATTCCTCGGTATGTTGTCTCAATTGACAACTGTGGCGTAGAGGATGAGCTGTCAATCACATAGTTGAAGACAAGAAGCCAGCCTCCTGATATAATGCAAAGATTAGCGATCATGTGATCAATTTCCAAAGCCAGCTAGGAAAGTAACATTTACGCTTTCATCACGAAAAAAAGAACATTTACATGTAAGAGCGATTAGTTATAATTAGTGGAAATGCAAAAATATAGCAGAAATAAATTTTCACGTGTCGATCATTTTTTGACAGAGGATGCTAGTTGAAAAGTCACAAAATTGTGCGTCGAAGTTTATTTGAGCGAAGACTAATGGTTTAATAACTGGAAGCTTTGTGTTGCCTTTAATTTTCCTTTAGACTGAATTTAAACAATTTTTCTTCATATCATCATTTTTTAACTTACCCCCGTCAGTTGTCATGTCACAGAAGACCTTTAAATGGTTTCCACTCTTCTCAAGGTCGATCCAGTACTCCCCGTCTCCTGTGGAGTCTCCAGAGTCCCGTATGTCCTTACATGAATAAGCAAGCTGATTGGAATACAGGCCTCTTATAGCTACGAAAGAAAATAGAACGCGTTCTAAAACTAAATTTAAAATTGCAGCACAACTCGAATTGCTCTCTAGCGGACGCCGACCTCGAAAACAAAAGAGGTGATCATTGTAGAAGTCCGCTTTTGGTAGATTATGCACTGTACAGCAAGCGGACATCTTTTGCATTCAAGATTAATTCAAATTGCGTTATCAAACTAAATAAAATATTAGAAGGACGTCATATTTTCATTACTCACTTTTTCCCCTTTTTTTCCCTTGTTTCCCGGATGGCACTTTCCATTCTTTGTTTGTTCATTCCGCTCACGAGAAACATCAATGCAGGAGACCTGGTTGGAATACAGTAAAATATCAAGGAAATAAATTAAACAATGCGACATATTTGGTGCTCACAGAAATGCAACATTCATAGTTGATTAATTTGTCTTTTCTCCGTCATAACCTGTTTACTTTGCAATTCAAAATCCTAGAGAGTTTTTTGGCTAAGTTCGTCAATCTTGATAATCATACAACGAAGTTTAAACACTTTTATTTTTATTTAACGACCCTCGATAAGCTTTTTCTCAACGAATCGAAAAAGTAAGTCAAAGTGGGATATGTAAACGTACACTTTATAACCGACCTGAACAGAGCCATAGTATGTCGATCCTTTCTTCCATTTTAAATGTCCTGGCTTCATCTGTCGGGTTTTGTTGTTAAACTCACAAATGCGTTTTGCGTTGTTACCATCTGGATGAACGTTAAACGACTTGCAACTGTTATTTCCGAGGCATTTTAGATGACATTCAAACTCGTCAGCAACAACAGCCGTGCTCATGACGTGACCAGCTAAGATATGGTCTTAAAGGACAAAAAAATATATAAGTTTTATTCATGTAAACAGGCAGAGATGGAAGGGAGGACGTGTTAGTTTGCAATGTCTACTTACCGACTTGAGTTTCAAAAACGCTTCCACAAAAGTCTGTGTTTGCCACCACAAATAAGACTACCAGGAGAATGTTGAGAGCCACAATGGCCAACTGAGTCAGCCACAAACCAGCCATCAGTAAGATCTGTTGTTTCGTTTGTTAATTCTTCTGTGGTAATTTAGAGCCAACGAACGCCTTCTGGACCCTGTCAATTGTCCCCAAATTCCGCCGACTAACGTCAAAGCAATTTTATTTCACCATGGAAATTGTCAAAATAGAACCTAAATGGTATGACGGAAAATCGAAATCAGATATGGTTTTAAGGCAATTCGCTTTCCAGGCTCAATAATTAGGCAAAAATATATGGGAATGTGCTCAGGAAAGATAAAAAACACCCGAGACGTTTCTAGTTAAGTTTGATAAATTCACTAAGAACAACGCGACAGAAGGGGAGGTAGCCTGGACTACTCCTCTTCGATTTCCATGCTAATTTGTGATCGATATGTGGGCTATAGACACAGGTAAAATAAAACAAACTCAATTCGAACATTGGTTGTCATTTCTGCCACTCCTCCAGATGGAGAGTTGAGGAGAATTACAATTTCAATTTTCTTTTTCGGTTTCTTTGCGACACTACTGACGTTATACGGAATTTGATTCCAAACATAAGAAAATTTATACTTGGTGAGTAGGAAGAAAGTGTCTGAAAATTGTGAACGAAAATTTCGGCACAAAGACCTGCTTTGAGCACGCTTCAAAGATTCTACCGGTATTAACAAAAAACGGCAGCCCAGGGGGCGTAGCGTGGGTTTTTGAAGATGTACACACGATAAGAAATTTTTTTCTAAGCGCCGAAGGCGCTTGCAACTATGGGGGGGGGGGGGGGTCTGGGGGCATGCTCCCCCCAGAAAATTTTGAAATTTAGGGTCTCGGAAATGCCATCTCCTAGTTTTCCTGCGGGGCATTTTCAATAAATAATGCGGCAAAAATGCAGTAAGAAGTTGTTTATTCTAACCATCTCTCTATTGTTTTCTGGAAGCTACAGTGTTACGAAAATAAAAAAAAATAAAAAACAATGGAGACAGGTCACAAGCAAAGGGCGAGGCGTCGACCCTTAAGACGGACAACACTGTCGATATCCACGTTCTTGCTAGTGAGGCTGGCTGACCTTGGGGGAGGGGTACATGAGGCGTTTTTTTTTTCTATTTTTAATTACCACTCAAATGCATCTTGCCATTAGTGGCCAGCACTGAATGATTAATGCTTGGATAAACGGAAATAATAAAAAACGCCCAAATATTAAATTATCAGCCAGCAAATTTAATGAGAAAAACGTTTTTAGGCAATTCCAAAAAAAAAAATTTCTCAGATGTCAGCTGTACGCACGGGCGTACGTGCGTATATAGACGCTACGCCCCTGCAGGATTATGAATTTCTCTCAGTATCGAACATTAACACTGGGCTCTGAATCAGCAGATTAAAACCCAAGCGAGCTAGATAATATTAAGTTTATTTTAATTGTTCCGGTCTACATTTCCCCGTATTTATCCTGAGAAAAAAGCTGCACCTGCTAAAAAACTACTTTTATTACAGAATTAATTAATGACAGAAATAAGCCAACTTCTTTCGTATATGGTCATCTGAAAACACTCATTCAGCTTCAGAAATCTACCGGACTGACTACCCAATAGGCCATATTCGTATTCTCGGTATTGGACTGGAACTAGCTTCCAACTGAGGCTAATGCGGGGAATCTTTTCAAATGCAAATCACATGAGGCTCTTTTTAATGATATTCCCCCGCATTAGCCTCCATTGCAAGCTAGTTCCAGTCCAATATCGAGAATACGAATATGGCCTATTCTAATTTTTTACTGTTACTTAGACAATGATAACTCAAAACATGAATATATCGTATTACATTAGCATATTAGGGTCAATTCGCACTAGCGGACAAATTTTGTAACAATTGGTAGATTTCATCACTTGTGTGTCACTTGTTACAGAAAACAAGTGCGAATACGTTTTTTGAGACCTAGAACTTGTCAAACAATTCAGGGAAACAAAGAAGCAGTTGTCTTATGATTGGTCCGCGTTGCACGCGCGATACATTTTGTCAAACAAATCTCAAAAACAAGTGCGAACGACTTGTCGGACAAGTGCAAATTTTGTCAAAACGGAAAAATCTTCAAAGGGGCCGATGTCCTGCCTCAAGGCAGGACAAGTCATGACAAGTCGCATTCCAACGCCCCTCATAATACCAGATAACAATACGTTGTTGATTGGCTATTGTGTTTGGTCTGGATTGTGCTAAAAAACAACACGCAAAATATTTCCGCGATAGGCGGCAAAAAATATTTGCGTGCTGAGGTGAGGTCGTGGAAGGATGGTAATACCGGGGTTGGAACAAATGAATGCAGAGGGAACCAGTTTGTGCCGATAAATGGTGGGGAAAAGAAATAGTTTACTTGCCACATTTTCCTCGCAGGTCAGCACAAAAACATCACTACACGCACACTTCAAATGCAAATCGTTTTAAAATCTTTCACCACGTGGACCTGCCTGATTATTTGATATTTGCACAAGACGACCGCGCCTAGAAATGTACCAGGATGCCAGAAGCACGTGCAGAGCTATTGTACTAATAATTACACCTCTTGTTTTCTTCAAAATGTCTCTGACTTGTCGCGACAATTTTGTTTTTGTCAAAAATGTTATGACATTTAAAACTTGTCCGCTAGTGCGAATCGGCCCTAATTCGCATTTAAGTAGCACATCTTGACATTCTTAGTAAAAGACTTTATTTTTCATCCGCTTGACTAAGGGAATTTCTGAACTTTCGAAAACTGTTTATGGAAACTGCAGCCTTAATCATAATCCTTATGTTATCCATACTGGCACACGCTGAAATTAGGGAGGGCCATGTTGTAAACTACTGGACAAACAGTAAATTATGTTATCCTCGTTAAATAAAGTCATATTATTATTCCGTCCTTTTCCTGAGCTTGGAATATGAATTCTCCTAACTGATTGTAATAAATTTCTTTCAATTTAAGTTCTGAGAATTTCAAATAAAGTTATTAGTTCATGCTTTTTCTTTACTCTATTATCAATTGCAATATGGTGATATTGTCAAGAGTTAATTAAAATTAATTTTAAAACGTTATCGAACAATGTAACCCTAAAATCGTTCATGTCGTCGGCGAAGAAAATATGAGGTAATGTTTTTTTTGCTTGTTTATTGTCATGCCTAGTCGGCAGGTGTTTTCCTTCTTAAAGAAAAACTTCCTCTTTTAGGGATTCCTTGTATTTCCTTGATTTCGTACAAAAAAACTTTGCTGTATTTTTCTTTTATTAGCTTGTTCTTACAGCTTAAAAAGATGTAAAGAAAATTTCAATGAAGGAATCGAAAATAAGATGTAAAGTTAATCCTTGGAAGTCAACATTCATTAGTATAACGAATCGAATCCTCTCGTTTACTTGCAAAGTCTATAAGTTTTCATTTAAACTTTCACCCAATCTTCTGTTTTGACGTTAGTCGGTGGAATTGCTGAAACGGTCCAGAAGGCGTGCATGGGCTATAAATTAAGACATGACAACGTTCATTTGAGGTAAGTCTGTATACGAGCCTAGGAGTCCATCAGGCCGGAGCTTATCCCAGTCTCCGTAGCATGAGGCGACTAGGAGTATTGCTACTCCCCCCTGGATGGGATGCTAGTCCATTGCAGGGTTACCCCCAGCAGTAAATTCGCCGGTACCCATTTATACACCTGGGTGGAGAGAGGTACTATGAGAGTAAAGTATCTTGCAGAAGAACACAACGCAGTGCCCCGGCCATGCCAGGGCTCGAACTCGCACCGCCCGATCCGGAATCCAGCGCACTAACCATTAGGCTACCGCCCCTCCCACTGAGGTACTGACAGTTAAATACTAAAGAATCAATGAAGAAAAAAGTGCCGCCTCCTACAGAAGAGTTATTGCTAGCCTGCACAGCAAGTGTTCCCGTACGAACGAAGGGCTTCCTTCGAAATAGCTCTTGCTGGTGACCTGTAAATTATAGAATTTTTAGAAATTCTAATTTTTTTTGAATTTCCGAACGTTTTCTGAGTTCAGCAGATAAACGCCAAAATAATATTTATTTCACCATCATTGCCGGAATCGAGGACAAATCAGTTATGTCTATAATTTTTGTGCATTTATATGATGTTTTTCTGTTTTAGGTTTTGTTAAATTAATTTCCTCAAAAGTTCTCATCAGCTAGAAGTCTGCATCTCCCTTAAAGGGCCTTAAGATACGTCTTTCGCACGTAGGGTATTTTTAGAACGGCTTTTCCGCGAACCAGTAGCCAATCGCGTTAAAACATTTTCCGTTCGCGGCTTTTGATTGGCTCGCTCGCAACTTAAGGCAAGAAGAGCTTGCCTTCCGGTTAGACCTGGTTTATTCTTCATCTTTGAAGCGTTGCTATTGAGAAACACCTTCTTCGGGCCGATGGTGAAAACATTTTCGCTTGTTTCTTCTATATTTCGTTTCACAGTCCGCCAAAATGGAGGGACCTCATAAACCAATTTACGATCGCGACCGACCGCGACCAAAAGCCGTAATTTGCCACAATTTGCTGCAATCTCATTGCACTTACACGCCATCATTGCACATGCACGCCATCATAGCACGTGCACGCCATCATTGCAGGTGCACGCCATCATTGCACGTGCACGCCATCATTGCACATGCACGCCATCATTGCACGTACACGCCATCATTGCACGTTCACGCCATCATTTCTTCACAATAAACTACGTCATTTCTCGCACAAGACACTTTACTCTCATAGTGCCTCTCTCAGGTGACCCAAGTGTATAAATGGGTACCGGCGAATTTTCTCGCGCGCAAGGCTTGTTCTAAAAATAATATACTTTCCTGTTTCCTGGAAACATAACATAAAGCACAAATTGGGGAGGCGCGGTTTTGGAGAACAAAATGGAAAAGTATGACGTAATTTTCTCATGACTCGAATTCTACGACCCTAGTGAATTAGACTTAAAATTTAAATTTAAGGTCATTGCCCTGTATTGCATTGCGCATCCTTACTGCGCAGCATTTTAGGAGTAATTAGCGCGCGCACATAAACAAAATGGCGGCTTTTTTCTATGCAACTGAGCCGGCGAGAGAAATAAATCGTCGCTTTCTCGTAAACGAGTATGGTGACCTATCAATTTTTTCACGTATCTTGGGGGTAACGATCAAATTCTTTCTATAAGGTGAATACATCAATTTCTATGTTTGAAAAAAAGATTATCATAGAAAACGTACTTTGCCAGTATTCGCAAAGGAATTATTAAGGAATTATGTGGTAAATACAAGGTCTTCCTGCTCTTAAACGAATGTGGTGACCCCCCTTTTTATTTCAAATTTGAGTTCCCTTATGGTAATCAACCAGTAGGCAAAGTTTGGTTGAAAATCTTTGTTCAGTTCTATTTCGCGGGAATGACCTTAAGCCTTAATTAACACAGAAAACCTCACTTAAATTAAATCACGATGGCGGTATAATCCAATTTGACGGCATCGCTATCATCCCATTTTCCAACTCTAAACACACCGTCTCCTCTTCTCCACTTATTGCAAACGCCTGCTGTTACCTCCGTTACCTTTTTTGTTTATTTATTTATCTATTTAAGCTGACATTTTGTGTAAGGAGACATGAAATATTATGTAGAGAAACCTTGAAACCTGGATGGACGAACATGGCTTTTGGCTGTAACGTCTGTAAAGTTGGCGAGACTTGTTTGGCTATTAAAGAATCGTCAAACACTAGAAATGCTGTCGTTATACGAGTTGTCTGTGCAATAACGAACTAGCTGCAACACCTACTAACTACGATTTTCCATTCTCCATCAAACTAGTCACAGGCATCGGGCTGTACATCCGTCTGACCGCTGAATTACTGGACTGCAGTCCGCAGTTCCACCAGTACTTTTAGCGGTCGTGGTCACGTGGGACGTAAAGCCAAATGAGTTCTCAGCTCATTCAAGGCACTCTACATGTCTCCACCGACGCTTTTTTGATCTAAGCATTAACTTTTTTTAACCCGAAACGAACCTAGACTACCAGCAGTCCCTTTTTATCCTTTGTCCGTCGAGCGCGACGCTAAAAAGAGATCAATATGGTCGTTGGAAAATCTGGAGGCAAGACCTCTCGATTTCCCGTGGCCAATTTCCCACTCGCGCTCTTTGCTCAGCTTCACGTTCGACGGACTAAGAAAAAAAAGGACTGTTCGTAGTCGAACACGAACCGAGTGCAGGCCTCGCAGAAGTATCCCGACCCTACCCTAACGAGTACGCTTTCTGCGCGGGACTTGGGAGGTTGTTGTTGTTTTTGTCTTAGCTGTCATCGGAGAAAAGTGGTTAAAATAATGCGGCCTAAACTTTTGCAATAAAGCATACGTAGAGTGTCAAAACAATTCTCTGTCTATAAACAATGGGCCAAGGTTCTAACGAACATATACTTTCCAGAAATCACCGGAAGACACTCCGTCCTCCCAGTCATCGCAGTCCACTCTACCATCCCCTGGAGTAATGCGCCAGTGATATTTTGCCCACACAATGACTGCCTGAAAGTATAATCTGTCTTCATTTGCCTGACACCCCCATTTACTAACATTGTAACGCACTCCATTTTCATATCCCCACTCTTGGCAAACCCATGCTAATCTTGAGTTGTCATCCTCCATTCTCACAAACGAGCCACAGGCGTAGGGCATGACGTCCGTCTGACCGCTGAAGTACTGGACCACAGCTTCACCAGCGCTGTTAGCGACCGTGGTCACGTGGAACGTACGTCCCTGTTGCTTACTGCAGTGGAATCTCAGTTGAGTGAAAGGCAAGTGGGTTCTCAGCTCATTCATGGCACTCTTCGTCAGAAACATCTTGTTGTTATGATAGTTGCTAATTCCTCGGTATGTTGTCTCAATTGACAACTGTGGCGTAGAGGATGAGCTGTCAATCACATAGTTGGAGACAAGAAGCCAGCCTCCTGCAAGGTTTAGTAATCATGTAATCAAACAAAGCGAACTAGGAAATTAACATTAACGCTTTTATCACGAAACAAAGGGCATTAATATGTGAAAAGATTATTTAGTGGAAATGCAAAATATAGCAGAAATATATTTCACGTGTCATTTTTATGGCAAAGGTTGCCCGCTAAACATCCACAAAATTGTAAAAACTAATGGCTCAATAACTGGCAGCTTTATGTTGCCCTTAATTTTCTTTTAGGCTGAACTCGAAGTGAAGCAATTTTTCTTGATATCATCATTTTTTAACTTACCTCCGTCAGTTGTCATGTCACAGAAAACCTTTAAAGGGTTTCCACTCTTCTCAGGGTCGATCCAGTACTCCCTGTCTCCTCTGGAGTCTCCAGAGTCCCGTATGTCCTTACAGGAATGAGCAGGGTGATTGGAATACAAACCTCTTATAGCTACAAAAGAAAATAGAACGCGTTTAGATATTAATTTAAAATGACCGCCCAATCTCCATTTAGCGAACACCGATGTCTCAATAAAACGAGGTGATCATTGTAAAAGTCAGCTTTTGGTAGATTAAGCACTGTACAGTAAGCGGACAATTTTTGTATTGAAGATGAATTCAAATTGCGTTATGCCCGGCATAGTAAATCGAACGTTCGAAAATTGAACTCAATCGAACTCAATCCGTGGATTGAGTTCGATTCAATTGAAATTTAGTTCGATTGGGTTCGATTGACTATGCTGGGCGTTATAACGTTAAATAAAAAAGTGGAAGGACAAATTTTCATTACTCACTTTTTTCACAGTTTTTCCCCTTGTATCCCGGATGACACTGCCCATTCTTTGTTTGTTCATTCCGCCCACGAGAAACATCGATGCAGGAGACCTGGTTGGGTTGCAGTAAAATATCAAGGAATGAAAACTATCCGGTATATGTGGTGCTCACGGCAATGCAACATTGAGAGTTGATATTTTTTTCTCATAACCTATTTGCTTTACATTTTCAATATCCTAAAGAGATTTTTGTTCAAGTTCGCAAATCTTGATAATCATACAACCAGGCTAACACTTTTATTTTTATTTAGCAACCCTCGATCAGCTTTTTCTCCGAACCGGAAAAGTAAGTAAAAGTGGGAAATGTAAACGTACACTTTTTAACCAACCTGAACAGAGCCATAGTATGTCGATCCTTTCTTCCATTTAAAATGTCCTGGCTTCATCTGTCGGGTTTTGTTGTTAAACTCACAAATGCGTTTAGCATTGTTACCATCGAGATGAACGTTAAACGACTTGCAACTGTTATTTCCGAGGCATTTTAGATGACATTCAAACTCTTCATCAACAACAGCCTTACTCATGGCGTGACCAACTAAGACATGGTCTTAAAGCACAAAGAAAATAAAAGTTTTATTGATGCAAACAGACTACATTTAACGAAGACAGGGCGTGTTAGTTTCCAAATGTTTACTTACCGATTTGGGATTCAAAAACAATGCCACAAAAATCTGTGTTTGCCACCACAAACAAGACTACCAGAAGAATGTTGAGACTGACAATGGCCAACTGAGTCAGCCACAAACCAGCCATTGGATTGTAGCTTGTCGTTGAAGCTTAACTGATATGTCAGTTAAAAACATGCACCCATGCCCGATCCCTCGGCTTTGCCTGTTTGAGCCAGAGCGGATAGAAATTTATGCCAAATCATGTTCATTTATAATTAATAGTTAACACTTTCAATTAGCTTACCGGAGGTTACTAATTTGGTTGCGTTCAGACAATTCAGTTCGCTAGTGAGGCGAAATTTAAAACTTAACCATGTTAACGTCTTTTTAAAGCATTAAATGACAACGAAATGAAATAATGTTTTATTTCGTGAATATCAAAAGCTTTTCGCTGGAATAACAATCATGGAACCCACGATCAATTATTATAACAGTCAACATTTGGCACGAAATAACAAATAAAGAGCTCTTTGAAGTCAGTAGAATTCCTTCACTGTCGCATGGAGTCATAATTTACAATTATATAGTTTTGTCAAGTTCGCAAAAACACCTACGACAATTTTCTTGACGCCGATTGTCAAGATCATCTGAAAATATTGTAGATAATTAGTTTATCTGAGCAGCTGAATTAAAGGCGCTAAGGGCGAAAACCTTTAAGTAAATAACGCAGCAACATTAAAGCTCGTGCTCTGAATGATTAAGAAATCTGACAGTTGAGTTTGAATGAAATGGTTTGTTAATTTAAGAGATCTATTGATGATTTTAAAGGACTAGGCAACATCTTACGACAAACTTAAAATCCCAATTCATACACACACTGCTAATTTTGCAGTACATAATGACAATACCCTCCAGTTCACGACTTTGTTTTGTTTTGATCACCCTTTTGCTTGGAAGTGTGTGAAAAACCAATGAAATGCAAGGTGACACATAACTTCTGCACCGAATAAAAGGGTTACAACACAAACAAAGAAAGTTAAGTCTCGAAACGTTTATGACTTTCTCAGTATTCCTTGTTTTATCGTCGTGTCTTGGCTCGGCAGGTGTGTTCCCCTTTTATAGAACTCCTTGTTAAAAGATGTTTTGTTCTTTATTTTGCATGGTTTTCATGACTAACTTTGAACATTCAGTGTCTGCTATCGGTGTTTGTGTAAAGTTTGAAATCAATTTGACTTTGGCGGTGCCTCGTCCTCGCACCTTAGTTTTGACATTGGATGAAGCGAAAAACTGCACTTTCATCCATTTTTAACTGGAGTCTTCGCTTGTTTCTGAAATTAAATTGTAGAAGAAGGCTAACTTCAGAAAACGCCAGTTGGATCGCTGACGGCGATGCAAATCGATATTAGTCAATTTTACCTTTAAAGCAAGCCGTGAAGGATGTAATTTTGTAGCTAAACTTTTATCTTGTGCCTTTTATTGTGAACTTTAATACTGACATTTTTTATCTTATAATTTTTTTTCAATTGTTGGCTATTTTTAATTTCTTAATTTGAATTTAAACTATAAGTTTGTAAGGTTTCACTGAATGTGAGTAACACCTTTGGCGATAACATTATTATTATTATTATTATTATTATTATTATTATTATTATTATTATTATTATTATTATTATTATTATTATTAATTTTTTACATTTGTTTATACACGGTAAAACTCATCAGGTAATACTGATATACTATAAGTTATAATAAACGGTGCAGTTCTGAAGCTACCTTACAGTGCGGCTACTATTACCGGGGTCACCCAGACAAAGTTAACCAATCACAAAGCAGAACGGAAAAAATAGATTTAAACATTTGTAACTTCAGCCAATAAAATGCCGAGTACAGAACAATGAAATTTCAACTTGTTCGTTCGCCACGAAAACGGATCGATACAAATTTTGGCTGTAAGGCACTGAGTTTTCAATTAATTTCGATTGTATCCCTTTTGAACTTGAGTAGTTGTGACAGCAACATTTTGAAGGTAAATATTAGCGATGTTTATGAAAGAGAAATTTGAAACAGGGAAAGCAACGACCGTATTGTTTGTCTCAACTGTTGCGTGGCGGAGGAAAATAGGTTTTGTTTTCAACAGTGACTAGCATACAAGTGAAATTGCTCTATAAACTTTTCTTTCCGAAATAAATTCCTTCACAAGCTCAGTGTCAAGTTGCGGCATGTACTAAAACCCGAAACAACGAAACGAAACCACCGAAACGAAACGAGCGAAACCGCCGAAACGACCGAAACGAAACAAAAAGGCCAAAACAAGGAAAACCGTTACTTTTATTGAGAGCTAACCGTAAACAGGCTAATCTGAACGATATTCAGGCTAACCGGAGTGCTATTTAGGCTAACCTGAGTGCAAGGTACACTCCGGTTAGCCTGAATGGCACTCCAGTTAGCTTGAATATCACTCAGGTTAGCCTGTTTACGGTTAGCTCTCAATAATGGTAATGGGTTTTACTTGTTTCGGTGATTTTGTTTCGTTTCGCTCGTTTCGGCCGTTTCGGTTGTTTCGGCGGTTTCGCTCGTTTCGCTCGTTTCGTTTCGGTGGTTTCGTTTCGTTGTTTCGGGTTTTAGTACATGCCTCGAGTTGTTGGTCTCGGAAGAGGATACCATTGAAGTGTTGAGATGCTAGAGAAAACCGGGCGGTGGTTAAGTTTGAAAATTCAAATACGCCACGTATCGTGCAACAGATGAGACAAACGGTACGGTCGTTGCTTTCGCTGTTTCGAATTTCTCTTTCATAAACATCGCTAATATTTACCTTCAAAATGCTGCTGTCACAACTACTCAAGCTCAAAAGGGATACAATCGAAATTAATTGAAAACTCAGTGCCTTACAGCCAAAATTTGTATCGATCCGTTTTCGTGGCGAACGAACAAGTTGAAATTTCATTGTTCTGTACTCGGCATTTTATTGGCTGAAGTTAAAAATGTTGAAATCTATTGTTTCCGTTCTGCTTTGTGATTGGTTAACTTTGTCTGGGTGACCCCGGTAATAGTAGCCGCACTGTAACCTGATTCATATGCTACATCAGGTCAAAGTCTGCGTGTCAAATATTGTAATTTCTTGTGGAATCATCGAGTGAAATTCGAACAACTGATGATGACCTATTTTAGATCTCTAGAAATGGTTGAAATGTAGGTCGAGTTTCCGTTTATAAACACGATTTTAACTCTTTCATTTGAACTGTAATGCCTTTATATTGACTTTTTCTTTATTTCTGATGGTTTTAGATACATCTGTGTGGCAAGTTGATGAAACGCCTCGTCCTGACGAGTACCTCAAAACCGCCTCACTTTTTCAAAAATAAAGTTTGAATCTGATCCGTTTTCGCGTGTTTCATCAAAGTGTGTGATAGCGATGTCGTTAGTGTCTTGCTGCTGGCTTGATTCGATTTCAGTGTTCATAAATGTCGGTGTGATAAATTAAAAAGACATAATATAACTGGCTGTGGTGTTTGATTGGTACAGAAGCTATTCGTTTTTGTTTAATCACCTTGAAAGTTGTGGTGAATTTAAGCCCTGACATTGGTCGTTAAGAGCGCTCGTTCGGGTGAACTGAAAATCCTTAAAAACTCGTAAAAAATAAATGATCTGGTCAAGCGGATTGTGGTTTTAGTATAAGTACATGAAAGTCTTGCAACGCACAAGAAATAAGAGAAATCTATTTTTCAAGCCAGATCGACCAGACCGCTTTTTCAGAGACCGTCTCTTAACTGTGAGCAAATCATACCCGTATAATAGTAGTCGTTAGTAATGCTAATGGTAATAATTTATTTAGCATCGTGATACAGGGAGTGGTTGCCCATTCTCCCGAGCCAGTGGCTCATGACAAGGTGCTCGAAAAGAAAGAACACAACATTTTAAAAATAACTAAAAATAATACAAAATGAAAAGTTACAAGAAAATGAGAATATATTAAGAAAACCTGATCACTAGATTAAAGTTGGGTCTAGGTACTATGTGAATATATTAAAACTTGACCACAACATTAAATTTAAATATATAGGTATGATAAATACTATTTGAATGAATTTGTAGATTTGTCATTGACCATCGCTAAAATACGTAGCTTTTGCACTGGCAGCCTAATAAATCAGACTTCTAAATGACAGCTAGGTTTCTGCTTCTCACATTTAGAGCGATTTTCGATAAAGTGTCATAAGTAAGCACCAAAGTAATCAAAAAGGTCGTTCACAAAGGAGACAGGCAATCCAGTGAACCAATCAAACCTGGAAGCAAGTACGTGAAACCGGCGGGAAGCGCGGGAAAACGCCAGCGTAAGCGAGTCACGATTGGTTCTGATTTTACTCTTGATTAGTTGAAAAAGTGGCGCGACTATTTTTTTATACTAAGTGTCGTGATAGAGATCAAAGCAAACGAGAACCGACCTTTCCCGCCTTCGCTCCAGTGACTATGAACAATAGTTTTAAGTCGAGGCTGGGATACAGTAAATATATAAAAGTATATGAGAATATTGTCCACCACAGCCTCGATTTGAAACCATTGTTCGCGGTTTTTGAATGAAGCGTAATGCGGAAAAGGTCTATTGCTTTCGAAACGCAAGCGAAAGTTACTCCAGTTTCAAAATTAGGAATCCCGTTTGAAATATTATTACAGTATTTCCACGTTGATTGAAGAGCTGATGAATCGAATTCTGTTTTTTATCACTGTGCTTTTGGCGAATAAAATGATCAAATTAATTTCATTTAGGAATAACTTACTAACCATGACTTGCACTGTTGCAACAAGTTTAAGCAAATAAATCTCAGAAATAGAAACAACTTGAAATTCGATCGACAGGAAAAAAAATTCAACTTATGTCGTGTATATAGTATTTTGGGAGGTTGTTGTTGTTGCTGTTTTTGTCTTAGCTGTAATAAAAAATGGTTATATAATGCGGCCCAAACTTTTGCAATAAAGCATACGGAGAGTGTCAAAACAATTCTCTGTCTATAACCAATGCCGGCACCAAGTTCCTAACGAACATAAACTTTCCAGAAATCACCAGAAGACACTCCGTCCGCGCAGTCATCGCAGTCCACTCTACCATCCCCTGGAGTAATGTGCCAGTGATATTTGTACCACACTATGACTGCCTCCAAGTATAATCTGTGTTCGTTTTTTTGAGACCCCCATTTACCAATGTAACTCTTTCCATTTTCACGTCCCCACGCTTGGCAAACTTTTGCTAACTCGGAATTATCATTTCCCATTCTGACAAATGAATTGCACGAGTGAGGCATGACGTCCGTCTGACCGCTGAAGTACTGGACCACAGCTTCACCAGTGCTGTTAGTGACCGTGGTCACGTGAAACGTACGACCCTGTTGTTTACTGCAGTGGAATCTCAGTTGAGTGAAAGGCAAGTGGGTTCTCAGCTCTTTCATGGCACTCTTCGCCAGAAACGTCTTGTTGTTGTGATAGTTGCTAATTCCTCGGTATGTTGTCTCAGTTGACACCTGTGCCGTAGAGGATGAGCTGTCAATCACATAGTTGGAGACAAGAAGCCAGCCTCCTGAAATAGTGCAAAGATTAGTGATCATGTGATCAAACAAAGCAAGCTAGGAAAGTAACATTAAGGTCGCGGGGGACACATCTCCATGAATAAATTCATTAGGCAAAATTTTGCTTGTCCTACATCATTTAAAACGCTTATATCGCGGCTGTTTTGGGTGCGATTAATAAGCTGAAGGAAGTTTACGAATGACGTCTTTCATTTGGTAGAGTGCTCTTTACGGCGACGCTAGAGCGCCATTATTCCCAAATTGAAAAATACATGAGTTTGTGTCCAAGTTTGCGGATCGAGTAGAAGACAGCATTCTTTGATTTTATCAAAAATAGATCAGTCGAAACCTCTAGTGTGTCCTGACAGAAGCGGATTTTTTAATTTAATCTTTGCCAGCGATCAAAAGTCGTTTAAATGTGCAAATTTGAATTGAACGCCTTCTATCTTCTCTTAACGACACACTACATAACAGTATTCCTACTTTACCTCTCTACAGTGCTAGTTCATAGAGTTCTAAATCTGCGCTGACATGAGTGCCAAGGGAGGTAACTGTGGTAATTGTGACGAACTATGCATACCCGTAATTAGGTGTTATTATGATTGTTGTTATTTTCATAAGTGCACGTGCACATATGCAGTATTTAAGATGTAGTCTTGTAATTTATGCGGCTTTGGGGGGTGGTTTCACAATGCAACGGTGAGCGCTGTTTGTGCGCCATTAAAGTCAACGTTTTACCGTTATCTTTCGTTACATGGTGTCAGGAGTGGCTTGATCTCCAATGGCTTATCTTCAATCGTTACCTGCGCCTCATGCTCTCGATATTAATGACTCCAACGTCGCTGAGAAATGGAATGAATGGAAGGAAATGTGGCTTCACTACAGTGTAGCTGCTAAAGTCAACAAAGAAGCTGGCGAGGTTCAAGTTGCCACGTTCCTCACAGCGATAGGTCCTGAAGCAAGGAAAGTCTTTAAAACATGGAATTTAACCGCTACGGAGAAAAAGGACATCGATGCTGTCATCGAGCGATTCGACAATTACTGTAACCCAAGGAAGAATGTTCCGTTTGAGCGTTATCGTTTTAATTTGCGACAACAAGAGCCTGGTGAATCCTTTGACCGGTACGTAACTGCACTACGCCATATTGCGGATAAATGTGCTTTTGATGCCATTACACCAGATGATATTCTTAGAGACAGGATTGTTTTTGGCATTGCCGACAATAAAGTCAGGGAGAGGCTTTTGCGGGAACCCGAACTCGATCTTAAGAAGACATTAGAAACTTGCCGCGCCGCGGAAATGTCTCAAGCTCAAATCAAGGTGGTGGGCGATCTCAACTTGGCGAACGCTGCTAACGTCCACGTGGTCAAAGAAAACGAAGGCGAAAAACCGCCGACTGTTCCTGCAAAGCCGCTGCGATATCCTTGCCGATTCTGTGGAAGAAAGCATGACGGAAAACGCGAGGCTTGCCCTGCTTGGGGAAAGAAGTGTAATAAGTGCGGAAAGGATAACCACTTTGCAAAGAAATGCAGTTTGAATTCTAACTCCAAACAAGTCTCGATGGTAGAGGAAGAGGACGAGTATCCCGTTTTCCAGGTGTTCAAAGTCTCGGCGAGTCAGAGCTCCGATTCGAACCTCGTGACGCTAAAAGTTGCAAGCGGGAATTTCATACGCTTTGAGATCGACACTGGGGCCCGTTGCAATGTTTTACCGGTTCATATCTACAAGAAGGCAACTGGTGACTACCGCCTTGAGAATGTTAACCCAGTGAAGTCGTCAATTGTGTCTTATGACGGTGGAAGCATTCCGGTTCTGGGAACAGTAAAGATCCAAGTACAGCGTGGATCTTTTACGTGTCTTCTGTTGTGTCGTCTGGTGGAGAGCAAACGTTGCCGTCCAATTCTAGGCAAGTCCGCATGCGAAGGAATGGGCGTAGTCGAAATCAAAGACTCGGACGCTATTAGACAGCCTGATACCAGTGGTGGTGAAGTTTTCTCTGTTCAAGACGCAGTTTCTAGCTCTAAAATTCTTACCAAAGAGCAGGTCATTGAGATGTTTCCTGATGTTTTTGACAATGGGCTTGGTGTGCTGGAAGGCGAATACCACATTAGGCTCGACGAATCAGCAAAGCCTGAGCTGCATAGTTCTGGAGTCATCGAACCGGTCACGAAACCTACACCCTGGATCTCCTCTATGTTGGCTGTCCCCAAAAAGAATGGGAAAATTCGAATATGCCTTGACCCAAAGGATCTGAATAAAGCAGTTCTTCGTGAGAACTATCCCATGCCCACTATCGAGGATATTGCTACTCGTCTTCATGGTGCTAAAGTGTTTACAGTCCTTGACGCCAAAAATGGGTTTTGGCACGTAAAGTTGGACGAGGAATCTTCTTATCTCACCACGTTTCATACTCCCTTTGGTCGGTATCGTTGGTGTAGGATGCCGTTTGGCATAAGTTCCGCTCCTGAGGTCTTTCAGCGGCGAATGCATGAACTGATCGAGGGTCTCACCGGCACGGAAGTTGTGGCAGATGATTTTGTGGTGGCTGGTTTCGGTGACACATATGAGGAAGCTGTCCGTGATCACAACAAAAGCCTTGTCGCTTTTCTACAGCGGTGTGTCCAGCGTGGGGTCAAGCTTGCGGTGGAGAAACTTCAACTGTGCTTAGAAGAAGTCCCGTTGATAGGTCACTACGCAACTAATTCGGGCTTGAAAGTTCACCCTGACAAGGTGCGCGCCGTTCTTGAAATGCCTCGCCCCACTGATGTAAAGAGTTTACTTCGCTTCAATGGAACTGTTCAGTACTTAGCTAAATTTCTTCCTCGCCTGTCAGAAATGTCTCACCCACTTCGCCAGTTGACTGTGAAGAACGCTGAGTGGATTTGGTCAGATTCTCAGGAGAAAGCGTGGAACGACATCAAAGCGGCCATCACCCAGGCACCGGTCCTACGTTACTACAGCCTAAACGATGAGGTCACCCTTCAATGTGACGCTTCTGATACGGGGCTAGGAGCTGCCCTACTTCAGTTACAGCAGCCAGTAAGCTTTTCGTCGAGAGCCCTAACCCAAACTGAGACCAGATACGCTCAAATTGAGAAAGAGCTCCTCGCTATTGTGTTTGCTTGCGAGAAATTTGACAAGTATATTTTTGGGCGCGACGTAGTCCACGTGGAAACAGACCACAAGCCCTTGGAGGAGATCTTTAAGAAGAGTCTCTGTGACGCACCTGCAAGGCTGCAACGGATGCTTCTTCGACTTCAGCGTTACAATCTTGACGTCAAGTACAAGAAAGGACCTCTCATGTATATCGCAGATATCCTGAGCCGTGCATACCTTGACGAAACGGTGTCCTGTGAGGAAGTGAAGTCCCTGGAGCTTGTGGATCACCTCGAGACCCTGCGTGTTTCTCCATCTCGACTGGCGCAGATTGAAAAAGAATCCTCCCAAGATCAAGTCTGTAAGAGTCTCAGCCAGGCGATTTTGAAAGGCTGGCCAAACGATATCCGCGATTGCGATCCTGCCCTCCGTCCTTTCTTCCAGTTTCGTGGTGAACTGACTGTCCAAGGACACTTGATTTTCCGTGGTTCTCGTCTATTTGTTCCCAGTGCCCTGAGAAAAGAAATTATGTCTTTGGCTCATTCAAGTCACATCGGTCTTGGTGGTTGCCTTCGTCGTCTGCGCGAATGCATGTTCTGGCCTGGAATGAGCTCGCAAATGAAAGATTTTGTTAGTCAGTGTGATGTTTGCCTCACCCATCGCGACTCACAAGTTCGGGAACCCATCCTTCAGCACGATGTTTCTCCGCGTCCTTGGGCAAAAATAGGTGCTGACCTTTGCTATTTCTCCGGTCGAGTCCTCCTAGTTGTGAGTGATTACTTCAGCAACTTCATTGAGGTCGACTCTGTCTCTGCGGAAAACTCCAAAGCTGTAATCAGAAGTCTAATGGCCATGTTCAGCTGATACGGGGTTCCAGATTCCGTAGTTACTGACAATGGGCCGTGCTTTGCGTCGTCAGAGTTCTCGAAATTTGCCAGTCAGTGGAACTTCCAACATGTCACTTCAAGTCCCCGCTATCCCCAGAGCAATGGTAAGGCCGAGAACGCAGTTCGCACCGTCAAACGCCTCTTTACGAAATGCCGGGCTGCTGGTGTCAGTGAATTTCAAGCACTTCTTGATTGGCGCAATACTCCAAGCGAGGGACTGGATGCTAGTCCAGCCCAACGTTTCTTTGGACGTCGTTGTAAGACGTTACTGCCGACCACTGAAGCTCTTCTCAGACCAAGATTTAGCCTTGCCACTGATGCTAAAAAGCTACGCGCCCAGAAGGAGAAGCAGAAGAAATTCTACAATCGTGGCAAGCGCTCTCTTGCTCCACTTAAACCTGGGGAAGCGGTTCGTGTTCGTTCCCCGCGAGGTACCTGGAAACGAGGTATATGTTTGAGAGAAGTAGCTCCCAGATCCTATGATGTCCAAGTCGACGGGGAAGTTCGCCGTCGAAATCGGAAAGATATCTGGCGTGCCAATGAGCAAGAAATGCCGCTGAATGACTATGAGCCTCCTTCACAGCAGCTTGAAGAGGTTGCTGCTGAGTCCACTGTGCCGCTTCCTTCGCCTGAACCTGTGACACAGCCCCCTGTGACTGAACCAGTGGCCCCAGTCCCTGTGGCCACACCTGCGTCGTTGCCCCTCGTAGCTGAACCTACGCCAGCACCGGGCTCATTTGGAGAGCAGGAGATCAGAAGGTCCACAAGACGGAGAAATCCTCCTAGCTATTTCAAAGACTATGTCATGTCTTAATCGGACGTTTAGTAAGAACAATATCCTTACGAGTGATGACTTTAGCTTTCCTTTAAAGGGGAAGATGTGACGAACTATGCATACCCGTAATTAGGTGTTATTATGATTGTTGTTATTTTCATAAGTGCACGTGCACATATGCAGTATTTAAGATGTAGTCTTGTAATTTATGCGGCTTTGGGGGGTGGTTTCACAATGCAACGGTGAGCGCTGTTTGTGCGCCATTAAAGTCAACGTTTTACCGTTATCTTTCGTTACAGTAATTACATTCCACGCTTTAATGTTGCGATCAGAAAGGAACAGTGCGGAGCAGAATGCTATCGGTTTTACAAAAAAAAATACAACCAAAATGGACTGTCAAATCAACTGATTTCATAAACAAGACAAAACCTCTTACAGGAGATTTTGAAATGCAAACAAGTGTTTTCTGTCTACGACTTGAATCTTTTGCTGCTCTATTGACTGGAGCCACTGACTTTTTTCTTGACATCACAGGGTCCGTGTCACACGTGACATCACGCGCCATATTTTATTCAGTCATGAATATTGCGTACATTTGTCGATGCCAGTCGTTGGGCTTCGTAAATACGCTTTAAATAAATGCATAATGATTGCCTAAGGTGTCCCCGGAGTCACCTTACGCTTTTATCACGAAATCACGAAATAATAATATGTGAAAAGATAAGATAAGTCAATGGCAATGCAAAATACAGCAGAAAAATATTTCACGTGTCATTATATGACAAAGGATGCTCGTTGAAAATCCACAAAATTGTAAGACGAAGCTAATTTGAGTGAGAGCTTATGGTACAATAACTGAAAGCTTTGTTATTTTCTTTTAGGCTGAATTTAAACAATTTTTCTCCATATCATCATTTTATAACTTACCTCCGTCAGTTGTCATGTCACAGAAAACCTTTAAAGGGTTTCCACTCATCTCAGGGTCGATCCAGTACTCCCTGTCTCCTTTGAAGTCTCCAGAGTCCCGTATGTCTTTACAGAAGTGAGCTGGCTGATGGGAATACAACCCTCTTATAGCTACAAAATAAAATGGAACGTGTTCTAAAACTAAATTTAAAATTGCAGCACGACTCGAATTGCCCTCTAGGTGACGGTGATCATTGTAAAAGTCCGCTTTTGGTAGATTATGCACTGTCAGTAGGTGGACATCTTTTGCATTCAAAATGAATTCAAATTGCGCTATCAAACTAAGTAAAATAATGATAGGACATATTTTCACTACTCACGTTTTTCACAGTTTTTCCCCTTGTATTCCGGATGACACGAGGGTTGTCCAATATACACGACCTGATACGAGTCGTAAATGGCATTGGTCGACTCGTACGAGTCGTACGAGCCGTACGAGTCGTGAAACAATGGTTTACGAGTCGTACAAGTGGTGAATTGCATATCATTGGTGAGACTTGGGGTGTATTACAAGTGGTACGACTCGTACGAGTCGTACGAGCCGTACGGGTCGTAAAACAATGGTTTACGAGTCGTACAAGTTGAGAAATGTATATCATTAGTGGCACTTAGGGTGTATTGCAAGTGGTACGACTCGTACGAGTCGTACAAGCCGTACGGGTCGTGAAACAATGGTTTACGAGTCGTACAAGTGGTGAATTGCATATCATTGGTGAGACTTGGGGTGTATTACAAGTGGTACGACTCGTACGAGTCGTACGAGCCGTACGGGTCGTGAAACAATGGTTTACGAGTCGTACAAGTGGTGAATTGTATATCATTAGTGAGACTTGGGGTGTATTACAAGTGGTACGACTCGTACGAGTCGTACGGGTCGTGAAACAATGGTTTACGAGTGGTACGAGTGGTGAATTGCAATTTCTTCAATAACATCGGAATTTCTTCAATAACATGGAATTGGTTTCCAATAAAGTTGCGCTAATAAAAGTTACTAGTTACATATAAATCGATATATATTGCTATACAGAGTGAGAGTGTTGTTCTTGCTACTTGCTTTTCTAGATATCGAGCCTTCAATAATTTTTTTAAGAAAGTCTTTGGTTTATAAATTATTTAATCCAAACCAGACATTACTTCGCTTGCGTTTGCTTTATTGATGACTTGCAGCCAGTCATGGCCTAAAGCTACACTTACTGTAGCTGTTGATGAAACTAAAATTACGCCGCTGGAGAAACAAATATGGAACCTCAACGATTATGGAGTCATAAATTGTCCGAATTATATCATGTTTTATTATTCCACTATTGCGCCATTTTACCATATTAGGGCAAAAGAACGCGCAAAATATGCCACTTATTACACTGTAGAACAAGGCAAAAATACCCGACTGAAATCGAAGCGACAAAATGGCTGAACCAAACTTTATTTTATTAGTGGAACAATAAATCCCTTATTCGATGGTTTAACATATAATACGAGCGGACATTTTGATCATTGCTCGTATTTTTCCTCGCCCCTTCGGGGCTCGGAAAAATACTACGCAACTCGCAAAATATCGGCGCGTATTATATGTTAAACCATCGAATAAGGTGTAAGTATAATTTTGTCCGTTCGCAAAAACACCTACACTATTTCTCTCGAAGGCGATAATGAAGATTATATCAGTGAAAATATCGTAGATGGTTAATTTATTTTGATAGCTGGATAAAGTCCCTAAGGGCGAAAATGATTAAGTAAATAACGCAGCAACGCTCTGAAGGATTAAGGGAATGTTGACATTGAGATTCGTTTTGTTGATTTCGAATGAAATGGTTTGTTAACATTTTGTTCATTTTGTTGATGATTTAAAAGGACTAGGCAACATTTTCCATCAAACTTCAGTAAATCCCAATTCCTCTTAGCGATTGTTATACATTCACAGTGTAATGTTTTTATATGACGTCACGGCAGGCATATTGGTGTTCCAAAACAAAGAAACAGCGGCCATGTTGGTGTGCCAAGCCATTCCTCCGGAATTCAACTCTATTTTTTATGCAAAAAACGTCTTTTGTTTCAGCAAACCAATATGGCCGCTGGTCACGTGAGTGAAAACGTTCTACACCCTCCAGTTCACGACTTTCTTTAGTTCTGATCAACCTGTTTGCTTAGAAGCGCGTTAATACATTATTTACTGACATCGCTTACTTCTGCAACGAATAAAATTGTTACAACATAAACAAAGAAACCGTGGTTAAGTCTCATATAACTTTTATGGCTTCCCCCATATTCCTTGTTTTATAGTCGTGTCTTGGCTTGCTAGGTGTTTTCCCTCTTTATAGAACTTCTTGTTCAAGGATAGTTCTATTTAGAACGGTTTCCATGATCATCTTTATACATCCGGTGTTCCCTACATTTACTTCCTTTCGTCAATTTGTTTCTCGCTTTCTTACAACTCAACAAAGCAAACGCGTCCTTGTAGAATAAAATAAGCACAAATTCATGCTTAATCCGTTTCAAGACAATACCCTCGATCCTGTTGCTTCACGCCGCCATGAAACAACGTCAATTGACACAAGAGAAAATACGTCTTCGTTAGATGGCTAAATATCCACTAACTACTAGTCAATTTACTGATATCTATGACATCATTGCTGTCGGTGTTTATTTTATTTAGATATCGTCTATTTTATAGAGGATGACCATGCCAAACATCCCTTGTAAACACCTGCTTGTGTGTAGTTAGGAAATAGAAACCCAAGCTAGGTAAAGCATGGCCCATATTTTGCCGCCATTTTTAGCACTCTTTAGGGTGTTACGAAAATGCTTCGCAAAATCACAGTGTCGACAAATTTGAAGATTTTGCATGCGAAAAATGCAAAAGAATAGTTGTCACGACATGTTTGTGTAAAGTTTGACATCAATTTGACTTTGGCGATGCTTCGTCCTCGCACATTAGTTTTGGCATTGGATCAAGCGAAAAACTGTACTTTCACCTATTTTCAAATTTTCGTTAATTTCGGAAATTAAAGGCTGACTTCAGAAAACGGGTGAGATTCGCCAAATGGATCGTTGGCAGCAATTCGATAAGGCCAGGCACGCGCTAGGCTCCATTCTCAATAATCAATAATTAACTGTTTCGTTTGCAAAACCTGTGATATGAAAATGAATTACATTAAGATGAAAATGAATATCGAAAGAATTCCAGAGCCACAAAAACAAATAAAGATACGACTTGCGTTTTGGCCAAGAGAGAAGTTTATTCATAGTTTATAAGCCCGAAGAAATAACTACAGTCTACAAATAAATCTCTCTGCCACCCACCAGCTAAATAACAATAGTAATGGATAGGGAGGGTGGATGGGAAAACATCAACGTCTTGCTAGTGAAGCAGCAATCGAACAATGAACACGTACACCAGATGTACTGACATACATTTTAGGCTATGAATGTGTCCATGGTAGCAATTTTAAAATCTCTTTGTGCATGCCACTCAAAGAGGGCAGATTTTTCCTTACTTCTTAACATCTCTTAAAGATGTGAGGAGATCGCCTTTTCTGTTTTACTTGGTTATTAACCCCATAGCATTTTACATTGTTGAAGCGTGCTTTTCACATAAATATAAATGAACAGCAGTCTATGGAAGGCTGGGTTATCTACAACAGGCCAATGATATAGCAAGTTACAGAAACTGCATTTAGTGAAATAGAGACTAACCGATGCTCACATAAACGTATTAATTCAAAATGAAAAGCTACAAGAGAATGAGAATATATTAATAAAACCTGATCACTAGATTAAACTTAAATAGGTATAATAGGTTGTATGTGAAAATATTAAAATACTGACCACGGCATTAAATTATATAATTATGATAAATACTATCTTTTTCAAATTAGAGCTTTTTTCACTGGCGTTTCGAGAGCAATTCGCGTTTGCTTTGATTTCCAGCCCTACGCTAAGTGATTGGTTTAAAATATTCGCGCCACTTTCTCAACCAATTAAAAGTAAAACCAAAACCAATCGCTACTCGCTCACACATGTTTTCCCGCGCTTTCAGTTTTGATTGGTTCACTGGATTGCTTGTATCCTTTTTGAATAATGGCCTTTATGAATACTTCGGTTTTTGTTTACGACGCTTTATCAAAGATCGCTCCAAAAAAATGTGGGATATAAACCCGATGCATATAACAGTCCCTTACTTGTAAAAAGTGTACGTTTACATATCCCACTTTTACTTACTTACTTAGGCTGCCAGTACAGCAAAACAGCTACATATTTTAGCGATGGTCAGTGACAAATCTGCAAATTTATTTACATAGTTATCTACATTAACTTTCACGAACCTGTCCTCCCTTCTCCCCTACAACAAGGATAGTTGCTATTTGTCGTTGAACATTTGGATAATGAAGATAAAGGGATCCTGTTTGAAATATTATTCTCAGTAGTGAATATTTCAGTTTTCACGTTCATGCATCGAAGAGCTGAAGCTAGCTGATAAATCGTATACTGCATATCATCACTATGGTATTCACAACCAAAATGACCAAATTGACTTAAAGAACAATTTAGTACTCATGGCTTGCAACAAATTTAAACAAACATATCTCAGAAATAGAAACAAAATTTCAAATTCGACAGGAAAAAGAACTCAACGTATGTCATGTTTGTAGTTTGGGCGGTTGTTGTTGCTGTTGTTGTGTTATCTGTATGAGGACAGCGGAAAATGCGGCCCAAACTTTCTTAAAGCTAACAATAAAGCATATACAGAGTGTCAAAACAAAACTCTGTCTATGAACAATGCACCAAGGTCCTAACGAACATAAACTTTCCAGAAATCACCAGAAGACACTCCGACCCAGAAGTCATCGCATTCCACTCTACCATGCCCTGGAGTAATGCGCCAGTGATATTTGAACCACACAATGACAGGCGAAAAATATAATCTTTAAACGACTCCATTTTCTGCTCCCCACTCTTGGCAAACTTTTGCTAACTCGGAATTATCATTTTCCATTCTGGCAAATGAATGACACGAGCGAGGCATGACGTCCGTCTGACCGCTGAAGTACTGGACCACAGCTTTACCAGTGCTGTTAGCGACCGTGGTCACGTGGAACGTACGTCCCTGTTGTTTACTGCAGTGGAATCTCAGTTGAGTGAAAGGCAAGTGTGTTATCAGCTCCTTCATGGCACTCTTCTTCAGAAACGTCTTGTTGTTGTGATAGTTGCTAATTCCTCGGTATGTTGTCTCAATTGACAACTGTGGCGTAGAGGAATAGCTGTCAATCACATAGTTGGAGATCAGAAGCCAGCCCCCTGAAATAATGCAAAGATTAGTGATCATGTGATCAAACAAACCCAGCTAGGAAAGTAATATTAACGTTTTTATCACGAAAAAAAAAGGACGTTAATATGTAAGAAGGTTAGTTAATATAAAATATAGCAGAAATATATTTCACGTGTCATTTTATGACAAAGGATATTCGCTGAAAATCCACAAAATTGTAAGACGAAGTTAATTTGAGCGAAGACTAATGGTTCAATAATTGGAAGCTCTGTGTTGCCCTTAGTTTTCTTTTAGGCTGAATTTAAACAATTTTTCTTCATATCATCATTTTATAACTTACCTCCGTCAGTTGTCATGTCACAGAAAACCTTTAAAGGGTTTCCACTCTTCTCGGGGTCGATCCAGTACTCCCCGTCTCCTTTGGAGTCTCCAGAGTCCCGTATGTCCTTACAGGAGTGAGCATGCGCAGGCTGATTGGAATACAAACCTCTTATAGCTACAAAAGAAAATAGAACGCGTTTTAAAACTAAATTTAAAATTGCAGCACAACTCGAATTGCCCTCTAGCGGACACCGACCTTGTAAACCAAACAGGTGATCGTTGTAAAAGTCCGCTTTTGGTAGATTATGCACTGTACAATAGCGGACATCTTTTGCATTCAAGATGAATTAAAATTGCGCTATCACGCTAAATAAAAAAGTGGAAGGACAAATTTTCACAACTCACGTTTTTCAAAGTTTTTCCCCTTGTATTCCGAATGACACTGCCCATTCTTTGTTTGTTCATTTCGCCCACGAGAAACATCGATGCAGGAGACCTGGTTGGGTTACATTAAAATATCAAGAAAACTATCCGGTATATGTGGTGCTCACAGCAATGCAGCATTGTTAGTTGATTATTTTGTGTTTTCTCATGACTTATTTACTTTACAATTTCAATACCCTATGAAGGGATTTTTGGTCAAATTTGTCAATCTTGATAACCATGTAACCAAACACTTGTATGTTTATTGAACAACCCTCGATAATTTCTCTATAAATCGGAAGAGTAATATAAGTAAAAGTGGGATATGTAAATGTACAATTTTAACCAACCTGAACAGAGCCATAGTATGTCGATCCTTTCTTCCATTTAAAATGTCCTGGCTTCATCTGTCGGGTTTTGTTGTTAAGCTCACACATACGTTTTGCATTGTTACCACCGGGATGAACGTTAAACGACTTGCAACTGTTATTTCCGAGGCATTTTAGATGACATTCAAACTCGTCTGCAACAACAGCGGTGCCCATGACGTGACCAACTAAGACTTGGTCTTAAAGTACAAAGAAAATAAAAGTTTTATTGATGCAAACAGACTGCATACAACGGAGACAGGGCGTGTTAGTTTGCAATGTTTACTTACCGTCTTGGGTTTCAAAAAATGCTTCCACAAAAATCTGTGTTTGCCACCACAAACAAGACTACCAGGAGAATGTCGAGGCTCACAATGGCCAACTGAGTCAGCCACAAAGCAGCCATTGGGCTGCAGTCGTGTAGTTTGTCGTAAACGCGTCAGAATATGTTAGTTAAAAGCTTTGCCTAAAAAAGAGATGAAACTCATCCATCCTCGATCGCCCGACTTTGCCTGTCTGTTTGAGCCAGACCGGATAAACATTTATGCCAAGTCGTGTTCATTTATAATTAATAGTTAACACTTTCAATTAGCTTGAGCACTGTTTTAGACTAGACAGTTAATTTCAACACGGAATTTCTTCAATTTGATGGAATTGGTTTCCAAGGAGGCCGCGCTTATGAAAGTTACTATAATTACTTATAAATATATATATTTTTTGTTATACAGAGTGAGAGTGTTGTACTTGCTACTTGCTTTTCTAGATATCGAGCCTTCAATAATTTTTTTTTAAGAAAGTCTTTGGTTTATAAATTATTTAACCCAAACCGGACGTCACTTCGCTTCCGTTCGCTTTATTGATGACTTCCAGCCGGTCATACCCAAAGCTTTATACCTGATGAAATTAACATTACGCCGCTGGAAAAACAAATACGGAACCCCAACGATCAATTAAAATTATATTCAGGAGTAAGAACTCGATCTTCAAAGTCAGATAAATTCCTACACTGTCGCATGGAGTCATAAAACTGGGTTATGATAGAAATTCGAGTTAGCGGGTTTCAACTGTATTTCTTTCAATACAGCAAACACCGGATGTATTAGTTGCTCATGGAAACCATTCCAGATAGAAAACAAAACATCGTTAAACAAGAAGTTCCATAAGAAGGGAAAGCACCTGCCGAACCAAGACACGGCGATAAAACAATGAATATGGGGGGAAGTTATGAAAGTTTCCAGACTCAACGCTTTTCTTTTGGGAAACGAAAAATAGTTCGAGTTAGCGGGGGTTCGAGTTAGCGGGGTTGGTGTTGAATGTCAAAACATTTTGTTAGTTAATGATTAATAAGGTTCTGTATTCATTTAACAATGTTTTCAATTTCGTAAAAACCTGTTTTATTTTGCCATGTTGCTATCAATGAAGATTTAGATTTAGACACGTGAAAAAGCACCGGACTGACACTTTGAGGTTTCCTGAGCAACATTTTTTAATTAGAGTTCGAGTTATTGGGGTAAATTTGAGCGAAGGGAAAGCTAAATTAGTTGGAGTTCCGAGTTCGAGTCAGCGGGGTTCTACTGTGAGGTGTTTTGTAGTTACAGCAGGTGTTTTAATACTGAATCTCGACAACTCGAACCTCTCGCTAACTCGAACCTTTTCCCCTGATTATCGGTTATCGGGATACAACCAGTACATAACTGTAAAATTAGAAATGTATGTAGCTGCAATGTATTACGTGTTAATAAAACTAGTAATGTATGTAATTGTAAAGTAGTTTGAATCCGACCCAGACATTGTACGTTATACTTTTTATTTGCTTGCTACCAGGCTACCAGGTTTTGTTTTTGTAAAGATGCGTGTTAAAAAAAGTGTAAATTGTTGCGCAATGTGTAAAAGTCTCGTGTTTCAAAACAGCCATTGTAAAACTCCTGCTTGTGTGTAGTTAGCAAATAGAAACCCTAGCAAGGTAATTAAAAGTTTATTTTAATCATTGATTTATGTTTTCTCCTTATTTGCACTTAAAGTGCAAGGTATACTCACAAGAAATCTACACCTGCTTATTTTAGAATAACTACCAAAATTACACGAAAAAGTCATCTTCAATAAAATTAGCATTTATGTCTTTCTTTGCCATCTTCGTTTATTCTTTTCCTTGCCGAAAGTTCTTCAGAAATTTGTCTTTAACGAAAGTTCGATCATTAATTTAAACTTCTGTCACAAACCTGAAATGTAAGTCTTCTCCCATTAGCTGAGCAATAAAGACCGCCGACCATTAGACTCTAGTTCCAATTTAAAGATTTAATTTGACATAAAATATTTCGCAACTGGTAAATATCTTTATATCGTTAAGTATAACCACAGGCCATTAACCCTGAGGCGAATACTTGTTTGGAAGTTTATCTGGGCTGAACACACGCAAAAATTTCGAGTCATCTGAAAGAATTACCTAGTGGTATAGAGGATATTTAAAACCAGGATAACTGTAGAATCTGCCACATTATTTCCGCATTTTTCAACATGACTGCACAACATCAGTCTCGAATTTGCGAACAGGCACACACAGTGGTACTCCTGATATTAAAATAAAATAAATAAATAAATCGACTTTGTTTAACGAGGGTAGCACGTAACAGTCTTTCGACTGACAAACCTGTGGCCCTCGAATTTCCGATCGAATTGGAATTTAGAAGTGGAGGGTAAAAAAACCGGAGAACCCGGAGAAAAACCGACGGAGAAGGAACGAGAACCAACAACAAACTTAAGCCACATATGACGCCGGGTCTGGGATTCAAACCCGCCGGTACATTGGTGGGAAGCGAATGTTCTCACCACTGCGCTATTCCTGCTCCCCTCGCAACAACTGTTGCTTTCAACAAAGTTCATGAACAAGAAACATTTTTAAAAGTAAATTTAAAAGATGTGGCTTTGATCCAGGGTGAAGCTTAACAATGGGAGGCGATCCGCGGGAACAACGTCTTAGTACCCATGACTGTATATGTTACTGACCAAGCAAGCATTACCCGAGTTGTGAGACCATTCGGTGCAAAATAATAATGTACCATTTATAATAATAATTGAAAATATTTCGACCGGATAACCACTAATTAATGAGCGAACGAACAAGCGAACGAACGAACGAACGAACGAACGAACGAACGAACGAACGAACGAACGAACGAACGAACGAACGAACGAACGAACGAACGAACGAACGAACGAACGAACGAACGAACGAAGATCAACGAACGAACAAACGAAAGAACAAACAAACGAAGGAAGGAAGGAAGGAAGGAAGGAAGGAAGGAAGGAAGGAAGGAATAATGTGTCGTTTGTTCCACAAGTTGAGGGAGGACCTATTACCATGCAATAAGAAGAACGAAAGTGCTCGCATACTCAGTCCGGCAAAGACCATACCCCTTCTTCTCCTTATGCTGTCGTCACTATGAATAAACATACGCATAAACTAGCCTGAAAAAAGTCAAGCAACTTCTTCTTATGCTTTTGCCTAGCAAGGACAGCAGAAAATATTTTACAATGAGAGTGTTCGTTTTTCTAGTATGCTTAGTAAAGTTATGCGTGATAACAAGTTTTTGGGCTCTCTCAACAAATTCTCAAAAAACCTCTGTAGCACTTCTGTACATGGGGAAATACACGCTGGGTGCGGGAAGGTCGGGATCTGCTACAGCAAACAAAATCAGTAAATTTTATACGTTTTGAAACAAAATCGTAGTTCTGGATCAATTAAACTTTTAGTAATCATTTGAAAACATCCAAAGCAAGAAACCAAAATAGTAAAGGAAACTCTTGCTGCCTCTAACTAGCTAGTTCACATGACGAGATAAGGTAAATATTATTTTGTTGATTAGCCTTGGTAATTTAGACACCACCTATGCTTGTGCTTGTGCTTGTGCTTCATGTGCTTGTGCTTGTGCTTGTGTCTGTGCCTGTGTTTGTGCTTTTTTGTACAGGCAGCCTGGTTCACACGCGCGACACAAATGCACACGCGAGGAAACACACGTGTGAAGCATCGTAACGCAAATACAGACACAAGCGCAAGCCAGGTGCAGGAAAATGGAAAATTCTCTATTTTTGGCGCTTGCATTTCGTTTGCTCACTCTTTGTTTGGGAATTAATTGAACTTTTGATGTCTAACCCTTCAGTAAAAACACTGAAACCTGTTAATATATTGTTGATATTGTAAGTAACTCGAGACTTTGAATCAAATTCGCAAATTACTGGTTATTAATACTTTTACTTCTTAACCCGCTTACGATATCAACGCTACAAAGTACATCAGTACTTTCCCAGATTGCTTACGATATTGACCAACAGTACAATCTATTTCCTAACATCTTTATGTAAACATCTGTTCTTTTTCGACTTTAACTATACCATAATCAAACAAGTGGAAGACAAGACGACTGTAAATTGTAAATTGTATTCTGTATTTCCTTTTTCTGAAACTGAAAAATTCATTTCGAAACTAAAGTAATTTCTAATTTTATCGCACATGAATAATAGAAATCAATCGAATTACACTGTACAAACTTTCCTTTTCGATGTACGTAATTTTAATAATAGCAAGAGACAAGCCGGCCGCATTACAGATGAAGTCTAACACCCAGTAGTTCGGAGTTTTTTTCTTATTCTTTCATCACTTCTTACCCCCAGTCACTTTGGTGTCCCAAATCAACGTCAGTATAAAACACAGCTTCGCCTCGTCACGATTGCCACAAGAAGGGAATGGAAACTAATGTGATACATGAACACGTCGTTGACCACCCATGGGTACGTTGATCTGTTGTTGGTGCAAATGGAAGAAAAAGGTGTAAAAAAACTGAAATTGTTGTAAGGTGTCGAAACTTAGATTCTTGATAGTTTTACGCACTTTATCAGTTATTAGTATACTGGTGCGGATCAATATTTCCTTACCCACGCACCTCCTCAAGTGTTAAAGTCGGAGTCAATACGTTCGAGTATAGAACTTTAAGTCAAAATAAGAGTTATCAAGTAGCTCTTTTGTGCGGTGCTTCTCAGTAATATTTAAATTAGTCTCTCGCTTCTTATAAGTGCGACTTACAAAGAATAGCTCTTAAAGAACGCGAAGTACGTGACAAACACATTGTTTCCGAAACTGAAAAGGTCACCTTGGGGTCTTAAACACTCCACATGCAAATGTATACAAATTTATTGCGAATGCAAATAAATCACGGCATTCAGTTAAAATCCCAAAGGTAAACCTGGGTACAATAATACAATGAACGAATGCGCATAGCGATGAACGAACTTCAGCGAATATTGATAAACAATATTGAACATTGTGTATACTTCTAACAACGAGGAACAAAATTTGCCAGGTATGATAGCGTATTGTGTTCGATTCTTCACTTTTTGATAACTTTTTTCGCACGTGCCCTATAATTTTCACAGCAGTTGGGATTTGATAAAATATAAGTTTTGAACATGTTGTATGCTTTCACAATTAGCTGTTAAAAATTGGATTATAACACTGGCTTAAATATTGACCAAAACATCGTCACAGCGGGCCAAGGTCTCGTTTTGTCGACCTTTGTCGATGTCACATGTTTAGCCGAAGCTGACGGGAAGTCACAAGTGTTTTGAGTTTTCGAGTTTCATTTGATCCGTCTTTCGTTCGCCGTTTAGTTTGTGCAACAGTCAGTGATTAAAGATGTCGTCTTACTCAGACAGGTCGAGTAACCAAGTGAGACGCCATTGGCAAAGGCGAGAGGCGGACCTAAGAGAAGAAGAGGAATATTCCGACTCCAGGACATCATCCTCCGACTACTCAAACATGAACGACTCCGGAGAAGGCGGTGGCGAAAACTACGAGCTTAAAGAAGTAACAATACAACAGCCAAATGGGACCAGCCATCCCCGAAGGAATAAAACAAGAGAAGCGAGAAGCAAAAAGAGCAGAACGAAGCGAGTTCTGTCGACGAAAAACGTCAAGAAACGCCGCCTAGTAGGAAAACGTGGAGGGTTGAAAGTCGTCGCGTCAAACGTACCGCAAAAACACGGCATGTACATCTCCGATTTGTTTACTACAATGATTGACTCTAAATGGCGATGGATTACTTTAGTCTACACTTCGATGTATTGTTGCAGCTGGCTAGGGTTTGGATTTCTCTGGTGGCTTATAACATACTTTCATGGCGATAATGTTTGCGTCGATAATGTCGATTCGTTCACAAGCGCGTTCCTGTTTTCTCTGGAGACGCAAACGACTATTGGCTACGGTGGTCGACAAATCACCCCTAAGTGCCCCGAAGCCGTTGTTTTATTGAATGTGCAATCGCTGATCGGGTTTATAATCGGCGCGTTTATGCTGGGTTTGATTTTCGCCAAGCTTTCTCGCCCGCGCAATCGTGCGGAAACAATTCTGTTTTCTCGCAACGCCGTTGTGGCGGTGCGTGACGGCAAAATGTGCCTCATGTTTCGAGTGGGCGACGTCCGAAAGAGTCAGATTTTAGAAGCTGTCGTTCGGGTGCACCTCTTTCGGAAAAGGACGACTCGCGAAGGGATCGAACTCCCGTTTTATCAACAAAAACTGCCCGTCGGAATAGACTGGTCTTGTGACGAAAACTTGCTAGAAGACAGTACGTTGTTTCTGATTCTGCCACTCACTATAGTTCACGTTATCGATGAAAATAGCCCCCTCTACGAAATGCACCCAAAAGATGTCCTTCACTGCGATTTCGAGATCGTCGTGGTCCTGGAAGGAACGGTAGAAGCAACAAGCATGCTTGTTCAAGCTAAAACGTCCTATATTGCAGATGAAATCCTCTGGGGTCATGAGTTTGTAAGCACCACGGATGAGAGTAGATGGAAGTCGGGAAGATACAGGGTTGATTTTTCAGTGTTTGACGATACCCGACCGGTGCCCACCCCCCGGGTTTCCGCTAAGGATTACTACGAAGGGAAAATGTTTAGAATGAACTCGCAGTCGTCTTTGCTGAGCCTTGAAACGCAAGAAGATGAGACGCAAGAAGATCTCGACTACGATTCAGACACAACAACGCAAAGACCGGCCGACACAACTTTAAATCTTGACCATGAAACAAATGGAGATACGATTGCATATGTTTAACGTAATCAGGTTGGTAGGAGAGACTAGAAAGGTGTTTAGGAATGGTAAATGTGAATAGCTTGACATAGTGAGAATAATTAAGGTACGAGTTTCATTGTTCACAAAAATTACGAGTGCTAAATGATTCATAAGCGTGACCAGTCCAGTAATTTTCATAATGAGAGTACCATTTCAAACCTTTTCTTTTTATTCGATTTTTATCTTTTGTTAGTTCAGTGAAGTGGTCACTGATCTCATTTCCTTTTCTGATAAACACCTGCACTAATCACAAAAGCATTCTAACTTTCATGGCGAATGAACCCGATGATCTTTAAGCGTTTGTTTTTACAAGGCAATTAACAGTTCAAGGTGCGAAAATTCACACAGCAATCAATCGAGACCAAACAGTTCTTGCATGCGTTTCAGGTCATCATTTTCGAATTTCGCTTTCGCGCAATATAAAGAAAGAGATAATCTTTCCTATGACTTATCAGGATCGTCAAGTATGTTTCATCAAATTTCAGACCAAGAAGCGACCTTTTCAGTCTTTTGGACGACCTTTCGTTTATCTTTCGTACAATTTTAATAGTCGTGGTTTTTCACAACATGCCACAGAACGAAGTCGTTAGTAAAGGTTTTCAGTAATGTAAAGCACTTGCAATTTTCTAATCACTAAGAGAGAATGGCAAGATTGAAATGATTTCGCGCTTTTCGAGGCCTTTTAGAAAACGATTTGTCGACAAGCTTGTTTTACTTGGTGATAAGAATATTTGTTGAATATGATCTGAAGGAGCAATGAGATAGTGGAGGAGTTCAGATAATTTTTATTGAGCGCAATGATATGCTGAAAACACTTGCTTCTTGGGTACCCAAAAGTGCTAAATTTTAATACGCGAGCGAAAATTTTATTCGATTTATCCACCCGTTTCTAAGTGTGGCACGCACTCGTTGCGAAGTTTCTGGGTAAAAAGTCATGCTTTGTTTAGCTAGATGTTACTGATTAATTTAATCCATAGAAGCGAGTCATTTCTAGTGACTTGTTTGTACTTGTGCATCGATCTAAATAACGTCCCTGGTTTATTTTAAGCACGACTTCCCTCGTAAATGTTATTTTCGTTCTTAGCAAAATTGCGTGACGATCGAAAAATGTTTCAAAGCAGGGGCTAAACGAAAGTATCGTAGTGACAAGTGACGAAACACGGTTATGTGAAACTGAAAACTGGTGCCTTATGCAATAAGAATAAAATAGGGATATGGTATATAATGTGATATTTAAGCTCTGTTCACCCAAATGGTTTCACGGGAGCTCCTCCATATTTGAGTGATTTATTTTCTTACACGTACAGACATATATTTGTAAGATCAGGTGTTTGACACGAAAAGTTGAAATAAATATGAAGCTATTTTTGGAGAAAGTCGCGAAACGCTTTTTGAACCTAACACCAGACTACACGCCTGACAAGAAGGGGATATACCTGTATTTATAATCTAGTGGGTGTGGCTTATTTTACTCTGAAGAGGGGTGTACAGGTTATTAATTTCATAACTGGCCCGGGTGGTTGGTGGTGGTGGTGATGGGGGGCGGGGGGAGGGGCACTTAGAGGATGTTTGGGTGGGGGTGTGTTGCTGCGGCCCTGTTTAAGACAAAATCCGTTCGTGATTAATTTGAATAAGCATGGCTCTCGTGTTTGTTAGAGTTTGTAAAAATAGAAAAAAATTAAGAAGTTGTTGGTACCACACATGTCGACCGCACACCTCCAGCGTTCACATCTTGTTCAAAACCTCAAGATCCTGAATTCGCACGCTGTCATGTTGCTCGCAACAGTTTCAGACAGGTGTTGCAACCTATGAGAACTTATATTGATTACCACGACTGACAGTGTGAAATGAAATAAAAATAAACTAAAAATAGTAAAATAGCTGATAAAACAGTACAGATAAATAAATCAGTGTCTTTCTTCGCGGATGTTTTAGCCTGCGAACGCAGACGTATTTCCGGCTGTCGCTTGTCTCCGCCGTTTTCGGCGGAGACAAGCGACAGCCGAATGTTTCCCGGTTTGCGCAGCATGGAAACAAAGCATTTGTTTTGTTTCCCGCTTGATCATGAGCAACAATGTGTCCGCAACGATGTGTCCGTCCAGCACCGCCTTTAGTACCCAGGTTTAACCACGCGGTCAAATTAATGCCTTGAGAAATTGGGCACTAATCAGAAGAGCGTGACGTTTCTGTTGTCACAGCCGTCACAGAGCACAAAACATCTGGTGAAATATGGCATCTGACAACTCGAGTTTTAATCGCGATGCCGACACAAGTGATGCAAACGATGTGGATGAATCGTTTGTGAGAATAGAGCCATTCTCTTCGGACAATCTGGTCAGCATGCGATCATCAAAGCGCCAAGGAAATCGAGCGGCATTTTCACTTCAACCGCCATGTTCGTCACCAACCTTCGATCAGCACACTCGATTTCCTGTTCGCGATCGTCCCAGGAAGAAGCGTTTAGTCAGTAAATACGGATCGCTGAAAGTGTCAGCCAGGAATGTACCACGGAAAACGAAGCTGTACTTCGCTGATATTTTCACCACGATGATCGATCTTCGCTGGCCTTGGGTGATCTTGATATTTTGTGGTTCGTATGTTCTATCGTGGGTCGTGTTTGGTTTGTTTTGGTGGCTGCTTGTTGCAGTGCGGGGACCTTCTGTTTGTGCCACGGAGGTAAATTAAAGCAAATTACTTCCAGGCTTCCTTTCTGTGAGTTTAAAGATATATATATAAACGTGTGATAATGAAAGAGGGCGTTCTTGTGTGTTTATGTTGAGGTAGGGTAGGGCCGGGGAAACCACCCGGGGGCAGGGGTGAGGGAGCACCTTGTAATCGTCGAAAATTTGAAAGGGACCCCTAAAGACACCGGGTTATGAATTTGTTGGCATAACTATGTGAAGATATTCAGTCATATTAAACTCAACTAGAGCTTTATTTGTATATATGATAGCATTAATTATTTAAAACATTTTTTCCAGGTTGATGATTGGGTGTCTGCTTTTCTGTTTTCAATCGAAACTGAACAAACCATTGGTTATGGAAACAGAGCAATAACTAATAAATGCCCAGAGGCTGCGATCTTATTACAGTTACAATCTCTAATTGGATTAATTTTGGATGCTTTCATGCTTGGTTTGACATTTGCTAAGCTGTCACAGCCTCGGGAACGCATGAAAACCGTGATGTTCTCAGAGTATGCAGTCATTGCACCAAGAGATGGAAAAATGTGTCTGATGTTTAGGGTGGGAGACATTCGGAAGAGCCAAATTGTTGACGCGTCAATACGCATGCAGCTTTTCAGGAAGTGGAAAACCGCAGAAGGAAGAGAAATCCCTTTCTACCAAGAGGATCTCAAAGTGTGCTATGATTGGCGGAACCCTGACAACGACTTCAGAAACCAGCTGTTCCTTCTGTTACCCATGGTCATAATACATGTGATAGATGAAAATAGCCCCTTTTATGAAATGACTCCTGATAAACTTAGAGAATCAGACTATGAAGTTGTTATAGTTTTGGATGGAATCGTTGAACACACTGGAATGAACACGCAGCCAAAGACGTCATACACAAGTGATGAGATCTTGTGGGGTTACGACTTTGGGGATATCATTGACAGCAAGTTTCTAGAGAATGGCAAATATTTTGTGGATTTTTCAAAGTTTAATGACATTTTTAATGTTGAGGTACCATTGTGCTCTCCAAAAGAGTTTTACCAGATGCAGCATTAATATCTTTATTATTATAATTACTATTATTATTATTATTATTATTATTATTATTACTATTATTATTATTATTATTGCATCCACTACTTACTATACTATGCAACATTAATATCAACACGAGAAAGTGTGTTTCAACATGTGACATCATTTCCAAACACCAAGGTAAAAGAGAATCAAATATATGACGTGCAGCGGCATATTTTGGAAAAACTTTGAGTTGACAAATTGTGTATGAAAATGCGACGAAACACTCTCTTATAAATAAATTAAATGCTAAGTATAATTTCTCAATAAAAACTAAAACTAATGAGTAAATGGAGAAATAAAATCCTAAAAATCTCTGCTAATAACAATTGGCGCTGAAGTTTACTAATTTTCAAACAATTGTCACCTTTACGGTTTCCTATGTTTTTACTTGATGTATTATTAATGATCAAGTTTGAGAAAACAAGAAAAGTGTGTGATCTTTTAATAGGTGAGAGTGATAATATATTCAACCAATTAATAGCCAGCAGAACCGGTGGTTTATTGTAGTTTGCCAGTGTGCGAGCACTTGCCCTCGCATTTCGTGCTCATATTCACGCTTCGCTTGGCCCACAAACTAAATGAACTGTCTGTTCTACAGGCTAATCAATTAACAAGTTCTGCAGCAAAATTGACGTTGGGGTCTTTAAGAAATAGGAAATTTGATGTACTTATAAAAACTAAGGGTGGTGAATGGTCCTTCAAAAAAATGCATGTCTCACAGAATTTTAGCCAAATTTCAGGGGTCTGCTCTCCTCAAGATTTATCTGGGATGCCTTCTCAGACAATCAATATCTTTTCCAAGGTTAAGAAAGTCTAAGGCCTGAAGAAAAGATGTTCAGTCTTGCCATCTTGCAGAGTCTCGAATTTACCATTCAAGTCACACTGAGTTTGGGAGACTTGGGAGGACTCAAATATTTATGTGGTCCAAAGGCAGTTGGTCAGGGTTTACACAAAAATCACTCACCACAGTTTGAATCAGACTAGCTGTGATATAAATACAAGTCCTTTGCCATTTCTGTCAGAAAATTAACTCAAGAAATGTTACAAGACATCTTAACTGCTTGTTTACATGGCCGTGTGCAGAACTGCTCATCATCCAATCAGACAGTGGTTTTAAATTTATTAAGAGGAAGTTTCCAGAAAAATTCAACAAGGTGCGGCAAGGCTAAAATAAAATAGTTCGCTCATCTTCTGCATGTAGGCAGCCCTTAGTAAAACTAAAAACGTTATGTTGTTTTTGTCTTCAAATATTTTTATTTTTCTGACAAAAACGAAATTTTCGATTTCGCGTCTAGACTCGATTCAGAGGGTCCAAATTGGGCTGAAAATCGACCATTTTCATTCCATTCGCATATCAAAACGATCAAGCGCAGAAAAAATTAAATACAACCGGCTTATTGCATGACTCTTCCTTGTCCAAAGAAGCATAGTTTCAAGAGTTTTGGTTTAATCTAATTATTTAACGGTAAACAAAACCAGACTATTCTCACAGGCCATGAAAGTCGGTTGGTCAAAAGAATCGTCATTTTCACCATGTGCCATATCTCGGATATCCTTGAGATATAGGTATTTATATTGTAGAAGGATGATACTTTCAAAATATACAAAGTTTGGTTTGGGCCAATGATTGAGCACTTTTCAAAAAATTATTCAAAATCGTACAAAAACGGCACTAAATCAAGCCAGCCTTCGAATGCGTGACCAAAAGTATTACCACCGTATTTGTTCTTTAAATCAATTTAATCGCAATACTAGCTATATTTAGGCATGAATCAAAATAAATATGTTCACCTTTGCTCGATTATGATGTCCTGACCGCTGCAATACGTTTCTTTCCTGTCATTTCTTCAATGGCTTCCCGTTTAGTTCGCATGCCGCTCGGTCGAACACGTCTTGCGACTGGTGAATTTGAAGCAACCACAGCTAGGTTTTTATCCAAGTATGTATCGTCATGATTAACGGGCGCTACTTGTGTTACTCGATTAAGCCATATTTCAGGTTAAGCGTTTTCAATAAGCCACTTTGCAGCGCCCGTTGGAAGCCATTATTATTCGAAAAGTGAAGTATTAAATTTGCATACTTCCGAGACAAACGTGACATTTTTTATACTTAAGGGGGTGGGGTGGGGGTAGGTCTTAAATTTTTAGCTGAATCGATGGTTTGGTTTAAGTGTTTCGAGATGAATTATCACAAACTCGTATTTACTTCGTGATTTGCTTAACTTATAAGTTCTGCTTACGCTCAAAATGAGAGAGAAAAAAATACATTTTTTTTCCTGTTGTTGTTGCGGTTTTTTATTTTAACAAACGATCAAGGCTCTGTTTCCTTTTTCAGCTAAGGCAGCAGATGACACATTCGGTCCCGGTTCTGTATCCTTTGGATAGAAACAGAAAGTTTGACGTCTTCTTAAGAAGTCTTCCTTTTACTGTGATATAAAGCAATCTCGTGAGGAACTTTGCATGTACAGTAACTTTTTCGCCATCCAGTTTCAAGCTCGGATCGATGGAAGGGACAGATAGTAAAAGCGCTAACATCCTGTTGCGTGTTAAAGATACCCGCTCTCAGGAGAATAAGTTCCTGCTCGCCATTAACACCAGCAAAAGACCAGAGGGACTTACTATTTTCTATATCCTTGTTACATGACAGCAAAGGGACCTCGGTTATTAGTTTACTTTAATACCGTCGATCATAAGAACAAGGACTGCGAACTTTCGTTTTAAAAGCACAAGAAACTTCCATGAGTACACCAAGTGCATCGAGACCATGTGAAGAGTTTTCTAACAGTTCAACAGATAATTGAAAGAGATAGCACTTGAAGTCTTGACGAGGACAGCGTTGTGCCGGGTGATTCACAAATGGTTCGTGAGAAAAAAGTTTAGAAGTTTAAAAGTTTAGCAAATTACATTAGTCTCGTCTCCTAAAAGTAAACAATGTGAATTCTCGCACGCACAAGGTCAAATATTTTACTTACTTTGGAGAATTACAGAGTACATAGATGAAATATAAATATAAATTTTGTTTCCATAGTAGGAGCAACCAGTAATTAATAGGCTTTTTTTCACGGTTTTTCTCTCTTTGATTTTGAGCGTAAGCAGAACTTATAAGTTAAGCAAATCACGTAGTAAATACGAGTTTGTGATAATTCATCTCCAAACACTTTCAAACCATCGGTTCAGCTAAAAATTTAAGACTATATCCCCACCCCACCCCGCTAAGTATAAAAAAACTGTCACGCTAGTCTCGAAAGTATGCAAATTTTTACTTCACTTCGAATAATAATGGCTTCCAACGGGCGCTGCTAAGTGGCTTATTTAAAACGCTTTGCCGGCTATAACCTGAAATATGGCTTAATCAAGCAACACAAGTAGAGCCCGTTAATCATGACGATATATATTAGGATAAAAACAGAGCAGTGGTTGCTTCAAATTCACCAGTCGCAAGACGGATTCGACCGAGCGGCATGCGAACTGAACGTGAAGCCACTGAAGAAATGACAGGAAAGAAACGTATTGCAACGGTCAGGACATCATAATCGAGCAAAGGTGAACATATTTATTTTGATTCATGTCTAAATATAGCTAGTATTGCGATTAAATTGATTTAAAGAACAAATACGGTGGTAATACTTTTGGTCACGCATTCGAAGGCTGGCTTGATTTAATGCCGTTTTTGTACGATTTTGAATAATTTTTTGACAAGTGCTTAATCATTGGCCCAAACCAAACTTTGTATATTTTGAAAGTATCATCCTTCTACAATATAAATACCTATATCTCAAGGATATCCGAGATATGGCACATGGTGAAAATGACGATTCTTTTGACCGACCGACTTTCAGGGCGCGTGAGAATAGTCTGGTTTCGTTTACCGTTAAATAATTAGATTAAACCAAAACTCTTGAAACTATGCTTCTTTGGACAAGGAAGAGTCAAGCAATAAACCGGTTGTGTTTATTTTTTTCTGCGCGTGATCGTTTTGGCATGCGAATGGAATGAAAATGGTCGATTTTCAGCCCAATTTGGACCCTCTGAATCGAGTCTAGACGCGAAATCGAAAATTTCGTTTTTCTCAGAAAAATAAAAATATTTGAAGGAAAAACAACGTAACGTTTTTAGTTTTACTAAGGACTATCTACATGCAGAAGATGAGCGAAATCCCTGTTTTTTAGCCTTGCCGCAAAAAATCATTTTTGTCTGACTTTTCTGGAAACTTCCTCTTAAACAAAATGTTAGAATATTGTAATTTATAAACTATGATAATTTATGAAGATGAATAAGATGTAACAACCTTATTTATAATTTATTCTTTTTAAGAAATATTTTTTTATTATTTATTTTTGTTTTTCAGACATTATCTCCATGTTTTTGAATAGCTAACAACCATTTGGCTTATTGTCTCATACTTTGAAAAATATTTTTATACATGATTTAATTTTTATAAATGCACAGTGTAGGCCCCTAAAATATTAGTTCTTTGTGGATGTTGATGTTGATACAGCCTTTAACTATTTATAATTAATAAATCTTAATACTTAAGTGTTTATGA